>CM040239.1:246857229-247420764 GCA_022545495.1 Chrysanthemum lavandulifolium
ACTTTTAATCTTTGATACACATACAAGCATCCTTTAATGTTAATTTTGGGACGGTTATCATATACCATTATAGTTACTTTAACACCAAGAAAAGGGTCCTAATATCCCAAATACGATTATGAAACCAAATTTATGGTGCATAATATGTCTATGAACAACCAAATAACATCCTAATAACAACATATTAGGACACTTTTACAATGTTGTAAACGTTGTTACCTAATTTTAATCTTTTGATACACATACAAGCGCATTTAAAAGATAATTGTTAGGACGCTTATCATATAACATTATAGCTATTTTAGCACCAAGAAAAGGGTTCTAATATCTCAAAGAAGATTATGAAACCAATTTTTGGTCGATAAAATGTCTATTAACAACCTAAATAACGCCCTAATAACAACATATTAGGACACTTTTACAATGTTAAGTTAATTGTTAGGACGGTTAATAAGTTTAATAGGACAATTTCAAAGTCCGGACAAGTCATATGATAGACGCTATTTTCACCATGCACACTCTATTATTACGATATGAATAAAACATCAACTAAATATTAAATGAATAAAACGAAATTGTATTTCAAATTAGCAATTGTCATAACAAAATCACTAAACATAAATAAGGTAGATGAATCTAACCGATAAGGTTTTAAAAGGTACCATTTTGAGGGTCGTTTAAGTCCTTATTTGATCACTTTTGTATCCGTTATTGCTTAATATCGCCTTTTCACTTTTAGGTCTCTTGAAGGCAAATGTTGGAATGGCACTTATTTGGACGAAAAGGCGCGAATATATGAAGAAATGGCCAAAGTCGAATCGAGACACTCAAAGTCACGAAATGCACGGCGTCGGTGTTAATTGCGACGGCCGGAGGATTTTTGTGACGATACAAAGAGCCAACAATTTATTTTCAAGTGACGACGCGGGCTTTAAAAGAGTAGGCCGTTGCTACCGGACGGCCTAGATGCAACCAGCACGACGCCGGTCAAGAGGACGGGTCACAGACATAAGGTGACGCCCGCAAGGTTAACGTGGCCAAGACGAAACCCCAATGACGGCGACGACACGCCACGAAACATAAGGTGACGCCGTCGCATATGTAATCTTATATATAGAATCCAATTTTTCGCTTTTAGAGAGTCTTTGGAGTGAAACCTAAAACCAACCTAAGGTGTCTTGTACAAGATTTTAGGGTTTTAAACCCTATCTTACATCAAGATAAGTATTTACTCATTAACTCAATTATGTCTTTGATTATTTGTGTGTATGTTGCATGTTCTCCATGTCCGCTAATTTATCTCGTGTGTTTGCTTAGAAGTATGAAACTTAATTATTGAATATTGATTGGTTATTTCTTATCTTAGTTGATCAATGATCTAGTAATGCGATAGGTCATTCGTTGTGTACTTAATGCTTGATTCATCTTTGTGAACCTTAGAATATGATTACCGAGTAGTTGTAGGCTAAATTATCCAAAGAGTGCCTTAGAGTAAGAGTTTATCATCCCTAGTGGGTTTTGTAGATCGAGACCCTTTGGTAAGTTCAAAGAGTTGGGAGAAACGATACCCTACAACTTTAGACACACAACGCAACTAAGAATAAGGACGTGACAACTCAACCATCAATAGGAGATAATTAAGGAGTAGTACAATCTAAGTAAACACATCTTTAAACTATCATACGAGCACACATTAATTAGACATAGACTCTCACAACCTTAGTTTAGATAATTAGATAATAGTAGAGTAATCGGTAGAAATACCAACCCCAAATCCAATACCCAAGATTCGTACCTTTCCATTTCATAAAATATAAAAATACAAAAATAATCTTCCTCAACCTTAACCTTAGCGTAGTAACTTCTACTAGCATTCCTATTCCTCAGAGAACGGTATCAATACCCGTGGCTTACCCTAATTACTACACTACAACGATTAGGTTCAACGCCTAGGGTGTTATAAAACTTGCTCAAGAAAAGGAAGTTTCCTTGACCCCGAACGACGCGTGTAGCGTTATCAAGTTTTTGGCGCCACGGGAATAGAATAGCTAGTTAGTATTCCACCGCTTAGGTTCTTTGCTTGATTCCTATCAAGTAAATTTTCTCATTTTTAGCTTCCTCATAGTCTATCCCCTCTTCGTGACCTTTGTTCGTAACCATTTTCATTAACTATTCCGTTAGCCAGTTATGGAGAACGCGAATCGCCAAAACTGCCACCCAATCAACGAAATCCACTACATAATCTACCCTTTCCACTCCAAAATGAGATCTTGAGGTTCCAAAGAATATCATGATGAATCCTTTCCGGCGTGGACTCGAATTAAATATTTATTACAAAAAGTCCTTTATCATGGTATTGATTTACTGCTTCCACTACAATTCTTTTACACTGTGATCGCCTACCTAAACCCAAAGGAGACTTGACTATGTAGCGGATGGGGATATTTGGGGACGTGGTGTTCAAATGCATGGGAAACCTTTGAGATTCACGCCCAATTTAGAAGTGGAACATGGGACCCAAAATCGAATCTTTAGACCTATTTTCAATTTGGAAACTTCGGCCGGAAAGGTTGTTTAGGAAGGAGATGATTAGAGTTGAGGTACTAAGGTGCATGTCATGGTTAGGCGCCACCACAATACAAAATGAATACATAGGTGATCTTGATAAGATGGAGGATGAGTAGAAAATCCAATCCCATCGGATAACCCACAAGTCCTACCATCACTGAGGAACACACATCGCCTATAACTTACCGGAAGAAGTAGAAGAGACTATAGGAACCCCGATTGTAGAACCTTTGGACCAAACGCCACTAGGGAATATAGGTTTAGATGCTTGTTGTCATGACCTCTCTCTTAGTCCTAGGAAAGTTCCTAATTTTGATGAACCGGAGCCTCAACTAAAAACCTTACCCAATTTTCCATCTTTAGATGTGAATCTTGAATTGAATTAGCCCCAATCCACCCATCAAAATAGATAGTCCGGTAGTTGCTTGATAAAGGTGGTAGATTCTAGGCCATGTAGAGTAGAAGCTAATATAGGAGTAACCCATGACCTTACACACTTACATCACCCATTCATGGTTGATAACAAGAAACACCATGGGTTTAAACCGGTTTATTAGGTCAAGATGGATCCTTAACTAGAATCTTTTGAAGTTGATAGAAAATGATCCATTTTAGGAGGAGATTTGATTCACCCACTACACCAATAGACTTAGGTAAGGTTATAATGAATGGAGCACACCCTTTGAGCATATAAATCACCCATCACCCTTCTCCTCACGTAGCAAATTTCCACCCTAAGGTGTGTTGCTACTATCACCCGCACTTAAACTTAAGTGTAGGAAAAACTTCCCTTTATTTGTTAAATAAGGGTAGAGTCAGGCTCGTGACTCGAACAAAAACAAGCGCTTCTTGGGAGGCAACCCATGTATTTGTTTTTCATTTTTATTTGTGTGTCATATATCTTTTATTAATTGTTTATCCTCATGTTTAAATTTGTAAAAATGCTTTATTTTGTTTTTAACCTCGTCTTAATTGCACATAAATGTATTTTACATAAGGGATAAGTGTAGGGAGAATTACACACGTTTTCAAAAGAAACATAAACATGAGAATAACAATTAACTAAAAGATATTTACGTTTGTTTGTTCGAGTCAAATGCTTGTATCGAGTCATAATGGATGTTTTTAAATTTTTCCGATTCTAAAGATGTAAATTTTCCGAATTTTTCCGTAAAATCGCAGACCGCTTTTGTCAGATAACCTGACGTCAGATTGCAACCGACGGCGCTGTGAAGGAGTAAAACATCGATTATTTTTTTTCTCGTTTTCGAGCTACTTATAAATTTTGGAATTTTCCGTGTCTTAATTTTCTTAGAAATTCAGTAAACATCCATTCCACAAGCATTATATCCTAGTTTAAATCGAGTCTTATATATATTATTACCACCGATTTACGCGAAGGTTTCGTTTGTTTTCTTCAAGTGTGCAGTTTAGTTTGTCGAGAAGAAGTTACATAAGATTGGAAGGAGCTTTTCACGCAATAATTCTTCTTGAAAAGGATTTAACCACCACTTTACACGGATCCTACCGAGCTAATCAGGGAGTATTAGTTTCTTCGCTTTTAATTACCTTCCATTATCATAACTTTGATATTTTCGGGGAACATTGGGGACAATGTTCGCTTTAAGTGTAGGAGGGAAAATAAAACGGAACTTTGAAACTATGCTTATCCTTGATTATTTGCTTTGTCCAATTGCATTTGCATAATAAACCATGAGAAAATGTCTGTTAGGGTAATTTTGGCACCAAATTTAAAATTTTTCATGACATATAGGAGTGGGCCATTAGTCTTAACAAAAGCGCCTCACTGGATAGGAAGTTGCATGACTAGCACAAAAACCCTTTACCACCCAAATTCCACCCAAAATGTGAGGATCGCACTTAGATTAGTAGGAATTAAAGCATTTATCTTCAATGCTTAGAGTGTAAACCGGTAGTATATTAGATTCTAGAACTTGTTTTGTGATGCATTCCAAGATCGCAAGTGAGGCTACACTTGTGTAGTTAGGAATAACTAAATGATAAGAGGCATTAGGATAACCCTTGTTTGATACCCATAATATAATTACTTCTTCCACATCGGTTGAGTAATTCCCCCACACCCTTTGTGTTGTACTCATATTTAGTACACGATACCCCTAGTTAACCCCTCAGAGCCTATCCTTTTCGCAGTTCTCGTGATGTTTCGGTTTTTCCGGAATATCAATGAAGAGCATTGTTTACACCCCACCCCAAATATACACCCAAATCGCTTTAGCCTACCCCTTATGCACTCACTTTTAGTGCAAACGCTTGTTATCACCCTAAACCCTTAGTTCAATTATCTAGTTGCTTGCATAAGTTGCTAAGTCGAGTCATATCCTTTGTATACGCTTTGGGACGATCGATTCATGGAAAAGTTAAAGTTTATGAAATGACGGAAGGGAATGTTAAATTCAAATTACCTTTGTTTGCATAATAATGTACCCCAAGTGTAGGGATGTGCCTATAAATCCCTATCATTTTGATGTCACCATAGAGGATGGTAGAGTAAAAGTGTATAAAAAAAAAAAAAAAAAAAAAAATATATATATATATAGTGATTAAAAAAAAAAAAAAAAAAAAAAAAAAAAACGGTCTACCATCCTACATCTATCCTTTAAATTTATGTTTGTTTATTTCGCTACCTAGAGTTTTAGAGTGTCGAGTCTTGGCTTAGCAACGCCATTCTTCGTATGCATTTAACATAGAGATTTTTGACTTGCCACCACTAAATAGCCTATCCCACCAAACCCTTGTTTCCCTACCGTAAGCCTAACATTACAACCCTTTAAAAGACCTCTTTGATAGTCTTTCCTAGGTGCTTACGCCAAAGCGATGGAGGTTTGATCTATTCTCGCCTATGGTAATCTATGTACTAGGACCGTTAATGAGTGTTTATCTTCCATTTCCTATTTGTTATATTTCATATATACACCGAGAGATGCGAGTATCCAAACACCCCATGTGAGGTGCTAGTATGTACTCCGTGTTTGTTATGACTTTCATGGGCTTATATGTGTTGTGGACGGTTTTGAATTAATGCTTCATGACCCCTAACTTATAAATTAATTGGCTAAAAGCACATTTGCTTGAGGACAAGCAAATAACAAGTGTAGGGATATTTGATAAGGTTTTAAAGGTACCATTTTGAGGGTCGTTTAAGTCCTTATTTGATCACTTTGTATCCGTTATTGCTTAATATCGCCTTTTCACTTTTTAGGACCTAAAAGCGCGAATATATGAAGAAAATGGCCAAAGTCGAATCGAGACACTCAAAGTCACGAAATGTAGGCGACGGCGTCGGTGTTAATCATGACACCGTCGGAGGATTTTGTGACGATACAAGAGCCAAATACCCTATTTTCAAGTGACGACGCCGGGCTTTAAAAGAGTAGGCCGCTGCTACCGTGACGGCCTAGATGCAACCCGACGACGCCGAAGTCGAAGAGGACGGCGTCACGGACATAAGGTGACGCCGCAAGGTTAACGCGCCAAGACGAAACCCTAATGACCGGCGACACGACGGCGCCATTTAAACATAAGGTGACGCCGTCGATATGGAATCTTATATATAGAATCCGAATTTTTCGCTTTTAGAGAGTCTTTGGAGAGAAACCTAAAACCGAACCTAAGGTGTCTTGTACATTATTTTAGGGTTTTAAACCCTATCTTACATCAAGATAAGTATTTACTTCATTAACTCAATTATGTCTTTGATTATTTGTGTATGCTTGCATGTTCTCCATGTCCGCTAATTTATCGTGTGTTTGCTTAGGAAGTATGAAACTTAATTATTGAATATTGATTGGTTGTTTCTTATCTTAGTTGATCAATGATCTAGTAATGCGATAGGTCATTCGCTGTGTACTTAATGCTTGATTCATCTTTGTGAACCTTAGAATATGATTACCCGAGTAGTTGTAGGCTAAATTATCCAAAGAGTGCCTTAGAGTAAGAGTTTATCATCCCTAGTAGGTTTTGTAGATTTAGACCTTTGGTAAGTTCAAAGAGTTGGGAGAAACGACACCCTACAACTTTAGACACACAACGAACTAAGAATAAGGACGACAACTCAACCATCAATAGGAGATAATTAAGGAGTAGTACAATCTAAGTAAACACATCTTTAAACTATCATACGAGCACACATTAATTAGACATAGAATCCCACAACCTTAGTTTAGATAATTAGATAATAGTAGAGTAATCGGTAGAAATACCAACCCCAAATCCAATACCCGAGATTCGTACCTTTCCATTTCATAAAATATAAAAATACAAAATAATCTTCCTCAACCTTAACCTTAGCGTAGTAGCTTCTTACTAGCATTCCTATTCCCCAGAGAACGATATCAATACCCGTGGCTTACCCTAATTACTACACTACAACGATTAGGTTCACGCCTAGGTGTTATAAAACTTGCTCAAGAAAAGGAAGTTTCTTGACCCCGAACGACGCGTGTAGCGTTATCACTAACATAAAGTCTGTTAACATTAAACAATAAATTAACGCAACAAGAAGCATAGTCCGTGGTCATCATGCATCATCTCTCTCAATCCTCACGGACCACCTACAAATAAACACCCATGTATAAGCATTAAGCTCCATGTTAGTAAAATTATTGGTATCACAAGATTAACAAAGACATACCGAGATAAAGGGACAAGGCCATGCTATGGTTGCACCAACACAGTCTTCAATTGTGGCAAATAACCCATAGGGTCTCACCAACACTTCATCTCTTTTTGTTGGTACTTGAACGCTTACCTCACACCATCCTCGTCCAATCTCCGCACCACCAACTATATCATTTGGGTTCAAGCTCCTCACCCATTCTTTTGCTACAGCCTCGGTTGAGTTTAGAATGCTTTTAAGGAAAACTTCATCCTCGACCTAGATTTCGCTTTTCAACAAACATTTATCAATTTATAGTCAAGACACATGTATTAGGTTAAACAGATGTAATCTGCAGATATGGAGGTCGGGTATACAAAGGAGGTCAAAATTGATCGTTGTATCTCAAGTGTGGAGTGATGCTCGTGGAGGCAATGGTTAGCCCTACATGCCACTTTGAACTATCACCTAAGCCGAGAAAAATCATAAAAATAAGCTAACGTGGGATTCAAAAGCTTAGATGGGGAATTTCAACATGTAAAAATCTCAAGACTTGAATCTCAACACAAAATTCACAAAATTCTCCCAAGATCCGAGTTTCGACTAACATACCATTTTGACTTTTTGATTTTGAACTTAAACTTTGACTTTAATGAAACTTTTGATCCGTATGCACTAATTATGATTATTTAAGCTATGATAACACTAATTTAAGATACATGAACAAGATTTAGACCAAGTGGGTGAGATTTGATCCTCACATGTCCCAACAAAGGACTTGTGAGAGTGAAGGTAATTTGATTTTGACTTTCTAGTTCAAACATTGGTTTTATAGTTTTACTAGTTCTAATATCACCTAGAGGTCATAGTGTGCAGATAAACAAGTGAAAAGGCAACTACTACGCTTGAAACAACATGTAACCAAACACCCCGATGTGCGGGTTGGTGCAAGTTTTAAATTTATAAAGGTGAATTACCAATATTACTAATAACACATACGAGCAAGTATACTCGTCTGCTATAGCAAGATTATGAAGGTAAGTCGATCGTCATAGGATTTGAGTGAATCTAAGCACAAGTTTGGATTAACGGAGTCTATCCAAACATATAATAAAGCAAATAGATATAATGCAATTCAGATGATTAAAAACTACACTTGCTTAAACTAGTTTCATATCATAGATTAATGTGATTGTGTTAACCTCTTAACATGTTGATTGTGATAACTAGTCAGAAGACTAATCTATTGTTCTTACAAGTTAAACCTTCGTCAAGATTTTAGTTCATAAAAACAAGCATTAAGTTTAACAAATCAATTCAAGATCAATTCAAGTTTCATAAGTCTACATACATAAACTTAAACACAAAACATCCACTTGTTCATCAAATTGCTTAAGAAATGGTCAATACAAAAGGTAACCGATCATAGACAAAGGCTACAATTGATTCTCAACAACTAATCTTACGACCATTTAGATGTTTCCAACCAATCCAATTTGATAATCAAAAAGCGCTTTATTACAACCACACCTTAGTTCCTTTGTATAATCAAGAATAATGGGTAAAACAATCATCCATAGACAAAATGATTATGACTAGTTGAATAACACGAAGTTCTTTCGACCCCAACGATTATTATCAATTAGCCAAACTTGATTAACAAATGTCACTATGAAACTTTAGCACAATTGGATCTTAGAATTAACTTGAAATTGAATTAAAACATGTTAACACAATCACTAACTAATCATATGATAATCAACATCATTTAAGCAAGTGTATAAAGAAACTAGCCACTCATAGCAAACATGAACATAAACTCATAACTTTGATCATTAGAAACATGATTAAAAGTCTTACAATGCTTGGAATAAGATTACAAATGGTGAAGTAATGATTCCCAAAGAATCGTGGTGGACTTCTTGGTGTTTTGGCCTCCAAATGTGGAACTTCTCGAACTCCAAACTTCTCGGATTTCTAAGGACTAATTTTAAGAGCTTAAGGCTTGGTTTGATGAGTAGAGATTTGTAATTGAAGTGTGTCTCATATGCTCACAATTAGCCTCTATTTATACTAATTCCAAGGCCTAGGGTGTTAAATGTTTAACTTGGCCTCCAACGAGTAAGAAGGACTAGAATACACCAAGAGAAAGACCTAGAATCGTTTGGATGCAAAGGGAAGCTTAGTGATGAAGATTTGGCAACCGCAGCTTCTCCAACCGGATCGGTCATATGACCAACCGATCCGGCCGGTCTTCAATAACAATAGCCGACCGATCCGTTGCGGGTCATGACCGATCGGTTGGCTATTGTAAAACACTTATTCTAATTCAAATTCCAACCGATCCGGTTGAGGTGTAACCGGATCCGTTGGATCTTCCGAGATACAAAACTTGATCTTTATCTTCACTATGTCTTGTAGAACTTGGTTCTTCAATCACTAAGGTCTTCAAAGGTCCTTGAGATTTAGATTTATCAAACGGAATCTTCGATTTGTCGATATTTCTACATTTTCCTCCATTTCCCGCACTTGGTTATAAACACTAGACAAACATCTCTAGATACGATTAAGTACTAAAATCACGCAAATATAACCAAATAACAGATATAAAAATACACATAACGCTACTAAAACATGCACAACTGAAAGCGTTATCAACCCCTTAATAATCGAAAGTTAACAAATTTAAAAGGCAAATGAACAATCTAAATCATAATATCGATACATAAGTCATGCGGCCTAGGTTCATTAGCTATCAAAGATAAAATAAGCTATAACAACTAGAAAGGAATGATTTATAATAGAAACATACCCGTAAGCGTGGAGGTTCATTGGTTACAACAGAGAATCTTGTGATGTAAGAGGTGGAACAATGGAACTATCGACCCATCCGATAACCTGGGCTCAGAACTTTTCATTTTCACTAGTAAGTTCTCCATTTCTAGACTTCCGTTGTTTTCTATGACATGCTAAACGACTTGGTATCACTAAGTTGAACACCTAGACCATTCATATTTCGATCTTTACCCATAACTATAGAAAAAATATCATCGTCCAGATTATCAATCGAAACATTAACTAAGTTGTTTCATATCAGCATTTTATATAAACATGAACAACATATAGTAAAAGCATGTATTACAAAAAAAAAGCATATTGTGTTTAACTTATGCTATTAATACACTTTTGCAAACACAAAAGCATATTACTTACAATCGCTTTTGCGGTGTCATCATTTTGGTATTTCCATCTTTGGAGAAGCATGCACTACTAAAAAGATCCAATCGAGTTGGATCTCGTCCCAAATATGTCTGTATGAATAAAAAGAAAATGAATATTAACAAAGTGGATATCCACAGGATACATTAACAATCCCACTTTCTCCATACACTTACCTTTAACTCTTCCCTCATGAGCATAACTTTTTTACCGGTTCTTTGGATCATCTTCTTTTTGCCCGATTCGCCTTGTTTTTTCACTTAAACTCTATCAAGAGGAAAGTAAAATATCATAATGGGAAATTAAGTAATGTTATTTAAAGTGGAAGAGTATTTCACACCTTAGTGTTTTCGTATTCCAATACTTCACAAGCTTCTTCCATTGTTTATTTTGCACTTGCTTTGGCCTAGATCTTATTTGTTGCTTAACCGACAAAGACGGATCATGGTAGTGTTCCTTAACTCTTGCCCTCCAGGTTCTTCACCTTCCGCCCAAATGATTGCAATATCCATTTTCTCCGACTCCGAATATCAAATTTTGTCTAAAAATGTAATAGCTCACATTAGAAAACAAATACTTTATTCATTAACATACAAATTTAACATTGTGTACCTTTAAGAGTTCAAACAAAGCTTTTTTTCAAGGCCAACTTTATTCCATGGTTTATAAATCGGACAATACTTTCCACTCCTTGAAAGTGTTCCCATGAAATGAGTCGATGACTACTTTTGTCGTTAATAGGTTGTCCGTGTTCATTAACTAAAATAGGAATTCTATCCCTTTTCTTGGCCCAAACTTTTGCCATACGTGTTGGTCTCTCTTTCTTTTGCTTACAATCCGAACTACAAAAGTGAACATGATTTACAATAGATACGTATACATTTAAAATACTAAATAATTCGAAATGGAGGCAATATCTTAGCGTTGTATTTTGTCTTGTTTTAATTTAACTTTATTATATATTCTTCTTATATGACACAATATATGATATATGATTTTTAAAACGATGCAATCAAGTAGACCATGTTAACCTGTTTCATTTCGAGCTTGTGTAACTACATGGTTTTCTTCATTTTCAGAATGCTCAGCTTGAATCTCTTCTCCGAGTAGATCATCGCCGTCATTTGTTAAATCATTCACATACTCCAAATCATCCTCATTCTCCAAATCATCCATGTCTTTATCTACATCATCTTCTGAAGTAGCTTGTTGTTCAATATCTTCATTCATAGGTATGTCTTCGATATCATCATTTTCAACATCATAAAGGTCTTCATTGTTATCTATATTAAAATAAAAATAAAAAAAAAAAAAAACAAGTAAGCACAAAAAGCTTAAGCGAATATACACTTAATAGTAATTTAATATCATATATATAGTATTTGAAATTTATGTATAGTTACCATCGGATCTCAAGTCACGCTCCCGTGGTCATGATCGTTGTCAATTGCAACTAAGTTTCTCTCGATTGTAGTTAATCTCCTCTGCTGATGTAATTTGGTTGATCATTTCTCTTTTGGACTTGGTCGGACTCCTGCACCCTACTACGTATTGCCCTCCCCGTATCAATCTGTTGTCCCTTTGCGATTGAGATTAAGATGTTAGCCAACCGGAGACATTCGAGCACTCATTCGCTTTTTGCTAAATTTTATATCTAGTCATGGATTGTGGAGCAATGTATTTTCGATTCTGTTTCATGCAAGTAGAATTGTTAGAAAACAAACATAAAGAAAATATAGTAGCCAAATTTATTATTCGTACCTTTTATTTGTTTGTGTAGCCGCTTCTTCCGGGTTATCTTCCTCATCATTAAGATGGAAGTCCGAACCATACATATAATCTGCATCTTTCTCACGGTATCCATTGGTTTCTTTTTCTTTTCTTTCTTTTGTCAC
Source organism: Chrysanthemum lavandulifolium (assembly GCA_022545495.1). Classification (NCBI taxonomy): domain Eukaryota; kingdom Viridiplantae; phylum Streptophyta; class Magnoliopsida; order Asterales; family Asteraceae; genus Chrysanthemum; species Chrysanthemum lavandulifolium. The sequence continues at coordinate 246,869,548 of CM040239.1, forward strand.
TCTCTACTAGACTTGTCAAAGACTTAGCAATATTTTTCACTCCCAAAGCTTGTAATCTCTGTTGGTTTTCTTGAATCCTTGTCCTTACGGACATTTCATAATCATTCGTATTTTCGTGGTGATTTGGCGTTGCATCTGTTATTTTCCATAAGCGGTGCACAAAACAAATAAAATTATTATGAGATTGCAAAGAACAATAGTCATTTGAGAACAACAAAACCGAAATCAAATCACTATCTCGTTACATGTTATAGAATGAAATACATTATCTACAAACAAAAATAGACGCAAATCCTTGGGTTACATGTCACGAATGAAATACATTAGCTAGAAAGCGATATCAAATCACTATCACTATCACTACCCAAATCCTTTGACCCAACTTTACAGGTATACCAACATTCATTTAAATTAAACAGAGCAACTTAAATACAACTTGTACCACATCACAAATAAGCAAGACTTATGATCACATATGAGACTCATCACAAGAGGTCAACCAAACACATACCCGAACCAACCATTTCCCACACTAACAATGTATAACAATAACAATGTATAACAATGATAAAATAATAATAACAATAATAATAATAATAATAATAATAATAATAATAATAATAATAATAATAATAATAATAATAATAATAATAATAATAATAATAATAATAATAATAATAATAATAATAATAATAATAATAATAATAATAATAATAATAATAATAATAATAACAACAATAATAATAACAACAAGAGAGGTTTGCATTACTGTTGAGTCGATCTTCATTCAAAAGTGAAAACCCACAATCCTTGTTTTCTTTGCCTACATACAACCTTAAACCAAAATTGAGATTTTAACCGTCTGTGAAAACGATTTCCATTAATAAAATCGAATCAAATACTTGAATTCGAAAAGATATGCTTGATTTTCGCAGTACGTAAAAGTTATTTATGAATCAATTTTCCCAAAAATTTTAAGCGGGTTTATGTGAGCGTGGTGTGTAAGTTTTCCCTAATTTTTAGATTATAATTAGATTTATAATTAAATTAACTAATAGTAGTATATAGTATATGAAATGTATTATATTATTGTATATATATAATATATAAGTATTTTATTGTATGTGAAACTAAAATGAAGTAGATTTGGCATTCCTTTTTCCGACTTCCCGGTCAAACAACAATATCAATGTGTTGAAGTAATCGGTCTCTGTTGTATCTTCATCGCCCGAAATGGAGCGGCTCCGGATAGTTCATTTGTTTTACTGGCGTTATTTAAAATGTTGCTATTTTCTTACAGACGGGATTTATCCTACGTGGTCTACGTTTGTTAAAGCGTATCCGCATCTAGTTGACCCGAAAGATAAAGTGAGATGTAGGACATTAAACCACACTAGAGTCATATATGCCATTGGTGCATCAACGAGACGGACATGCATGGAACCCTATGAATAATGAAATGGCTCGGGTTTGAAACTTGGAGTCAGATATCATATCATAATCAGATTGTCATATCAAAAGGTTCATATCCAATGTTGCAAATTAAAATCGCGAATCAAGAGTCGGGCGGTCGACCACCTTGTAGGTTGTAATCGGTGCAGGCGGGATGAATCGGTGATAGGGTATAATTTGATGTATAAGTAAATTAATTAATACTACCTAGTATACAAGATATGAAAAGTATTGTATTATTATATATATATAATATATAGGTATAGGTATTTTATTGTATTTGAAACTAAAAAGAACTAGAGTATTACCCGGTCGTTGCTCGGGTTATCAACTAAGGGCCCGTTTGGTAGGTGGGTGTTGCTTTGGATTCGGGATTGATTTGGTAAAACGTAAAGTTTATGAAATAATAACTTTGAAAAAGCTAATATGAATAACTCTCAACGGATGCGGTCGTTCATTTATATCGTCAAGAGTTTTTACGTAAGTCGACTTCCCATGACGTCACATTCCGGGGATGCTTTGTAGCCTATATTCTACACATATTGAGCGGAGGAATTGTCCTAGGCATTTGCGAGGCCAATATACGCGAGGTGATCATAAAGTGCCGACTATTATGATTGAATGTATTGCTTCGCATGAAGTCATAGATAGAACGAGAATCCAACACGAGCCCGAAACATAACATATCATATCATATAACGAGATAATCCGAAGAATCAGAGATAACATAGTGGCCAAACATATACTTGAGCTCATATGAAGATTCGTCATTAAGGTTCATCAAGGTCGACAACAGGCAATATCACGGTTCATATGACCCAAGTGTCTTGTCGGGTTGTTCGGTTAGTTTGGTTTCATTCAATTTGAAAATAATAATCATGAATATTTTAAAATAATATTCAAATTATAACCATTTATAAAGATGGGCGTGATCTTTTGAAATTCACGGGTTGAAAAGGTTAAACGGGTTTTTGGTTGACACAGTCAACCCTTTTTTGATACAAAAGTTGCCACATTAAGAAAAAAGCTTAAACGGGTTAGATGGGTCGACCCAAACCCGACCCAATTAATTTATTCACAACCCGAACCTACCCTGATTAATAAACGGTTAGATGGGTCGACACAAATTAATTTTATTCACAACCCGAACCTACCCTGATTAATAAACGGTTAGATGGGTCGACCCAAACCCGACCGAAATATATTTATACTCAACACCGAGTTACTAGTTCCTCTCTTGTTACAACTGCTTCAAACTAAAACTGAATTGGTTACACTTTGAGTCATCCCAATTAAAATAATAAGCATCAATATTATGGGAACGCGTAAGTTTTTCTCGACCTTTGATTTTCTGCGATCTCTTGATTGTCATGATTACTTGTTTTAATTATTTCATTTCTCATTAATACTCTTAATTTTTTGGTTCATGCATCTACCCTTTATATATATGTTGGTTTTATTTTTATTTTTCGGTTCATCCATATACTTTTTGGTTCATAACTTTTCACTATATACAACCCTAATTGAAAATGTCCGCCACGCCATACTTGAAGGAACCGAAAGATCTTTGTGGTCCGAAAAGCTTCATGATTGTTTTATTTTCTCAATATTAATGAGATACCTACGAATGAGGTCAACATGAGAATGTTGCGGCCGTCGAGACGACATGAGAATGCAAGTGGATAAGAGAGCAGAGCGAATAATGGAGGTGTTTTATTTGAATCTTGATGAAGAAATGGCGGTGAGGATGTTTATGATTCAATGCATGAAGTCCAACTCATTGAGAGGCGCTTGGTTGAATCTCTTGCAAGTGTTGTCGCTGATTTTGAGAGGTTGATAACATTGAAGAAGGAGACCATTGAGATTCGGAGAAGTATGAAAAGAATGAAGGTAGTTGTTGGGTCTTTTTGTGGTTTTTGTGTCTGATGGTCTCATGTTGTTGGGTTATGTACTTATTTTGATGAAAACTTGTTATGTATTTATGTTGAAGGGGATGGTTTGTGAACAATGGTTTCTGAACAATGGTTTATGATAACTTATTATGGTTAATATTTTAATGGTATGTGCATATTTATGTTTAATGGCCGTTTGTTTTGTTATGTGTTTTGATGATAATCCGTATGTGCTTATGTTGCTTATGTTGATAATCTGTGATTGTTAGTTGTTATTGTTAAATGTTGGTTGCTTTTGTTTATATGTGTTTAATTTAGCCTAGTACAAGCTTATGTATCAGTATTATGATTTAGATTGATCATTTGCCTTTTAAATTTGTTAACTCGCTTATTAAGGGTGTTTGGTTCGTGTTGTTTCAACTGTGGTAGTTGCCTTTTCACTTGTTTATCCGCACACTATGACCTCTAGGTGATATTAGAACTAGTAAAACTATAAAACCAATGTTTGAACTAGAAAGTCAAAATCAAATTACCTTCACTCTCAGGTCCCTTTGTTGGGACATGTGAGGATCAAATCTCACCCACTTGGTCTAAATCTTGTTCATGTATCTTAAATTAGTGTTATCATAGCTTAAATAATCATAATTAGTGCATACGGATCAAACAAGTTTCATTAAAGTCAAAGTTTAAGTTCAAAATCAAAAGTCAAAATGGTATGTTAGTCGAAACTCGGATCTTGGGAGAATTTTTGTGAATTTTGTGTTGAGATTCAAGTCTTGAGATTTTACATGTTGAAATTCCCATCTAAGCTTTTGAATCCACAGTTAGCTTATTTTTATGATTTTTTCTCCGGCTTAGGTGATAGTTCAAAGTGGCTGCAGGGCTAACCATTGCCCCCGCACTGGGCATCACTCAAACCCCAACTTTCCATGTGCCTTAGCTTCATTAGTGGGCCACACGGTGAGCTTATTGGTTTTTGAAATCCAATAAGCTCATCTATAAAGTTCGTGGCTTATTTCAAACTTTTGAGCTTATTAGATAGGTCTCAGATAGCTTTTTGTTTGTCCAATTCCACCCATACACCGAGTGATCGGTGTTGACCACCAAGTTCAAGCCCTCATCAAGTGCTTATCTGTGGGACCCAAACCTTTAGTTGTTAACAATCAATGACAATAGTCCCTGCTTTTATGTAAAATTAGTTGTTAAGAATCAATGACAATCCTCATTCTTGTTTGTATAACTCTTTCTTATACATTTCTTATTTAAATTTAGGTAATTTTAACTTTTAGCTTCTTGTTATTTATATTTTCACTTTGAGATCTCAAAACAACCCTCGCTTAAGGGTGTTTGGCTCAAATGGGTCAAACAGGTCAATATGGCTTATCATTGTTTGGCTCAAATGCCCATATTAAGAGCTTAATTTCGCTTATTCATTGTTGTTTCTCTTTGTTTTTGTTTCCTTTAGTAGCTTGTACCATCGACTAGAGAATTCGAGCTTAATTGGGATTCTAGATCTTATCTTGTTGCTTTAATTTGGTATGCTAATCACCCCATTAGGACCGAGATGCCCGCACTCAGTCATTTTGTTTTTAATCAAGCTGGTTTTTGACTCCAAATGTCTTCTTTTTATTGCATCCCAAGTAACATTGTTAGCAAGACCTAACACTTGTATCCTTTTACCAGAACTTGTTCAACTTGTTCAACATTTTGCCTTTTGACTTCTTGCCTTTTGACTTTTTGGCTTCGACTTTGTTAATCCTTTGAATTTCCAATTAGGTGGAAAGTAATCACCAAGATGATTTTGAGCTTAACTCATCTTCACGACTTGACATAGGTGATGATTTTGAGCTTCAAATGGTTATCATACGCAACAAAATAATACTCATTTAGATCTTGAAATGCTAGGAACAAGGCATTCTAGTCTATATTCTAATACAAGCTAATACTATCGAAACAATTGCAAAGTAGTAACAGTATGACTATCATAACATGCTATTAACTACTCATTCTCTGCAACTTCAATTCCCATTTAGCTTCAACTTCTTTGATAACAACGTAAATGCATCCATTACTATCTCAAAGAAACATCAACAACTGTAAATGCATCCACACATATATCCCATAACAAGCATTTCATTAAACAAAAGGTCATTACATCAAACCTACATAACAAGCATTTCATTACACAATTTTTGACAACATAACAGCAATAACAAAACACAAAACAACAACAATTTTCTTAAAAAAAACCACACTAGACTTGCTTTCTTTCAACTCCAATTGCAGCAGAAACATTTCCTTCTCCATAGTTTATTTTGAAACTCAATCTCCTTTCCAAATCTCTTATTTTTCCATACTTGTCTTCTTTCAAACGTTTTCCTTTTGAATCAAATTAAAACCTCTTGTTTGTAATAGTCATTAGGCAACTCAGATCTAGCCAAGAAATGTCTTACATTTTGAACCCTATATGGTACAAACAACAAACATCACTAATATCAACGCATCCAAGAAAACGCATTATAATACTCAACGATCCAAGAAAACTTACATTATAATACTCAACGCATCCAAGAAAACGCTTTAAAGGGAAATCAATTGTCATAAGTCCGCTAATTACTTTTGCAATTTTGACTTTTAATTTCTAATTTTTAGATATAAATTAGTTTATCTAGCTTTGAAGTAATAATTAGGCAATTAATTAAGAAATAGCTTAAAAATAAATTGTAAAAGTATTTCTAATTTTAAGATCCAAATCCACATCATTCCACCATCCAAAATTGCCAGCAGGAATCACCACCATCATCAAGACCGGGTAATACCTCATAAATGAAACCCTAATCGTTTTGCTAAATTTTTATGAAACAACATATGTGGTTAATTGAATTAGGCTCCCTTTCTTTTGTTGAAATTATATGTGGTTTTCGTGGTTAATTGAATTAGGTTTAAGATGGATACGAGTTGGATGTCTTTACCTAGATTTACCATTGAATATAAAAAGGTCTTGACGACTTTCTTGATCATATATTCTATAATGAGGGTAAAATGGATGATTTCATGTCCATGTATTGATTGTGGTAATCGATATGGGTAGATCGGACGGAGGCTACAACACATCTGTTATGTGTCGGGTTTATGAAAGGTTATACAATTCCACCTTTCGCCCAAATCAAGTGATGCTCCAATGTTGGATGTCAAGATGACATGCAAGGGTTGGTGAATGATGCCTTCCATCGGTTTGGTGATGACACACTAACCGATGACATGGGAACACAAACTGAAAGTATGAGTATGCCAAACCTAAAGGCGAAAAAATTTTATAAAGTGTTGGGAGAGGCAAAGAAACCACTATATCCTGGGTGTAAGTTATTAGTTCTTTCTTTTATCATTAGACTATTTCATGGTAAGTGTGTTGGGAAATGTAGTGATAATGGTTTCAAAGAAGATGCTAGATACAATGAGGAAGCCTTCCCGATGCTTCTATACCAAAGTCATTGTATGAACTAAGGAAGATAATTCGAGAGTTAGGACTTAGTTATGATAAAATTGATGCATGTCCTAATGATTGTATGTCGTATTGGAAAGAAAACATTAATAAAACAGAATGTGATATATGCCATACGTCAAGGTATAAAGCAAGTGAAGATGATTGTGCGGATGAGTCAACCACAACCGATACACGTAAGAAGATTGGAGCAAAGGTGTTGCGTCATTTTCCGCTCTTACCACGATTGCAAATGTTATTTATGTCATCTAAAACACCGCCTCCATGAGATGGCATGAAGAGAGTCGCACGAAGATGGTTACTTGAGACATCCTGCAGATTCCCGGCATGGAAAGCATTTGATTTTAAGTATGATAAGTTTGCCAAAGAATCTCGTAATGTCGCTTGGTTTAGCGAGTGATGGGTTTAACCCTTTTGGAACAATGAGTGTTTCTCATAGTACATGGCCCGTTGTTTTGACGCCATATAATCTACCTCCTTGGATGTGCATGCGAAACCTTATTTCTTTCTAACGTTACTTATACCGCCCATCCGCTCCGGAATAATATAGATGTCTATATGGAACCGTTAGTTCTTGAGCTAAAGGAGTTGTGGGATCGTAAAGGAGTAGACACTTATGATGCATCAACAAAAGTAACTTTCGGATGCGTGCTTGTTTGTTATGGACGATCGGTGACTTTCCGCTTATGCAAATTTATCCGGATGGAGCACCAAAGGTAAACTTGCATGTCCTAACCGCCATAAACATACAAAATCAACACGCTGAGTCATGGCAAAAACAATGTTTTATGGGACATCGTCGATATTTGCCTCACCGATCATGCTTTTAGAAGAGATACAAACTCTTTTGATGGCGAGAAGAGCAGACAGCAACCCCGTGGCTTAACAGACAAGAAGTACTTGATGAGTTAGATGGTTTTGAAGTTAAATTTGGAAAACTTGTGAAGAGCAACCAGTTACCTTTTAATTGGAAGAAGAAAAGTATTTTTTTGAGTTACCGTCTTTGAAAGATAACTTGCTACGCCATAATCTAGATGTAATGCATATTGAGAAGAATGTTTGTGACGGTGTCTTTGGAACGCTAATGAATCTAGATGGGAAGACCAAGGATCATATAAAAGCACGCCTAGATTTACAAGAAATGGGCATTAGACCCGAACTTCATCCTATAGTTCAAGATAACAACAAAGTTTATTTGCCACCGCTTGTTTCTCAATGGATAAAAAGAGAAAGATATTTTTGTCGTGTGCTTAAGAAGGTGAAAGTTCCGGATGGTTATGCGACTAATATATCAAGATGCGTAGAGTTAAAACCTCCAAAACTATTTGGACTTAAAAGTCATGATTGCCATATTTTGATGCAGCAGTTGCTTCCCATTGCCTTGCGAAATGTGTTGCCTAAGCACGTGCGCTATATTGTGATGAAGCTATGTCGTTACTATAAACAATTATGCGCAAAGGTTCTTAATCCAAATGATTTGGTTCAAATGGAAACCGAGATTGGAAAAATACTTTGTGATTTAGAAAGGATTTTTCCGCCATCATTCTTTGATGTCATGGTTCATATTTCGGTTCATCTTGCTTCGAGAGGCCGATTAGGAGGGACAGTTCATTACCGTTGGATGTATCCAATCGAGAGGTGCACATTACTATTATAGTAAATACCTTTATTAACAAATATTATTGAATCTAAAATTATTGGTTTTGATATCTCGTATTTAGCTACATTAAAATCTTACGTCAAAACTTGCGAAAAACAGAATAACCCGGAGGGTTCCATTGCGTATGATATCTAGTCAAGAGTGTGTGTCGTTTTGTTCATTGTACTTATTGATGTTGAGACCGTACATAATAAGACAAGTCGAAATAATGATGACGATGGTTATGAGGATGTTTTACCTATCTTTTCTATGGCGGGTCGACCGATTGGTGCTACAAAGGTAGAAATGATGGAACTTGACATTTTGGCTAAAGCACATTCATATGTGTTGTTCAATTGTAGTGAAGTTGATGAATTTGAACGTAAGTAATTATATTAGTTGTGAGTTTCATAAATTATATTATACGATTAATAGTTGTCGTTGTTATCATCATTATCATCTGTTAACACCGCGGTGAACATCCGGCGTTGGTTCATCATCAAAATCGGAGAAAGCGTAAGCGTGACATTCAACGTTTACATAGTGAGACTTTTGAGTCGTGGTTTCAAGATCATGTAAGGCATATACGGGTTTATTACTTTTGAAAAATAATTATAATGACATAGCATTTTCGACCTACTAATAACAAAACAATTAACACATCTTGCCTTATTTCGGGTTGAGGAGCTACATGCTGAGGGATCACGTAATCACGAAAGTCTAAGGTGCTTGGCAAGTGGTCCATCCGAGTATGTGAAAAATATAAAGGATTTATCATAAATGGTTTCGATTTCACACAAAAGATGTAGAACATAATAGGAAAACACGAATAGTGGGGTTAATCTTGAGGCCATGACAAACAGGTTACTCGAGTGCTACAGATAACAATCCTATCGCGGAGATGTAACTTACTACGGGTTTTGAATGATATAATTGAGTTGGAGTATGGTATTGACAAGAAAGTAGTTTTGTTCGATTGTGATTGGATTTGAATGGTTCAAGGAAAAAGAAGATGACAACGGGTTTACTCTATTGAATTTTGAAGGATTGAAGGCTCATAACGAGCCTTTTATACTAGCTTCTCAAGCACATCAAGTATTTTACGTTGCGAGATAGTGTTGACAAAGGATGGCAAGTTGTGATCAAGACAGTAGCCAGACATGTTTATGACATGGATGAACAAACAAGTCTTGATGACGTGGAAACACATTTGTGGGTGACTCATTTATGTGTCCTCAACATGACGAAACAATGGATATTGAATTGGTTAGAGGTGGTTTCGATGGAACCGTTGTGGACAACAATGACTTAGTTATTGCCGATGAAGAAGATCCAGTTGAAGAAGCTTAATGATTTCAATTAGCTAAATAATAATAGTCCCTGCTTTTATGTAAAATTAGTTGTTAAGAATCAATGACAATCCTCATTCTTGTTTGTATAACTCTTTCTTATACATTTCTTATTTAAATTTAGGTAATTTTAACTTTTTAGCTTCTTGTTATTTATATTTTCACTTTGAGATCTCAAAACAACCCGCTTAAGGGTGTTTGGCTCAAATGGGTCAAACAGGTCAATATGGCTTATCATTGTTTGGCTCAAATGCCCATATTAAGAGCTTAATTTCGCTTATTCACTGTTGTTTCTCTCTACTTTTTTGTTTCCTTTAGTAGCTTGTACCATCGACTAGAGAATTCGAGCTTAATTGGGATTCTAGATCTTATCTTGTTGCTTTAATTTGGTGCGCTAATCACCCATTAGGACCGAGATGCCTGCACTCGGTCATTTTGTTTTTAATCAAGCCTAGTTTATTTTGTGAGTGCAATTACGGCTTAGTATAGTACAAGCAATAATGCACCAAATTAACCATTATCATTGATAGATAAGGACAATACAAAGACAGATAACCCATACATAACTTCCAAAAGATTGAGACATATAACAATACAAAGACAGATAACAAGTGTCCTATTATGGTGTATCAAGTTTTGATATCCAAGTATCACGTGTCATACTAACTAATGTTTAAATAAAACTTTTGTAAATAAGCGTTCTAAAAAGCGATGTTTTATGACTCAAATAAAGGAGTGTTCTATTATGGCGAGGATAATAAAACCACAACAAATAAGCGTACTATAAAGGTTAATGTTAAAAGACACAGTTGTCAAGGGTCCTGTTAATTTTTGTTCAAATAAATCTTTTGCAATTAAGCGTTCTATAAAAGCGAATAAGCGTTATAAAAGCGGATGTTTTACGACTCTAAAAAGATGTGCCATATTGTGGTGTATCATAAACAAACCATTATGAATAAGTGTTATATAAAGGTTAACGTTATAAGGCGCTATTGTCAAGGGTCCTATTCACTTTTCTTATAAAAAACGTTTGCGAATAAGTGTTCCATAAAACCGATGTTTTATGACTCAAATATCAAGTGTCTTATGATGGTGTATCAATCTATGGGACCCAAGTGTCAAGCTGTCATATTAAGTTATGTTTTAATAATACGTTTTGCGAATAAGCGTTTTAAATAATTAATGTTTTATGACTTATATATCAAGTGTCCTATTATGGTGTATTGTAATAAAACCATAATTAATATGCATCCTTTAAGGGTCCTATTAAGTTTTGTTATAATAAAACTTTTGCAAATAATCGTTTTAAAAAAATGATGTTATAAAACCATTGTACATAAGCGTCCTATAAAGGTTAACGTTATAATACCCACGTGTCAAAGGTCCTATTAAATTTTGCTATAATAAAACTTTTTGTGAATAAGCGTTTTAACTAAGTGATGTCTTATGACTCAAAACTCAAGTGTCCTATTATGGTTTATTATAATACAACCATAATGAATAAACGTCTTATAAAGGTAATTTATTAGGATCCATATTTTAAGTGTCATATTAAGTTATATGATAATAGGACCCCAAATCATCGACCATCCTATTATATACCTTTTTAGGACATCGCCTAAGTAGCAAATATTTAAAAAGGACCCTAAACGCTCATATGTCCTATTAAGCAGTTTTTAGGACTCCATTATCATACCGTCCCACACAAAGGGTCCTAAAAGCCACTTTTGTTGTAGTGGTTGGATTTAATTACGCAACAAGAGCAATGTTTGTTTGTTCATCTCTTGGTGGAATAGCATTAGATCTCCGGCACAATGACGAAGAGGCATCTCAAATGGACCTTCCAAGATAACCTTCTTTAAGAACTTTCCATGTGGCTTCTTCGGATCACAAAACCTAAAGAACCTTATCACCCATTGATCGTAGTTTCCGTGAGTGAGCATTGGAGGTCTATCAGTGATCCAAACCTCATGAATTGATTGTTGGTCGCTTAAAGCTTCACACATCTTTGCAAACCAAGTGGGCTCCTTCATAGTGTTCCTTGATGGATGTTGATTGAAGTCATTTGTGTAGGGTTGAACTTGAAGACTTGGCGGTGTTTGAACCATTTGTGGTGGAGGAATTGCTCAAGTTGTGGAGTATGTTGTTGATTAAATTGTTGTTGATAAATTGCTTGTTGTTGATTCCATTGTTGATGTTGTGGACTTAGTTGTTGTTGTCGTTGAGGATAAATGTAAGGAAATAGTTAGAGTATGGTGGTTGTGGCATGTTGAAAACTTGTGTTGGTAAAATGGATCTTTGTAGTCGAATGAACCTTTGTTGAAGAAGTATCCTTAGGCGAGAAATCACAATAACCAAGTAGCACTTATGCGTAAAACACCAAAGTTACGCGTAACAATCGAGAGTTCTGCGTAGACTTAGCTTTCGCGTAAGTAGGAAAAGACTCTAAAGTTAGGCGAGACACAAAGTTAGGCGTGAAAGTTAGGCGAGGATTATCTTATGCGTAATACTAGGCTTAGGCGTAAGATGAATCTTATCGTAGGATTTCTACGCGTAAGCTTTATGCTTATGCGTAAGATTAGGGTTTTATCCCAAGTGATCTTTTACACTTCACAAGGCAAAAGATATCCAAAGTCGACGATTTTCGGGCTTATCCAAGCAAGAAAACACGGAATAAACCCACAACGAAGATCAAGCCAAGGATAACCTTACGCGTAGGATTAGAGTTTTGATACGCGTAATCTTACTCGTAAAATGATTATGCCCAAATTTGTTTCTAAACCGATTTTTGTTATGGAATAGCGTTAATAGTACCAAAATAACACAAAAGTGTGAACCTTGATGAACCAAAACGCTAAACGGGTTACGCGTAGAACTTCACCCACGAACAAAATCAAGCTCAAAACTTAGATTCACGTAAAGTTTGAAACTTTTGCCAAAACAAGTATTTTAACACCTTAAAACGTTGAAAGTACAAGAATCTTGGATTAAAAGTGTAAAAACAAGTTTTTGCGAACCAAAGAACACGTTATTTTTACGCGTAAGACCAAAACCAAAAACTTCAAAACAAAAGTGTGCACCCAACTATTTATCTCTGATACCACTGTTAGGTCACTAGTTTTACCACACAAGCTTACTAGAAGGAGATAAAGGCGATTGAACAAGTAAACCAAACACACACACACACGTTATACTAAGACAGTTATGCGTAGAGTATGAAGTGAAAGAGAAAACTTGAACACACAACCTTCAAATGAAGGTTTACATAAGGTATTTATAGGAGGAAAGCTAGAGCAACACTCCTAGTTTCCATCCTTTCTTTAATGGACTTGGGCCTAAGCTCATGGGCCTTCTACATAAGCTTAAGGCTAATAACAAACATAAAGGCCATAATAAGCTACCTATTACATAAGAATGACTAACACTTGAATTATAGTTTAGGAGTGATTCCAACACAAAGTAAGGGTGAGCAAATGGACCGAGAACCGAACCGGAACCGAGAACCGAACCGGAACCGCCCAACCCGAACCGCATTTTAGAACCGCGATCCGATTCTCGGTTCTTAAGTATTTCAAATTTCGGTTCTCGGTTCGGTCCGGAACCGCGGGTATCGGTTCCGGAACCGAAGAACCGCCCAACTCTATAACTTCTCAGTTAAAGGTACAAATATTAGTCACATACACTTTTCTATTTTATTTTGTTGTAATAGCACAAGAAATATTTAGAAAACAATTTTGATAAATGATCAAGAATCTAGTCTTTCCTTGTAATAACTTTATGTTGTTTGTTATCTTGAAGTATAGCTTCTTGGCTTCCTGTTCTTGCTCTTAATAAAATTTCGCCTTTAAAAGAATGTTAAAGAAACTGTTGATCATATACATGAAGAAAGATTCGAGGTTTGAAGTACGTGAACGATATTTTACATTTATACCTAAAGGAACATAGAGTCTACAACTATTACTCATATTCTTACTTCACTTTTACAATATTACTCATTTTCTCGACAAATTTTCGTAATCAAGATCTGAGACAATAAGCTATAGATAAAAGGGACAAAATTACTATGCCCATGCATGTTTAATAAAAGATCTTACGGTTTTGTCACTAAATATAATAAAGGACCTAAAGTTCTACAAAAACATTTGGCTAAACATATATCGAATATATAGTTTCAAATAATATATATCGAATATACTTAATTTACACCTGAAGTTGATGTACAGTTTCAAAGTTTTAATATTAGACATCGACCCCACATCGCACAATTTGATGATCATCTTCTTCAAGGTTTAAATCATAAAAAATGTCAATTTTTGGGTACTTTTTAAAAATTTCGGTTCCAATCGGGTAGAACCGAACCAGAACCGAACACGCTCTTCGATCCGGTTTTCGGTTCCTAATATATGTATTTTGCGGGTCTCGGTTCTCTCGGTTCTGGTTCGGTTCTTTGCGGTTCCGGAACCGCACTCACCCCTAGTTCAAAGTAGGTTATGGGGTCCAAGTTGACGTTGGCGACGGGGTTGACATTTACCTCTTCTTCGTCCGAGGAGTCCGAGAGAGCCCGAGGTCTTCTTCCATTGACCATGAATCGTTTAGAGGGTTGTTTGGTGAGTGATACCATGACATGATCGGCAAGGAAATGATCATCGTTGATAGGAGAAGGTTGCATTGCACTAACATACTCATTGAGTCGTGTTAGGAGCATACCATAGGGAAGTACCATATTGGCGACTTTGAATACACCGGCCATTCTCTTCACCATGTAATAGGCAAGATTAAATGGCCTTTGGTGAATGAGGCAATATATTATTTGGACAAGACATGCATTTGGATGGTCTTTGTTTCCGACCAAACTAATGACATTTTCCCTAAGAATTTCTTCCTACTTTCTATAGATGGGATGCATTTAGAAGATTTCCATTTGATAGGGATCACGGTGAATAAGTTCTTTATTGCGGTTGAAGCGAGATTGGTCGGCTCTAATTTGGAAAATGGTGTTTCGAACAATTGCGGGGTCATCAAGAGGAGTGCGGTAGATTGGTTTGGAATCTAGTGCAAAGGATTGAATGGATATTGCCCAATCTTGGGAGTACATATAATTCCTTCACAATAAATGCGAAGAATTTGTGCAAATGTGTTGAGGGGTAGAGTAAGGCTTTGATTATTGATGATAAAAGCGATTGAGATGCTATTATCACTATTTCAAATGATCCTAACACTTTTGTTGAATTCAAAGATGAAAACCGGACAAATTTGTTCATCAATATCAAGGAGACAATCAAAGTTGATTGCCGAGAAGACTTGACGAATGTCGGTATTTTCAAGGAAACATTCCTTGACCACACGACCTTCGTAAATAAGTCGTTTTTCAAGTCTTTTGAAGATTTTACGATCGGTTTTTGAAAACCCCTCTTTTCGAAAATATCTAGTGAGGTAGTGGACGGTATCATGGTGGTCTTGTTGGGTAGCTTTAGGCATGGTTGGTCCTAGAAAAATGAATATTCCAATTAGGTAAATTTTTTTGCGATGGGTTTATGGTTTTGATTTGTATTAACAATGTTGTAAGCACAATAGAATCTTAGTTATATGAAAATCTTTTCTAGTGATTAATTTTGCAAAACCTAATTTCATCAATTGATGTTAAAAAAAATGAAACCCATAAACCCTAGGATGAGGATGATGAAGAGTAGAACATATGAGTGTAATTACTTACAATGATGTTCTAGAAGGAGATGCTTGAGGATGTGAAGCCCTATGGAGATGAAATCAGCAATTGGATCGTTTCTGTGTTTTGTGACGAGAGAGAAAAGAGCAGAATTATTTTTGAAATACGTATAATTGGTTTCTGTCACACGGTTCCCCCGGATCCCTTGTAATTGGGATCCGGCTAGTACAACTTGTGGGATCCGGCTACTGTGGACAGAAAGAGGGTGTTTGGTGTTATTTTTGTAATAAGTTATACACTAGCTTATGGAACAAAAATAGCTTTGAGATTCCAAATTGAATAGACATTTGGTCAACGTGTTTTGATAGGTTAACTATCAAGGATCTATTTGTGATGGTGGCGTTAGTTTGACGATCTTTAGAAAATCAAGGAGGAATACTATTCCCGATGATTAGTAAGTCGGGAAAGTGGCGAAAAGAGACTTTTTAGAGACTAGCAATAATTAACGTCTAAGCTAATGAAATAATATCAACATATTCATGTAAACGTAAATTAGCTAATTTGTGGATAAGTGAACATATCTCTAAACTCTTGATATGGTTTATGGAGACCATAAAACCGAAATACTTCATGAGCTTTTAAAGTAATCTGTCGTACTTAGTATAAGTAGGTTGCTATTACGTAAAAGAAACAATTTGTTTTAAAAGATTTCCTTCTTCGTATTTTTCAATCATACACGGATCGTATCAAGTTTTTAAAGTACAACATACTCTAAGAAACTTGGTAACGAAGATCTGATGCCAATTGTGGAAAACTAGAAGGGGGGGGGGTTGAATAGTTTTACTGATTAAAACTTCGTTTTAAAATGTTTAGATCGACTTATGTCAATCTATTTAGATGTGTATGTTGGACGTTGATAGATAGATATGTAAATATGTAATGTAAAGGTAAAGAGTAAGAAACACAAAACCACAACACGAGTATTTATAGTGGTTCGGCTACAAGGACACCTTCCTTGTCCTACTCCACCCCGAGTCACCTACTCGAGAGTTCATTAGCACTAACTCCTTATAGCGGAGAAGCCTTCACAACGTCGCCTACTCTTTTTCCGGTACAAGGCTAGACACCGGGTTCTTCCACAAGGTAGAACCACACCTATCACAACGTCGCCTACACTTTATCCGGTACAAGGCTGATACCGAGTTCCATTACAAAGGAGGAACTACTACCCAACACTACACAACACCTATCCCAAAGGAGACCAACTCCTTATTACAACATCATCAAGGATATCAATATCCTTGCATACAACCTATCCCTATTTGTACATTGATACACCATATCGATTGTACACCCTTGGCATCCTTCACTATTGCCTTTGACTTGACCCTCTTAGCATCCTTCACTAATGTGTTTGACACGGACTTTTGGCACCTTTCACTAATGCCTTCGTCTTGACTCTTTTGGCATCCTTCACTAATGCCTTTGACAAGGACGTTAAGCACCTTTCACTAATGCCTTCGTCTTGACTCTTTTGGCATCCTTCACTAATTCCTTTGACAAGGACGTTAAGCACCTTTTACTAATGCCTTCGTTTTTACCCTTTTGGCATCCTTCGCTAATTCCTTTAACACAACACTTCTAATGAGGAAGAAAGAACTATCAACAAGAGAACCTCAGTAGTCTTGATGATGACGAAGCATGGCAACTCATGGACTTGAGCTTGCTCGACTTAAAGAGGTGGTGATCTCGCCTTTAAGAGGAACCTAGAGAATCACACAAAAAACAAACACAAACTACGTAGAAAGATCCTTTGGATCTGAGGTTAGAAGGTTTACAATACTTGGAGAAAGTATGTGTAGGAGTGACCGCCTAAAATGAAGAAATTGCTCACTATTTATAGGAGAAAATAAGCTACTGTTCCACGGATCCCTTACTTGAGGGATCCGTCCAGTGTAAACTAGGGGAACTGTGGGACGCTCCTCTTTGCCCATGGATTTTGGGTCATGGGTCATGGGTTATGGGTCATGGGTCCTAGAATTTGGACCATGGGTATCCAAGTAGATACAATGTATCTAGAAGATGCAATGCATTTAGTCCATGGGTTATGGGTTAGCTCCATGGGTCATGGATAATACCCATTGTGACTTATGCATGATGTCTCGCAATGGGTTATGGGTTATGCTCCATGGGTATGGGTTATAGACTTTGGGTTTAACCAACTATATTCATTGTATTTAGTTAATGGGTCAAATAATTAAAATTCTACCCATTATAATGCATACTAATTATGTATATATATCTATCCAATATGTAAACACTAGTTGTTGTACATATATATTACTAAATCATGAAAACACTATTACATGTTTAGTGTTTTATGTGAAAACGTAAGTGTGTTAGTAAACTATTGGCTGAAACCATTTACGTATTTTATTTGTTTAGTTAAAATGATTTTACGTTTGTTATCGACAAAACATTAGAAGATCGTAAAATATAAATAAACGTTTTTACGGCTTATTTGTATTAACACTTACGAGTTTCCATCGCTACAAAATTGCAAAAATTTAACATATTGTAGGTCAACTAGAACCAAAAATTAAACATCCAACACCACTCCTAGCTAAAGGCAACAAACCACATGTAACCACCTTACAATATTTTGACACAAAAAATATAAACAGAGTCCGAAATCAAATAGCTCTATGAAACAAAAGTCTACTTAATTCTTCATAAAACACAAGCCCTTTACCCTACCCGTCTTGCTTATAAATTACAATGGTATTCCGCATTTCATAAACATAGGCTAAAATTAAGTAATGAAGTGCTTATGCAAGCATTCTAAAATATGAAAACACACCAATGACAACTAAAATTACGAATGCAATATGAACCCCGTGAACTATCATACAATCCAAACACAAAGTGTCGATTAGACTCCAAGTGTAACAAAACTTTGAGAATTCAGTCTTATACTACATAGATCGGGTTACCGTTTTGCTTTTGGGACAAATTAAAAAGAAAGTCATTACTACCTTCGTCCTAAATATTATTGTGAACTGCCAAAAAATATACAAAGTCATCTTCAACCTTGAGCACACAATGCACACACCCCGCACACACATATTTTAAACCAAACACACAGACACAAAATACAAACAGAACACAAAAGCCTAAAAATAAATAAGTAAATAAATAAACTCACACAAGCCACACATTTTGGCTCAAGCCATGTCGTCAATCCACCACGGTACCATGGGGCGCCATAGCGCCTCGACACGTCGAATGCCACAGTTTCGGTAGTATAATACTCATTGCTCTAACACTAATGAATGTAAAATAACAAAAAACATCTTTGTGCTTGCATGAGTTTCTATAGCTTACTCGTTTATTTAAATTAAACATATTATGTACTTGTTTTATGATCAAAGGTGTTAACTTTTAATCATACGGATTGTCATGAAACTAACTACAATGAAGAAATAGTTCAAGACATCGTAACCTCCAAAACTTTAACAGAAAAATAATGTTTAGTTACTATCCGAAGATGCTTACTTTATGCAATGAAGGTGTCTCATGTCGATGTTATTCGGACCGCAAAGTTCTAACCAGTGCCTAGCTTATACTTGGATAAAACTTACTTAAAGAGATTAGTCATTGGTTCCTAATCAACCCTCCTAACTTGGATCAGAGTAATCAAATAAGTCATGTGCCAAAACTTATTTACACATTAAATATAGCAACAACTTTTGTACCTACCTTTTTGAATAAAACGTTTATATATTTTGCTTGGTGGTTTAGCATAACAACTTTGCAGAAATGTACGGTACACAACTCTCATGCCCCTCACACGTCTGTAATTCGTAGCATTACTTAATATAGTTCGATACTTGTACCATTGGTCTTTGTCCACCAATTTAAATATTTATTTCTTTCTTGTTCATAATCCATGTGAGCTTTGATTGCGTTATCTGTTTGATATTTAGTATCTTTTCTGCAACATAAAGTACAATCTTTATTTTTTCCCGGTTTCGCCAAGTCCCTTCAATCATATCATATCTCGATCATCAATGAAGCTCGTTTTTTACGAACTTGTTTTATGATCAAACAGTGTGTTTGTTTGCAATTATGTTCAAATTGTTTTGATTATAACTCTATCAGCATGAGCTCATTAGCTTTTTGTAAGTTCAATAAACCAATAAGCCGGGTCAAATAATCTTCGGCATACATCCAAAATCATGTGTGTTATAGCGTTTTCATATCATTTAGTATTTTCACGGTATTAACTCTCTAACTTTGGAGCACAATCACTTTCCATGTTTAACTCTCTAACTTTGTATGTTTTCTTATGACATTTTATCTTTTCGTTGTCTTCTTTTCATGACATTTTCAATAGCTTTGGAGCAACAAAGATTTCCCACCATTTGAACCTATCACTGGATACTTTGCGAGTTACAGAGTGTCTTTCTTCATAGGCTTTAAGGTTTTCAAATACTTGGATGTATAAAAAACGTATAATAAGAGGAAACACGTAAATATTCTTGAAAGAGAGGTCCATAATGATGAGTGTGAAGAGAGAATCAAATAGGTCACACAACCAAGCTCACAAATTAGGTGCAATCAAATAATAATAAGTTAAAAGGTCGGAATGCATAATCATAAAAATAACATTAGTTTTAGGTCTCAATAATATTTCAAAGAACTAAAAAAAGAGACTAACAAGTCTAAATGTTATATTAGGTTTTGGTTGTTCATGCCCTCAAAGTTATAGTTGTATCCCCATATTTATTAGTTAATTTAACTTTTTTGTTTATGAGAACAGAAAAAGAATATTTTGAAGAAACAATATAATAGTTTTCTGCAAAAGGCTTTAAGCATCAACCTCAAACTCCACAATATGGAAAGGAACGCTTTTACTACGAAAATAAAACACATAATTAATCCATACAATAGGCACCCTAATGTGCAAGCTTATGTCATCGATATTGTTGCAACCACAAAGAAACTTTGAACATCAAACATTCTATACACATGCTAGGGATTAAAGTTCAGACATCAAACACAAGGAAAAGAAAGAAACAAGCTAATAACATATCTTATTCATCATACCAAACATGATCTAAAAATGTTTGGAGGCTTGGTCTGCATAAGATTACATATTATCGATTAGACCTCATCTTCCAAAATACCTATATGTCTAAATCGAAAACAATTATTTTTTTGTATATATATTCATCTTACAAATCACATTTAAAAACCGAAATATATGGTTCTAGCTATGTGTCGTACTTTTTGACATGGGTTTGGATTTAGCATTTTTCCCAGCTAACTGACTTGTGTTGGTCATTGAATTCGTGGGTACCAACACTAAAGCACGAGAAAGGAACCAGCCAAGTACAATAAATTACCTTATCACCTCTGAAACTCAAGAACACTGTCATATTGGTATTTCTTTTGAACATATGATTCTGAATTATACGCCATTGAAGGTTTGCTTTAATGACCATCTTAAACCTCATCTTTGTTACGAACAAATTCTACAAAAATAATTGCAACATAAATTAAGAGTCAGATTAAACAAACATAAGATTAATTAAATATCCAAAATGCTTGCAAAAACAAAATCAGAACATTCAGAAACCAACCCGTTTAACTATTTGTAAATCCAAATATACATTTCAAAAAGTAAAGAACAGATAGAAGAAGAGAGAAAGGGAAGAGTTGGTGAAAATACACGACCATTATCCATAATTACACAAAGTTGAGTCAAAGAAATTTATCTTCTTGATTCAGCCTCAAAGTATATATATAGCAGGCAAAAATCAGTTCTCAAAAATCAAATTTCAAAAGGTAGATTTTATCCAAACTCGAAAGTAGCAAACCTCAAAGTGTACATAAATGCATGACGAAAATAGCAAACCTCAAAAGTATTGAAATCAATGATCTTAATACAACGTCAATAGTGCCTCAATACACCACCAAAACCACAACGAAACGAGAATCTGCTGTGCGTGAGTTGTTGTGTGTGTTTGAGAGTTTGAATGACTATTTGTATGTGATAAAAATATAAAAAGTGTGTTGATGTTAATGAAGAAGAAGTCTGAGGGTGTGAAGAAACGGAGAGAGTGAGCGTTTTTCTTTTGTTGTGTTGTGTGTGATTTGTAGCAACAAGGGCTGAGGTTGGTGTTGATGTTAATGATGTATGTGTGTGAGACACAAGTGAAAAGTGTTTGATGTAACTTGTTGTATCTTTGTTTTAAAACAACACAAAGTTAGGACAAACAACTAATGAGATATAAATTTGGTTGGTGGGTAAAACTTATGTTAATATAGAGTAGTGCATAGCATAGCCCAATCACGTTAATATTAATGCTGATTTTTTTGTTAATTTATACTGAGATAAAAGTTATATGTATTAATGTGTAGCAAAAGTAGAGCTAACGTATGAATATCTAGTAATAGCTTATTTTTTTAGAGTAGAGTATTCATTCTGAAGACAATTTGAAACGGTATTATGAGAATGCGCATTTAGAACACATTAAACATTACTTAGTTTAGAGGAAAGTATAGAGAAAGGAAGGCATTTTAGTTGCAACCCCAAAGCATATAAAACAACGTAGTAATAATTTGAGATTTTATTTTCTAAATGCCCCTAATTAATCTAGAAAACAAATTTACATTTTTGCACAAAACTTTTAACAGGCCAGTGTTCACTTAACACTTACAACATTGTACTCAATGCTAGAATAGTTATACACACGTATGTTTTGTGCATGATAATAACAAATTCAATCAACTTAGGATCCACCGTAGAACTTTCAATGTTAATATGTTCATCATCATTTAAATTCAACATTCACTAAATTTTTAATCAAGAACGTACTCAATCATAAAACTTATAGAGGATTTCACATATATATACCTTTTTTAACACAAGCGTGTTAAAAATTCCGATACCACCTATTTTTTCTTGGTAAAGGGTTTCTCCGGCAAATGTATTACTCCAAAAAATGTTTAAGTACAAAGGATATGGGTGAAGTCCCATATCTCAGCCGGTTACATATGTTGTAAAGCTTACATATAACAATACACTTCCTATCCTTTAAACAAGAAAACAAACTAGTGATACCACCTATTTCAACAATGATACACGGGTTTTTTGCTTGTGTCTCGTACAATAAAATAAAAAATAACATATATGGTTTTGAGCATGTGTGGTGTGGTTTTCGCTAAGGCTTACTATTTAATTTTTTTCATGAACTAACAGAACTGCTTGAGTGATCAAAACTTGAAACTAACATATGAACCGTAAGTACAGGTTGACGGTGATATGAATCAGAGAAAGGGTGTATGTAAACTTTGAGAGATATACTTCTATCTTCTAAACTATCCTATACTATACAGATGAAACATACTTATACAAACATGCAATGTCCATATATCATGTAGTTAAGTTTGGAGAACTTAATCAACTCATGAATGACAATTCATGACAAGCTAGTTGCCAAGTAGCTACCTATAATTTTTCTTTGACGTGCACTCTAGCCTCATGTGAGAAGTAAATGAATGTGGTTGATGGTTTTCATATGATGTGATCTTTCAATGTATAAGATTTGTGTGTTCGGTCAACATCGTCATTACACCTATACTATGAACCTTTGATTGTGTTGTTTTATCATATAGGGATATAATAAAGTTTTCAGTTCTTGCAATGGGTTTGTTGGTGTTTATTGGTTTTCATTATCAAACATGTCCAAGTCATTCAAAACCAAGTTTATTAAAGTTGTTTGTGTATCAAGTGCTACGTTAGTGGTTTCTCTAGCATGCATGTTCAAGTTCAAGGACATTTTTGTATCAAACATGTCCAAGTCATTCAAAACCAAGTTTAGGCTATGCACAGTCGTGACTTGGGTCATCGCCTGCCACATCAGTTTTCTCTCTGCGATGACCAGACACTATCAAATTGCCACAATCGATGACCGAGGTTTTCTTTTTTCTTTTAAATCAAATGAACATAGTTTTTGTGTGCGAATATCGATCATAAATTCGACCGATTGTGTATTTTGGTTTCCTTCGACCGATGTTCAACTGATGTTCCACAAAAGCCTCGACCGACTTCAAAGTCGGTCACGTTGGTCGACCAACCGATAATTCCCAGGCAACTGTGATGAGCCTTATAGATCCCTTTTTGTTGATGTTTTGTTCAGGATATCAAGCTCATATAATACATCGTGTACGATAATAAATTGTCAGTTATAAACAAGACATGTTTCTTTTGTTCAGGATAACAATTGCTGTCTTTTTAATAGCATATCATGATTTTTTATACCCAGTATTAATCTAACTAGTTATACGTATATTTGATGAAACTACTTGGACAATAAGAAAACTTAAGCATGTGGGAAGGAGTGATCTTGGTGGAAAGGAGTAATAAAAATGTAGCTATATGGTATGGTGCATTTTAATGGTCGAATTCAGTTTCTGATGAATGAAAGCAGCTATGGTGAAGCTACTCTGTATTTGTCTCGTTTGTTTGTCTAAGAATAGAGGTGCCTGATATGTATGTAGTAGTATCAGATATTGGATGGAATGTAATTTTGTTGTATTGAATTTGATTTAGAAGTTGTCCAAATCAGTTTCTTCTATCTTTATGTTGTAAAACATTTGGAGATTAATATAAATTAACCATTGACAAAAAAAAAAAAAAAAAAAAAAAATACTTAAGCATGTGGGGAATTCTAGATCCTCTTTAGTTCATACAATTGTAGAATTAGGCTATGCATAGTAGTGACTGGTCACACGTGTCACGTCAACTTTCTCTTGACGACCAAGACGTCTAGTTGCCAATCGGTGACCTAGTTTTTTTTTTTTTTTTTAATTCAAATATTTTAACAACAAAATTAAACTTCATTAATAAAAATATTTAAATATTACAACAATAATTAAAACTTAAACTAATAAAGCGTAAACATTAGAATACTTATTAAAAACTGAAACTTATAATCTAAGTTGTGGTGTGCCTTAATTGTTGCCTTAAGTTGTTTAAGTTCTTGTAGTTGTCGTGCGGGCATATTTCGGTCAAGAGGTGTATTATAAAAAATTAAGTCTTGTGTCCGGTTTGATTGTTCTGCCAATGCAAGTTGTTGACGTTGGATCTCAAGTTTCTCCCTTTTGAACTCCTCGGCTCGCCTTGCCGTAGCCTCTTGCAGATCCAACTCTTTTTGCTTCAAAATTAAGTATTCCTCTTTCATATAGTTATTTTTTTCCTTACTAGACGGCCTGAACTTGAAAAAGTTCTTGGCCATCGAACTAACAAATGATTTAGGTGGCTCACGAGAGGAGGCAAATGTTTTCTTCTTGGATGCGTCACGACCTTTTGGTCGTGATTCTCGAGTCTCGTCCTCTTCAGAATCATCCACGTCTTGGGAATTAAAAGGACCTCTTGTTGACCCCGAGGTGGTTTCCGAAGTCTTGGATTTCTTCTGACTATTCGGGGTGAAAGAAGGCATCTCAACAGTTTTCCAAGCAAAATGATTCCTCAAAACTTTCCAACACCCCTTCAATATAAACTCATGCTTGTGAATCACACGGTATTATTTAAAACCTTTTTCATAGTCGTCTTCCTCATTCTCACCACTTCCGTGATTCTTCTTGATATTATCCATAATTGCACAAAAGAAACCAACCATAGAACGAATCCTACACTTCCATTTGGTCGTGATCGAGTCATACGTTCTTTGTGAACCAGTTTCATGTTCAAAGTACGCTATCACCTCCTCCAAAAACCCATTCCGGTTGATAGCGTTCCCTCTCTCAAAAAATTTCGACACATGTATCCAAGCTTTACAAAGTTCGACCTCTTCCTCCTTTGTCCATAGTTTGGTCTTTTTGTTTGCAACATTCTTGCCCTTAACCTTTATAGCCCGTTTTGAACCCTTCTTTGGTTTGACGGGTGACGTCTCTTCGACATCATCTTCAAGACGAATAGAACCGTGGTACGAACCGTGCTCAGAACCTTGCCCCATCGAAACATCTCGGCTCGGATGGTTTTGAGTCAAGTATTGTTGAGACAGATAGTTTTGAGTCGATTATTGTTGAGACGGATAGTTTTGAGGAGGTATTCCATAAAATCTTCCAAATCCATATCAAGATTAACACCATAAAGTGGTGAAAACGATTGATTTGGTTAGGAAAATTGCGAGAAATCCATGTTAGGATGATATGACGATCCGTTTGGTGATTGGTTACAATTGATATTAGGACGGCCTGGTGGGACATATGGACGATTGACGTAAAATGCGTTTTGATTTTGATTCGGTTGTGGT
The DNA here is from genome assembly GCA_022545495.1 of Chrysanthemum lavandulifolium. Lineage (NCBI taxonomy): Eukaryota > Viridiplantae > Streptophyta > Magnoliopsida > Asterales > Asteraceae > Chrysanthemum > Chrysanthemum lavandulifolium. The sequence continues at coordinate 246,895,372 of CM040239.1, forward strand.
AGTCGTGTTTTATATTCAATACCAGGTGCACGAAAAAGAATACCCCGATTTTGTGGTGGTGTTACACTGGTTAATTCAAACGGTGGATCAGGTGAGAAATTCAAATTCGAGGAATTTTGAGAAAGTCGGAATGAGAAGTTGTTTGAATTGTGTTTGAAATTGTGTGTTTAGAAATGTGTTTGAGGTTAGTATTTATAATGTTGTAAAATGGTAAAGTTTAAAAAAGTTTTTTTTTTTTTTTTTTGCACAACGGTACAAAAAATTGTCTATTTTGAGATACAAATCGGTAGACACACTGAATTAGTTTGCCTTATTTTTATGCTCGACCGATCGGCAACCGATTCCACAGCTGGTCGATAGAACCCAACCGATGGGTCGACCGAACAACATAACCCACCGTTGTGTTGTGGGTCATAGAATCACATTGCAATGTGATCTAGTCAGACAAATTAAAGCCACAATTAATGTGATCCAGTCAGATAAATTAAAGCCACAATGAACGTGATTCTTCATACCCGTGATTCTTCGTGGCTATCAAAACCTTGTCTAGGCAAACTTTTATCAAACAAAAGTCTCGATAATTCCCGCATAAATGTCTGACATGATCTCTCCTATATTATGATCCTTTATTTCCTTTCTTTCTACATAAAACAAAACCCCTTTAAACTGCCCATTTGTTACAAATATAAATTACGTTTGAAACCTTATATTTAAACTATGAAAACACGTACACCAGTGACAACTAAAAATATGAATGCAATATGCACCCGTGAACTATCATAATATCGAAACACATGGTGTCGATTAGACTCCAAGTGTACAATAACGAAACTTTCAGAATTTAATCTTGTACTGAACATATCGTGTTACCGGATTAGCGTGAGCTTTTGGGACAAAATTGAAATCATTACTACCTCCGACCTAAAATTATTGTGAACAGACAAAAAACATACAGACCCAAAATACTAGTCATCTTCAACCTTGGGCAGACAGTGCACACACTCCACACACAGAAAAACTTTAAACAAAACACACACAAAACTCAAACACAACACAAATAGAACGAAACCCTAGAAAAAAAAAAAAAAAAAAAAATAGGCAACAGAGCATTCACACACACCACACATTTGGCTCAAGGCATGGCGTCAATCCACTACGGTACCATGGCGACACCATAGCGCCTCGACACTACTGACGCCCGCCCGGTCGAGCGCTATGGTACCTATTGCTCTAATGCTAATAAATGTAAAATAACAAAAAAATCTTTGTGTTTGGATGAGTTGTTAGAGCTTATTCATTTATTTTATTTAAACATATTATGTATTTGTTTTATGATCAAAGGTGTTAACTTTTTGTCATACGGATTGTCATGAATTTAATGACAATGAAGATTTAGTTCAAGATATCGTAACCTCCAAAAGTTTATCAGAAAAATGATGTTTAGTTACTATCGGAAGATGCTAACTTTATGCAAAGAAGGTGTCTCCTATCGATCGTTATTAGGACCACAAAGTTTAACCAGTGCCTAACACTTGGATTAAACTCACTTAAAGAGATTAGTCATTGGTCCCTAATCAACCCTCCAAACTAAAATCATTGTACTCAAATTAGTCATGTGCCAAAACTTATTTACACATTAAATATAACAACTTTTGTACCTACCTTTTTGAATAAAACTTGTATATTTTGCTTTGGTGGTTCAACATAGTAACATCATCTTTGCAGAACTGTACAATACACAACTATGATGCCCCTCACACGTCTATACTTTGTAGCATTACTTCTTGTACCATTGGTCTTTGTTCACCAGTTTGAATCTTTATTTCTTTCTTGTTCATAATCCATGTGAGCTTTGAATGCGTCATCCGTTTGTTATTTCGAATCTTTTCTGCAACATAAAGTACAATCTTTAATTTTTCCCGGTTTTTCCAACTCCCTTCAATCATATCATTTCTCGATCATCAATGAAGCTCGTTTTTTAAGAACTTGTTTTATGATCAAATTGCTTTGATTATAATTTTATCAGCATGAGCTCATTAGCTTTTTGTAAGTGTAATAAACCAATAAGCCGGGTCAAATAATCTTCGGCATACATCTTTTTTTGGGTAAAAGGTCAAAGACCTGGTAAATATATTACTCCAAAAAACGTTTAAGTACAAAGGATATGGGTGAATCCCTGTTACATAGGCAAAAAACTTATATAACAAGATACTTCCTATTCTCTATATAAGAAAATAAACCACTACTCAAAATATAACATTAGACTCCTATGGAGATAAAATTACTTCCTACCAAGGCCTTGGAGCTTGATACCATACGTGTCATAATAGGCATCCAATTCCCTGGAAGATCGTAAACCTAATCCGCATAGTTATTATAATCATAGTCATCATAATCATCTTCGCAATCATGACCACCACCAAATAGATTACTCGACTCATCAAAATTATTCACAACCTCCTCATCATCACTATCAGAATCCACAATCTCTCCCACCTTAGTGAATGGGTTAACCGTCTTAGTAAAAGAAGTAGACGTGAGATCCTTATTATAACCCTGATAATTAACCTTTCTAATAGGATTACCATTATCATCAACAAGAGTAGCTTTCCCATCAATAAGAAACCTTTCAAACTCCCCAATTTTCTCAGCAATAGGGGTAGGACCAACCGCGTTAGCTTCCATTGAATCACTCACAAGCGGATCTTGTGATACATTACCTGTCTCAAGAGACCCAACCTCCTTTGCTTCCATTGTATTACCGAATCTTCTACATCGGTGGGATTGCCACATTCATCGAATCGATCGTATTTAGTGCGTGAAAAGGATTATATGTAGCAATCTTTGTCCCACTCGTACTAGCCACATCAGTAGCTTTCTTCTTCGCATTATCCACCTTCTTAGGTTCAGGAGGAGGCGCTTTAGGTTGATACCTAAATTTAGGACCCACTTTAGTAAAACCTCCCTTACCTGGAACACTTGGACCAACATTCCTACCCTTATTCTTCTTAATGACAGTTTGATAACCATCATTAACAGTCTGTTTAGGCTGAGTAGGAAGTGGAACATATTTAGGACAATCAATCAGTGTATGGCCAAACAATTTACACGTATCACACGAGGCGGTTTCCATTCGTATTCAACCCGAATCTTTTCAATGGTAGATCTGTCCCATCAAGAAATGGAATCTCAACAATGATGCTCTCCTAAGAACCGATCCGCTAACTTCAATCAAGCACCTAGCGAAACAATGCATTTAAAACGTAAAACAACATACTGGCGTAAAAATGGGCATAAACGTAAAGTAATGGCGGAAGCGTAAAAAGCGGATGAAAACGTAAAAAGCGTGAAGCGGGCAAAGCGTAAGAAAATGGGTGAAAACGGACGAAAACGTTCAAAAAAAAAGACAAAAACGTAAAAAAAGGGATAAAAACGGACGACAACATAAAGAAACGTATAAAAACGTGTAAAATCGAAAAAAAGAATGAAAATGTATTAAAACGGACGTATAAAAATTGAGAATGAAAAAAGTGAGAAGAGTAAAAAGAGCTTTTCAAATTTGTAGTTAAAATTTGGAAATGAGAATTTCTCATTTTTGAAAAATTGTTGGAAAAAAGTGTAACTAAACGGATTTTCAATTTTCCCTTTTCATATGAAAAATTTCTTGAAAAAATGAGAAATTTTTTACCAACTAAACGGCCCCTAAATAGCTCTGTGAAACACACATGGTTTTGTCATACCCATGATATGATCTTTTCCTATATTATGATCCTTTCACTTCCTTTCTTTCTCCATAAAACACAACCCCTTTAAGCTACCCATCTTGTTACAATTATAAATTACATTTAACTTTATATTTATAATACTTTTTGATTACTACTCAAACACAAAATATGGTCTTCCTCATTTCATAAATTATGAATCCAATATGAATCCGTGAATTATCATAAAATCCAAGCACAAGGTGTCGATTAGACTCCAAGTGTACAATAACGAAATTTGAGAAATCAGTCTTGTACTACACAGATCGGGTTACCGGGTTAATGGGTTATCGTTGCTTTTGGGACAAAAGAAAGTCATTACCACTTAGTCCTAAATTATTATGAATGAAAAAAATATACAAATCCCAATACTAGTCATCTTCAACCTTGAGCACACAAGGCACACACCCCACACATACATATTTTAAACCAAACACACAAAAATACAAGCAGAACACAAAAACATGAAGAAAAAATATATATAAAGAAAAGGGCAAACCAACACTCACATGGGCCGCACATTTGGCTCAAGCCATGGCGTCAATCTACCACAGTACCATGGGCGCCATAACGCCTTGACACGCGTCGGATGGCACCGTTCGGTAGTATGGTACCCATTGCTCTAATGCTAATGAATGTAAAATAACAAAAACATCTTTGTGCTTGCATGAGTTTCCGGAGCTTACTCATTTATTTAATTTAAACATATTATGTACTTGTTTTATGATCAAAGGTGTAAAATTTTCGTCATACGGATTGTCATGAATTTAACTACAATGAAGAAATAGTTCAAGACATCGTAACCTCCAAAACTTAAACAGAAAAATAATGTTTAGTTACTATCCAAAGATGCTAACTTTATGCAATGAAGGTGTCTCATGTCGATGTTATTCGGACTGCAAGTTCTAAAAAATGCCTTATACTTGGATTAAAAGCTGTTGAAAATGAGTTTTGCAAAATGAGTTTTGCAAATTTTGGACACTATTTAATATATATATATATATATATATATATATATATATATATATATATATATATATATATATATATATATATATATATATATATATATATATATATATATATATATATATATATATATATATATATATATATATATATATATATATATATATATATATATATTATATATCTTGGTAACTGCGTTCTCCTCGACAAGAGCTTACGAACGAGCTAAAGTATGTCCAAATTGAATAGAAATGAATGAGATATCGTGTCTCAAAGTGAGCACAAAATCGGAAAACAAAACTATCCCACATCGCCTAAGAGGAAGTGGAGACTAGTTTATAAGGAAATCATAATATTGGCTATCAAATTCCTTTAGGTTGGTTATGCTCCCACTCCTACGTCTTGGCAGTGGGGGGTGCGAAAATGGGATTTTCGAGCTAAAATGAGTTGAAACTTACGAACTCATGCGAGCCTCATGACACGAATGCAGACTCAAATCTAGCCTCTGCGCGGTATCTTTTCTTTGAGAACTTGTTTCTTTATTTGATAATTTTCGAGTCATAATCTATTTTAGGAATAGATTTAGACTTTTGCCTAAGTCTTATGATTTATGCAAATCGTGTTATAGAAATAACAGATATGCATAATATTTATTTTAGGTCATATATTACGTCTTGGTGAACAAGATAGGTATTGCCTATAAAATAACGCAGCTCATTCAGTTTATCATCCGAAAAACGCAACTCATTACTTGACGAGTTCAATGGATCCTTCGCTCGAAACACACAAATCTTTCGGCAATTTTTCGAGGCAAGTGAGTCAGTCCGATTGTGCAACTTGATTGAACGTTGTACCATGGGAAGCAGACGGCGAATCTGTTTTAAAGGAATCGTGTTAAACACGAGCCTCGCTCACGACCTTTACCGCTTCGTTTCTATATTATTATAGAGTCTGTCTTGTGCTTCTACTCCTTTCTGTCTGCATTTATTTACTGTTTTTACATTCTGTTATTTAATAATTGTAATCTGATTTATTATTTTAATGAAAAGTGTACACCGTTTCCCACAAAAACTTACTTAAAGAGATTAGTCATTGATTCCTAATCAACCCTCCTAACTTGGATCATAGTAATCAAATAAGTCATTGATTCCTAATCAACCCTCCTAACTTGAATGTAGCAACAACTTTTGTACCAACCTATTTGAATAAAGCGTATGTTTGTTTTTCTAATGAGGTGTCTGATTCATAACTCTGATGCCCCTCACGCGTCTATAGTTTGTAGCATTACTTAATATAGTTCGATTCTTGTACCATTGGTCTTTGTTCATCAATTTGAATCTTTATTTCTTTCTTGTTCATAATCCATGTGAGATTTGATTGCGTTATCTGTTTGATATTTCAAATCTTTTCTGCAACATAAAGTACGATCTTTATTTTTTCCCGGCTTTGCCAACTCCCTTCAATCATATCATATCTCGAACATCAGTGAAGCTCGTCTTTGAAAAACTTGTTTTATGATCAAACAGTGTGTTTGTTTGCAATTATGTTCAAATTGTTTTGACTATAACTCTATCATCATGAGCTCATTAGCTTTTTGTAAGTTCAATAAACCAATAAGCCGGGTCAAATAATCTTCGGCATACATCCAAAATTATGTGTGGTAAAGCGTTTTTGTATCGTTTTGTATTTACACGGTAATAAAGATTATGCGAACTAAATTGTGTAGTATGTACACCAATCACTTTCTATGTTTTACTCTCTGACTTTGTATGTTTTCCGATGACATTTTACCCTTTCGTGTACGACTTTTCAATAGCTTCGACCAAAGAAAGATTTCACCAATAGAACCTATCTTTGGATGCTTTGCGAGTTATGGAGTGTCTGTCTTCATAGGCTTTAGGGTTTTCAATTGCTTGGATGTATAAAAAGCGAGAATAAGAGGACATGTAAATCTTTTTGAAAGAGTGGTCCATAATGATGAGTGTCAAGAGAGAATCAATAGATCACACAACCAAGCTCACAAATGGGTGCAATTAAATAGTAATAAGTTAGATAAAAGGTCGGAATACATGATCATAAAATAACATTAGTTTTAAGTTTCAATAATACTTCAAAAACTAAAAAGAGACTAACAAGTCCAAATGTTATATTAGGGTTTGGTTGTTCATGCCTCAAAGTTATAGTTGTATCCCCATATTTATTAGTTAATTTAACTTTTTGTTTATGAGAACAGAAAAAGAATATTTTGAAGAAACAATATAATAGTTTTCTGCAAAAGGCTTTAAGCATCAACCTCAAACTCCACAATATGGAAAGGAATGCTTTACTACGAAAATAAAACACATAATTAATTCATACAATAAACACCCTAATGTGCAAGCTTATGTCATCGATATTGTTACAACCACAAAGAAACTTTGAACATCAGACATTCTATACACATGCTAGGGATTAAAGTTCAGACATCAAACACAAGGAAAAGAAAGAAACAAGCTAATAACATATCCTATTCATCATACCAAACATGATCTAAAAATGTTTGGAGGCTTGGTCTGCATAAGATTACATATTATCGATTAGACCTCATCTTCCAAAATACCTATATGTCTAAATCGAAAACAATGATTTTTTTGTATATATATTTATCTTACAAATCACATTTAAAACCGAAATATATGGTTCTAGCTATGTGTCATACTTTTTGACATGGGTTTGGATTTAGCATTTTTCACAAAATATGCTTCATTTCTTGAAGCTCCTCAGGTAGACCATCAAGATCTTTACGCCAGCTAACTGACTTGTGTTGGTCATTGAATTCGTGTGTACCAACACCAAAGCACGAGAAAGGAACCAGCCAAGTACAATAAATTACCTTATCACCTCTGAAACTCAAGAACACTGTCATATTGGTACATCTTTTGAACATATGATTCTGAATTATACGCCATTGAAGGTTTGCTTTAATGACCATCTTAAACCTCATCTTTGTTACGAACAAATTCTACAAAAATAATTGCAACATAAATTAAGAGTCAGATTAAACAAACATAAGATTAATTATATTTATCCAAAATGCTTGCAAAAACAAATCAGAACATTCAGAAACCAACCTGTTTAACTATTTGTAAATCCAAATATACATTTCAAAAAGTAAAGAACAGCTAGAAGAATAGAGAAAGTGAAGAGTTGGTGAAAATGAAAGTTGGGTCAAAGAAATCTATCTTCTTGATTCAGCTTCAAAGTATATATAGCAGGCAAAAAACAGTTCTCAAAAATCAAATTTCAAAAGGTAGATGTTATCTGAACTCGAAAGTAGTAAAAATTACCAAACACCACAAAATTAAAAGTTGTATCAAATCCAAAAACTAAACACACCACCAAAACCTAAAAGTGTACATAAATGCATGACCACCAAAAGTATTGAAATCAATGATCTTAATACAACCTCACTAGAGCCTCGAAACACCACCAAAACCACAAAATCACTACCGAAACAACTAAAACTACAATGAAATGAGAATCTGTTGTGCTGTTGGTGTCGTGTGCGTGAGTTGTTGTGTGTGTTTGAGAGTTTGAATGACTATTTGTATGTGATAAAGAACAAAAAGTGTGTTGCTGTTAATGAAGAAGAAGTCTGAGGGTGTGAAGAAAAGGAGAGAGTGAGGGTTTTTCTTTGGTTGTGACTTGTGAGTCGTGTGTGTTTTGTAGCAACAAGGGCTGAGGTTGGTGTTGATGTTAATGTGCGGGAGATTTTATAGCAACTAGAAAGTTTAGTGTTGTATGTGTGTGAGACACAAGTGAAAAGTGTTTGATGTAACTTGTTTCCTTTGATATGGTTGTATCTTGTTTTAAAACTACACAAAGTTAGGACAAAGAACTAAGGGCATCTACTATGGTAAAATTTTATAAATCTTTATACATTTAATATTTCTTGCCACCTCAACAATTTATAAACCTTTTGAGTTAATAAACCTATTTCCCTTATGGTATAAATATATTAAAGCTTTATACTTGTTTCTCATAACACATACATTAAATGTTCTAAGATTATAAAAAGGTCTAAGATTTAGGACCTTTTCATGCCATGTAATCATGAAATGAAAATCCACTATGGTTGAAACAAAACATAAACCTTTTCAAGTTTCATAAACCTATTCTTAAACCTCCCATAGTGGATGCTCTAATGAGATATAAATTTGGTTGGTGGGTAAAACTTATGTTAATATACTGTATTTGTTTACCAGGAAAATCATAGAGTAGTACATAGCATAGCCCAATCACGTTAATATTAATGCTGATTTTTTTGTTAATTTATACTGAGATAAAAGTTATATGTATTAATGTGTAGCAAAAGTAGAGCTAACGTATGAATATCTAGTAATAGCTTATTTTTTTAGAGTAGAGTATTCATTCTGAAGACAATTTGAAACGGTATTATGAGAATGCGCATTTAGAACACATTAAACATTACTTTGTTTAGAGGAAAGTATAGAGAAAGGAAGGCATTTTAGTTGCAACCCCAAAGCATATAAAACAACGTAGTAATAATTTGAGATTTTATTTTCTAAATGCCCCTAATTAATCTAGAAAACAAATTTACATTTTTGCACAAAACTTTTAACAGGCCAGTGTTCACTTAACACTTGCAACATTGTACTCAATGCTAGAATACTTATACACGCGTATGTTTTGTGCATGATAATAAAAAATTCAATCAACTTATGATCCACCGTAGAACTTTCAATGTTAATATGTTCATCATCATTTAAATTCAACAAGCGTGTTAAAAATTCCGATACCACCTATTTTTTCTGGGTAAAAGGTTTCTCCGGCAAATGTATTACTCCAAAAAATGTTTAAGTACAAAGGATATCTCATATCTCAGCCGGTTACATAGGCTGTAAAACTTACATATAACAAAACACTTCATATCCTTTAAACAAGAAAACAAACCAGTGATACCACCTATTTCAACAATGATACACGGGTTTTTTGCTTGTGTCTCGTACAATAAAATAAAAAATAATAGATATGGTTTTCAGAATTTGTGGTGTGGTTTTCGCTAAGGCTTACTATTTAATTTTTTTCATGAACTAACATAACTGCTTGAGTGATCAAAACTTGAAATTAACATATGAACCGTAAGTACAGGTTGACGGTGATATGAATCAGAGAAAGGGTGTATGTAAACTTTGAGAGATATACTTCTATCTTCTAAACTATCCTATACTATACAGATGAAACATACTTATACAAACATGCAATGTCCATATATCATGTAGTTAAGTTTGGAGAATTTAATGAACTCATGAATGACAATTCATGACAAGCTAGTTGCCAAGTAGCTACCTATAATTTTTCTTTGACGTACACTCTAGCCTCATGTGAGAAGTAAATGAATGTGGTTGATGGTTTCCATATGATGTGATCTTTCAATGTATAAGATTTGTGTGTTCGGTCAACATCGTCATTACACCTATACTATGAACCTTTTGATTGTGTTGTTTTATCATATAGGGATATAAAGTTTTCAGTTCTTGCAATGGGATTGTTGGCGTTTATTGGTTTTCATTATCAAACATGCCAAGTCATTCAAAACCAAGTTTATTAAAGTTGTTTGTGTATCAAGTGCAATGTTATTGGTTTCTCAAGCATGCATGTTCAAGTTCTAGGACATTTTTGTATCAAACATGTCCAAGTCAATCAAAACCAAGCTTATGGATCCCTTTTTGTTGGTTTTTTGTTTAGGATATCAAGCTTAATTTTTGTTTAGGATATCAAGCTTAATACACCGTGTACAGTAATAATTTGTAAGTTATAAACAAAACAAATTTCTTTTGTTCAGGATATCAATTGCTGTCTTTTTAATGGCATATTATGATTTTTTATACCAAGTATAAACCTAACTAGTTATACGTATCTGACCATTTGATGAAACTACTTGGACAATAAGAAAACTTAAGCATGTGGGAAGGAGTGATCTTGGTGGAAATGAGTAATGGAAATGTAGCTATATGGTATGGTGCATTTTAATGGTCAATCAGCTTCGATGAATGGAAGCAGCTATGGTGAAGCTACTATGTATTTGTCTCGTTTGTTTGTCTAAGAATAGAGGTGCCTGATATATATGTAGTAGTATCAGATATTGATGGAATGTAATTTTGTTGTATTGAATTTGATTTAGAAGTTGTCCAAACCGCTTTCTTCTATCTTTATGTTGTAAAACATTTGGAGATTAATATAAATTAACCATTGCAACAAAAAAAAAACTTAAGCATGTGGGGAATTCTAGATCCTCTTTAGTTCATACAATTGTAGAATTAGGCTATGCATAGTAGTGACCTGGGTCACCTGTAGCACGTCAACTTTCTCTCACCGATGACCTGACGACGACCTAGTTGCCACACTGGTGACCTAGTTATTTATTTATTTTTTTTAAATTCAAATATTTTTAACAACAAAATTAAACTTCATTAATAAAAATATTTAAATATTACAACAATAATTAAAAACTTAAACTAATAAAATGTAAACATTAGAATACTTATTAAAAACGAAACTTATAATCTAAGTTGTGGTGTGCCTTGATTGTTGCCTTGTTGTTTAAGTTCTTGTAGTTGTCGTGCGGGCATATTTCGGTCAAGGGTGTATTATAAAATTAAGTCTTGTGTCCGGTTTGATTGTTCGCCAATGCAAGTTGTTGACGTTAAGTTGGTTCTCAAGTTTCTCCTTTTGAACTCCTCACCGCTTGTCGTAGCCTCTTGCGCATCCAACTCTTTTGCTTCAATTTTAAGTATTCCTCTTCATATTCTTATTTTTTCCTTACTTGACGACTGAACTTGAAAAGTTCTTGGCCATCGAACTAACAAATGATTTAGGTGGCTCACGAGAGGCAGATGCTTTCTTGGATGCGCCACGACCTTTTGGTCGTGATTCTCGAGTCTCGTCCTCTTCGTAATCATCCACGCCTTGGGATTAAAAGGACCTCTTGTCGACCCTAGGTGGTTTCCAAGTCTTGGTTTCTTCCGACTATTCGGAGTGAAAGAAGGCATCTCAGTTTTCAAGCAAAATGATTCCTCAAACTTTCCAACACCCTTCAATATAAACTCATGCTTGTGAATCACAAGGTATTCTTTAAAACCTTTTCATAGTCGTCTTCCTCATTCTCACCACTTCCGTGATTCTTCTTGATATTATCCATAATTGCACAAAAGAAACCAACCTTAGAACGAATCCTACCCTTCCATTTGGTCGTGATCGAGTCATACATTCTTTGTGAACCAGTTTCATGTTCAAAGTACGCTATCACCTCCTCCAAAAACCCATTCCGGTTGATAGTGTTCCCTCTCTCAAAAAATTTCGACACATGTATCCAAGCTTTACAAAGCGAGACCTCTACCTCCTTTGTGCATAGTTTGGTCATTTTGTTTGCAACATTCTTTCCTTCTCCTTTATAGCCCATTTGAACCCTTCTTTGGTTTGACGGTGACGCCTCTTCAACATCGCCTTCAAGACGAATAGAACCGTAGTACGAACCGTGCTCAACCTTGCCCTATCGAAACATCTCGACTCGGATGGTTTTGAGTCGAGTATTGTTGAGACGGATAGTTTTGAGTCGATTATTGTTGAGACGGATAGTTTTGAGGAGGTATTCCATAAAATCTTCCAAATCCATATCAAGATTAACACCATAAATTGGTGAAAACGATTGATTTGGTTAGGAAAATTCGAGAAATCCATGTTAGAATGATATGACGATCCGCTTGGTGATTGGTTACAATTGATATTAGACGACTCGGTGGGACATATGGACGATTGACGAAATGCGTTTTTATTTTGATTCGGTTGTGGTAGTCGTGTTTGATATTCAAACCAAGTGCACGAAAAGAATACCCGATTTTGTGGTGGTGTTACACTGGTTAATTCAAACGTGGATCCGGTGAGAAATTCAAATTCGAGGAATTTTGGGGAAGTCGGAATGATAAGTTGTTTGAATTGTGTGTTTAGAAATGTGTTTGAGGTTGGTATTTATAATGTAGTAAAAGTGGTAAAGTTTTTTAAAAAAAAGTCTTTTTTTTTGCACAACGGTACAAAAAAATTTGTCTATTTTTGAGATACAAATTCGGTAGACACACTGAATTAGTTTGCCTTATTTTTATGCTCGACCAATCGCCAACCGATTTCACGGTGGGTCGACCGAACCCAACAGATGGGCCGATCGAACAACACAACCCACCACAGTATAGCCTTACTTGTGGGTCATAGAATCACATTGCAATGTGATCTAGTCGACAAATTAAAGCCACAATTAATGTGATATAGTCGACAAATTAAAGCCACAATGAACATGATTCTTCGTGACTGTGATTCTTCTTGGCTATCGAAACCTTGTCTAGGCAAAGTTTTATCAAACAAAAGTCTCCATAATTCCCGCATAAATGTCCGACATGATCTCTCCTATATTATGATCCTTTATTTCCTTTCTTTCATACAAAACAAAACCCTTTAAACTACCCATTTGTTACAAATATAAATTACGTTTGAAACCTTATATTTAAACTATGAAAACACGTACACCAGTGAACACTAAAAATATGAATGCAATATGAACCCGTGAACTATCATAATATCCAAACACATGGTGTCGATTAGACTCCAAGTGTACAATAACGAAACTTTTAGAATTTAATCTTGTACTGAACATATCGGGTTACCGGATTACCGTGAGCTTTTGGGACAAAAATGAAATCATTACCACCTCCGACCTAAAATTATTGTGAACAGACAAAAAACATACAGACCCAAAATACTAGTCATCTTCAACCTTGGGCAGACAATGCACACACTCCACACACAGAAAAATTTTAAACAAAACACACACAAAACTCAAACACAACACAAATAGAACAGAACCCCCTAGAAAAAAATAGGCAACACCGACACTCACACACACCACACATTTGGCTTAAGGCATGGCGTCAATCCACTACGGTACCATGGCAACACCATAGCGCCTCGACACTACAGATGCCGCCGGTCGAGCGCTATGGTACCTATTGCTCTAATGCTAATAAATGTAAAATAACAAAAAAATCTGTGTTTGGATGAGTTGTTAGAGCTTATTCATTTATTTTATTTAAACATATTATGTATTTGTTTTATGATCAAAGGTGTTAACTTTTTGTCATACGGATTGTCATGAATTTAATGACAATGAAGATTTAGTTCAAGATATCGTAACCTCCAAAAGTTTATCGGAAAATGATGTTTAGTTACTATCGGAAGATGCTAACTTTATGCAAAGAAGGTGTCTCCTATCGATCGTTATTAGGACCACAAAGTTTAACCATTGCCTAACACTTGGATTAAACTCACTTAAAGAGATTAGTCATTGGTCCCTAATCAACCTCCAAACTAAAATCATTGTACTCAAATTAGTCATGTGCCAAAACTTATTTACACATTAGATATAACAACTTTTGTACCTACCTTTTGAATAAAACTTGTATATTTTGCTTTGTGGTTCAAAGATAGTAACATCATCTTTGCGTAACCGTACAATACACAACTATGATGCCCTTACACGCCTATACTTTGTAGCATTACTTCTTGTGGGTCCCCTATGCAGGCACCCCATGGGTAGGGGTGGCTGAAATTTTGCATGGGGTGCCTCGATTTCCGTGCCAATTATTAGTACCAATGATTGATTTATCGATTTCCGTGCCAAGTTTTTTTACAACTTATTTTTTACCACTTATACCACTTATTTTACAAGTTTTTTTTACAGTTTTTTGTACATGTTTTTTTTTACAAGTTTTGTTTATAACTTATACCACTTTTTTATAACTTTTTTTTTTGGTTTTACAATTTTACAAGTTTTTTTTGGTTTTACAAGTTTTTTATGATATAAATTCGCTTTTAAAACTTTTAAAAACCGTAGTCGGAAAATTTTGAGGCTCGTTCGAAGGTTGCAAAAGTGAGATTTTATCCCACTTTGCCGTCCATTCGGTTTTCATCATCGCCGGAAAGTTTTTAGGCTCAAAATCATCATCGCCGGAAAATTTTTAGGCTCAAACCCGAAGGTTGCAAAGTGAGATTTGATCTCACTTTACCGTCCATTCGGTTTTTATCATCATCGCCTCGGAAAGTTTTTAAAGTTTTTAGGCTCAAAAATCATCATCGCCTCGGAAAAGTTTTAGTCACAACTGCACAAAGTCACCAGTTCACATGAACTGCACAAAACTGCACTCACAAAACTGCACAAGCCTCACAAATCTGCACAAGCCTCACAAAACTGCACAAGCCTCACAACTGCACAAGCACAAGACTCACCAGTTTCACAAGTTACACAAGTTACACGTTTTGAACATGATTCTCACAAGTTACCACTGCAAAAGTTCACAAGGTGTACTAAGATTCTCAAAAGTTCACAAGGTGTACTAACATTCTCAAAGGCACCCATATAATCCCGGTGAAAGCAACAACACCAACAACAATACCAGGTGAAAGCAACAACACCAACAACAATACCAAGTGAAAGCAACAACACCAACAACAATACAAGTGGTCCAGAAACAACACCAACAACAACATAATCCTAGGCAGGCACCCCATATAATCCCAGGTGAAAGCAACAACACAAACAAGTGGTCCAGATCAACAACAACTAGTGGTCCAGATCAACAACAACAATCAACCACCATGTCTAATTCACCATTTAACACACAAGAGGTAAACAACTTATCAAAGGCTCAGATTATTAGCTTTATAGCTCATGTTGGCTGCAAATTCAGTTTTGCCTCGCCAAAACTCTTTTTAAGTTTTTTTTAAAAAAAAAAATCATCATTGCCTTTTTTATTTCATTAAAGTTGCAAAATGACCTTGAATGGTCACTTTACCATCCAAGAATGAAATTTTTTATATAAAACAAAGTTTTTTCATTACGATTGCAAAGTGAATCACTTTACCATCCAAGAATGCCAAGGATAACGTGGGGTGCCTCGCCAGTATAACATGGGCTTTGCCCACAAAAGGTCCTCCTATGCGTGCAAACCCGCAAAACAAACATACAAACAATAAGCAAACAATTCTTTAGATCTAAAAGGCAATGATGATTTTTTTTTTTTTTTTTTTTTTTTTAAAAAAAAAACTTAAAAAGAGTTTTTTTAACAAAGAAACATACGTAACCACCACAAAGATCACCATCATCACCACAACATCTAATTATTTTTAAGATCTAAAAAAAGTTTTAGATGTAAAAACTTTAACAACGTAACATACGTAAACCACCACAGCCTCACCAGTACCACCACATCATCACCACAACATCAGTTTCAATATTTTAGATCTATTTATTTTTTAAGATAATAAACAAAGTTAACCTTTTTTACAAAGGTTTAGATCTAAAAAAAGTTTTAGATCTAAAAAAAATTTTAGATCTAAAAAAAGTTTTAGATCTAAAAACTTAACAACGTAACATACGTAACCACCACAGCATCACCAGTACCACCACATCATCACCACAACATCTAATTATTTTTTAAGAAAATAAACAAAGTTAACCTTTTTTTTACAAAGGTTTAGATCAAAAAAAAATTTTAGATCTAAAAAATTTTAACAACGAAGCAATTTTTTAAAGAAAATCAAAAAAATTTAGAGTTTTTTTTACAAACCTCATGATTTTTTCAACAACGTGTACGTTTCAAGATCTAAAAAAAGTTTTAGATCTAAAAACTTTAACAACGTAACATACGTAAACCACCACAGCCTCACCAGTACCACCACATCATCACCACAACATCAGTTTCAATATTTTAGATCTATTTATTTTTTAAGACAATAAACAAAGTTAACCTTTTTTTACAAAGGTTTAGATCTAAAAAAAAATTTAGATCTAAAAAAAGTTTTAGATCTAAAAACTTAACAACGTAACATACGTAAACCACCACAGCATCACCACTACCAAAAAAATTTAGAGTTTTTTTTTAACAACGAAGCATTCTTTTAAAGAAAATCAAAAAAATTTAGAGTTTTTTTACAAACCTCATGATTTTTTCAACAACGTATACGTTTCAAGATCTAAAAAAAGTTTTAGATCTAAAAACTTTAACAACGAAACATACGTAAACCACCACAGCCTCACCACTACAACCACATCATCAACAATCTAACAAGTAAAATACTTGTTAGATACAAATTTTAGATCTAAAATGTTTAGATCTAGAATTTTTAGAGAGAGAGAGGTATGCAAAAGTGAGAGAGAGACGTTTACGTTTGACAGAAGTGATAGAGAGACAGGAATAACTACTGCCAAGCATGTGAGAGAGAGTGGTATACAAACGAAACACGTACAACGTTCGAGAACCACACACGTAGCAAACTTACCACAAACACGTTTTATAAACGTTGTTTTATAAACGTTTTTTTTATAAACGTTTTTTGTTTTAAGTTTTTATAAATAAAGTATTTTAAAAGTATTTATAAATAAACGTTTTTAATAAAAGTAATAAAAGTATTTTAAAAATATTTATAAAAACATGTATTTATAAAGATACTAAAAAGTATTTATAAAAGTTTGTAAAAAATTTGTATTTATAAAAGTTTTTAAAAAAATTTGTACAAGGTTGTATTTTTTATCAAAGTTTTTTATAAAAGGTTGTTGTGTTTTTATATTGTATAGGTGTTCGGTACTGAAGTTGATTTAATTAATTGGGTGCGATCTACTGCTGAATCGATTGGTTTTGTTATTGTTATTGGAAAAAGTAAAACAGATAGGGGCTATAAGTACTCTATCGAATTTTTGTGTTCTAGACATGGGACGTCTTCACGTGAAGGTTTAGAAGATGAACTTCAACGGCAGACTAGTACCGACAAATGTAATTGCCCATTCAGATTACTAGCGAAATTTATAAAACGTTTTAATGGTTGGATATTGAAGGTTAAGTGTCCGGGGCATAATCATAATTTTCCAGACTCGTTGCATGGTTTTTCACAGGCCATGCGATTAAAAGAAAGTGAGTTAGTTTTTGTGAGGCAGATGACAAAACAGCGTGTAGCACCACGAATTATACTTTCTTCAATAAAAGAGATGGATCCTAATAACGTGTCTACCATTAAAACGGTGTATAATGCACAAGAAAAGATACGTCGCGACGATCGTGGTGATTTGACCGATACAACCGCTTTTAGTACATTTGCGACGTAAAGGTTATACATATTACCCTAGGATAAATGACCACACAAATGAGCTCGATGAAATATTTTTGTTCACCCGACGTCATATGCCCCTGTGGACAACATATCCGAAATCATGCTAATGGACTCCACATACAACACCAACATGTTTAAACCGCCATTCTTTACGGTTGTTGGGGTTACTCCAACAAACACAACATTCTCAATGGCGTTTAGCTTTTGGACAAGGAAAAAGCCAAATTTCAAATGGGTGTTGGAATGTGTTAAGTTGGTGATACAAGAACAATACTACCCGCGGGTTATCGTCACCGACAGAGATTTAGCGTTGGTTGGGGCATGCAGAAGAATTCCTAAACGCTAACAGATTACTCTCGCCGATGGCATATCAATCAAAATGTGCTAAAGCATTGCGTAAACAGATTTGATACGTTAAAGGAGTATGAGTCCGTTAGATTGACATGGGATTCGATGATTACACTCCCGATCAAGAAGTGTTCATGCATTATTATCAAGCACCTACGTGGTTTATTGGTCCAAAAAGGGTACTTGAATTGTTATTTAATAATACATTTTTTATTATTATTTAATAAATAACTACTCGGATTGTTTTCTCACTTTAGTAATTCTTTGTTTTCTCAGATGTTTTCCGGTATTTTCGTAACTGGCTGCGAGATTACGATCGCATGTTTGTGTCGTATATTACCGATCAATATCGCAGCTTCGCCAAACAACAACATGTAGAGTTGAGGGTCAACACGCGTTGTTGAAGTTATACTGGGCTCCACACGGCCCAACTTAGACACGTTGTTGTGTTCGGTCGACAAGATTATAGTCGCAAGAAAACCGCGACACGAGCCTCTTTGAATATAAGCAAAATCAAGAAACCGCATGCTTGTAAGAGCACTCTATTTAACGAATGCGGTATAATGTTTCAATGGATGCTTTAAGGCTCATACTGCAGAAAGTAAACGGATGTTGACCCACATGCATGTGGTCATCGATGCGGTTAGTGTATGGTTTACCATGCTATCACCAACTGTATTGGCTTCAAGCAAACGGTATGTACTTTAAAATTTATGCCTATCAAGTTATTCTTCCCGTCAATACCGATAATTTTAACTAGTTCCTTTTTCGAATACTGGGATTGCCAATTCCGCTAGATTTTGTTGATAATTTTGGAGAACACTAAGCGTTCCTCGGCCTGTTGTCCGAAATACTCAAGAGCCTGATGAGCTGAATATCCTCAAGAGCCTCAAGGGCTCAAGAGCTCGAATATTTTTCTTGTCAAGATGACGCATGAAATTCCAAAGTGTTTATACCGAGCATCGTCGCTTGTCAAAAAATATGTTAAACATGCTCGAGGTATATACGCTCCCGAATCTGTGTCACCAACAACTCCGTTAAAGAAAGTAATCGTGGACGTCCGAGCGCAAAGGACAACAAATCCAAGTCTAAACCAAATCTCCGGATTTGACGAAGAACCCCCACAAGGCACCGCAGAAGCTACACAAAACCTAAAAGTCCTGTAGTAAATAAAGAATCATGCGAGACACGTTCTTATGTGGGAGAGCCTTCTAACGTCCAAGACTTAAACGAAGGACCTAACGAAGGACCTAGCGAGGCGACTTAAGACACCACTTGTACATTCCAGTTACTTTAGCGAATATTGTATGACCGAAATTCCACTCTTTTCCGATTTGGATCATGGGGATCTTTAACGTGGAGGGTGATGGAAATTGTGGCTATCGAGCTCTTGCCATAGGTCTTGGCCATCAGCAAGAAATGTGGCCCAGAATTCGAGCTCTTGCCAGGGAAGAGGTAGACAATCACGAGGAAGTTTACAGGGAAATGTGGGGTGATGGTTTTACATCTACACGTAACTCGATGAATTGGTTTAACGGTGCAGCACCCCGGCGTTATTGGATGAGTATGCCAGAAATGGGAGTGGTTATTGCTACAGCTCTTAACCGTCCTATTGTATGTATAACCAATTCACAATCTCTTTTGTGTCTTCCGCTGAGAGGTTCTCCTGATTCATCAGAAATATTGTCTCCGGTTGTGATTCTTCGTGTGGGAACAACGATTGTGCTCACTTCGTTCTTGCGGTTCTTGATGAAGACTCACCACCCCGTATAATCACCCACAATGGAGATATTATAGAAATGCCGTGGCGCGCCATGGGAACATGTGTTTACTCAACGACGGAGGATGTTTAGATATACGTGAGAAAACGATTATTGATTTATATTGTAAATGACAAAACATGTATAGACGACATCGATTTATATTGTAAATGACAAAACATGTATAGACGACATCGATTTATATTGTAAATGACAAAACATGTATAGACGACATCGATTTATATTGTAAATGACAAAACATGTATAGACGACATCGATTTATAGCAAACGACTCGTCATCTTTTGTTACTGATTTCGCCTCGCCCGGTTCTTCCTCATGTTTTGTTACGTGAATCGGATGACATTCGATGGAGGACATTCATTGTGTCAACCACACACCCGCCGTGTTGAGAGTCCAGATTATGTGCTTTCTTCACAATCTTATGTGCCTCCCTCTCCGGCTATATCTCCAGTGCAGATGAGGACAATTTTATACACCGTCCTCCGGTTCTTCCTCATCTTTTGTTACAACCGCCTCGCGTTGATTTAGCACGAGCGAGAGATTGATTGATTGAGGAGACTCATTTCGAGTTAGAGTCTCGTGTGGGATGATGGCAAGATCATTGAGCGACTACGCCCCGGGCGTGATTGATCTTAGTTTCTAGTTATATTGTAATTTTGTGAACCATGTATCAACTATTAATCTATAACAAGATTGGTTATTTTGGCTTTAATTTTGTGAACCATGATATTACTAATTTATGTTGTGAATAATTGTACAAATTCTTTTGCCCGGATGCAACAACAAAATCCTTACTTGTGTCGTTGTCAACGTGGATTAATAATTGAAAGAACATCTCACAAGCCCAAAACTTGTGGTCCAAGTATTATGCATGTCCTTTCTCAAAGGTAAATAATTAAACGCTTGCTTATTTGCGTAAATATATCAATAACTTGTTTGTTTAGAATACATTTCTTATAATTGTTTCGTCATGTAAATGACCTGGGACTAAAGACTATGGGTGTCGATACTTCATGTGGAAGGAAATATTTCAACAAAAGTACTTTGGTGAAGCCTCTTCTTCAACGCAAATGCTCAAACTGCGAAACTAAAGATACAACGATCAACATGCTATTGGTTGAAAACAATTTGTTGCGAGGCAAAAATAAAGGCGTTGGAGGCATCATCGAATTGGCAAGAAATCCATTGATCACGCATGTCACCGAGTGGAATACTCTATGAGCTTATAGATGACATTAATAATCTTCATGTGGAGTAGATTTCATTTTAATATTGAAAACATTTGTTGTTTTACTTGTTTAATGTTTTATTGTTATTGTTTAATTAAATGGAAACAAATACACAATTAAAAAGCATAACGTAAAATAAATATCATATAAAAACACTACACAATTAAATACATTATACATATAAAAACACTACACAAATTAAATACACTATACAATATACCTAAATTAAACACTACACACACAATAAATTAAACACTACACACACAACTAAAAAAAAAAAAAAAAAAAAAATCAAAAGTCGCCGCCGTACGTACGGAAGGGGACCCACCCTACTTTGAGGTGTCTGCCAAGGAAAACGTGGGGTGCTTGGGTAAAAGGTCAAAACCCGTAAATATATTACTCTAAAAAACGTTTAAGTACAAAGGATATGGGTGAATCCCAAATCTCAGCCTGTTACATAGGCAAAAAGCTTACATAACAAGATACTTCCTATTCTCTATATAAGAAAATAAACAACTACTCAAAATATAACATTAGACTCCTATGGAGATAAAATTACTTCCTACCAAGGCCTTAGAGCTTGATACCATACGTGTCATAATAGGCATCCAAATTCCCTGGAAGATCGTAAACCTGATCCGCATAGTTATCATAATCATAGTCATCATAATCATCTTCGCAATCATGACCACCACCAATTAGATTACTCGACTCATCAAAAGTGTTCACAACCTCCTCATCATCACTATCAGAATCCACAATCTCTCCCACCTTAGTGAATGGGTTAACCCTTTTAGTAAAAGAAGTAGATGTGAGATCCTTATTATAACCCTGATAATCAACCTTTCTAATAGGATTACCATTATCATCAACAAGAGTAGCTTTCCCATCAATAAGAAGCCTTTCAAACTCCCCAATTTTCTCAGCAATAGTGGTAGAACCAACCGCGTTAGCTTCCATTGAATCACTCACAAGCGGATCTTGTCATACATTACCTGTCTCAAGAGACCCAACCTCCTTTGCTTCCATTGTATTACCAGAATCCTCTACATCAGTAGGATTGCCACATTCATCAGAATCGATCGTATTTAGTGCAGCAAAAGGATTAGATGTAGCAATCTTTGTCTCACTCGTACTAGCCACATCAGTAGCTTTCTTCTTCGCATTATCCACCTTCTTGGGTTCAGGAGAAGGCGCTTTAGGTTGATACCTAAATTTAGGACCCACTTTAGTAAAACCTCTCTTACCTGGAACAATTGGACCAACATTCCTACCCTTATTCTTGTTAATGACAGTTTGATAACCATCATTAGCAGTCTGTTTAGGCTGAGTAGGAAGTGGAACATATTTAGGACAATCAATCAGCGTGTGGCCAAACAATTTACACGTATCACACCGAGGCGGTTTCCATTCGTATTCAACCCGAATCTTTTCAATGGTAGATCCTGTCCCATCAAGAAATGGAATCTCAACAGTGATGCTCTCCCTAAGAACCTGGTCTGCCTTAACTTCAATCAAGCACCTAGCAAAACTACTTCGACCCCATGATTCCAAGCACATTTGACTAGTGTAAGAATCTAACATTTTTGGCGTACCAATCAATGTAGCTAGGCGGCTGAGACCATCATCAGAAAACATAGAAAGGGGCACATCAAGGAATTTAACCTATATCAGAATATTAGTCAAATCCTCTTTAAGCAGATTAGTATTGAAAGTCCACGTTTTAAGAATAATTTGCATATTCCTAATCATCCACGGTCCGTTTTCAAGCACATCATCAACACCTTTACTAGTAGAAAACTTAAAGAAAAAGAACCCCTTCGCATTCATCATAACCTTTTGAATACAATACTTGGCCCATGTATTACGAACGTAATAATCAACAACCAGAAAAGCAATACGTTTACCAATAAATAACCATAGAGGGTATTCTTAAATTTAGAGTTTACCTCCTCAACGACTTTCATATGAATGGAGAGATCCACGCCATTAGATTTTTTACTACACTCCAACCTATACAAATTTGATTTGCGCTTCGTCGAATCAATTGACGTAGCACCATAGACATTTGCAGAATTCGTACCACTTGCAGCACCAACATACGACTTAGGGAATGTATTAACACCAACAGATTTGACAATTGGCGTAGCACCGGTTAATTTCTCCGGAGGCGAAGAAGCATCACTCATATGCAAAGGAGAGACATGTACCCTTCCAGCTTTAGAAGCTACACTAATACCATCACCACTAGGCAGATTAGCACCCCTAGTGGTGTCCTCGAAAATGTACACTGTTGATGGACTAGACGTAAACATAACATTACTTGTAGTACCAATAGTATCGCAACCCGTAATTTCCAGGTCAATATTCATAGCTAAATTATTTATTTTTGTCAAATAATACAAGTTATCTATTTACTGATATTTACTGATGAAAAAACACGACAACGACACGTTATCTCGATAAACGAGTCCACATGCGTACCGACATGGCAGTATATATGATTTAAGTCGAATAATTATTAACGCGAGTTAATTATTTTAATTCTAACTAACGTTTATTAAAACCGTTCAAAAAATATAATCAGAACATTTGTTCGAGATAAAATACAGTAATTATGTTATGTTACAGCGGAACACGGGGTACACATAATACACTAATACTAATAATAATAATAACAACAACAACAACAACAACAACAACAACAACAACAACAACAATAATAATAATAATAATAATAATAATACAAATATTATCCACTCCTACCCTATTTCTACACCTAATCGCCGCCCCCTTTTCTTCTCCCTCTCTCTCAGAAACTGTTTCTTCTACTCCTGGAAAACAAACACACGCCTCCTTCCTCTCAAAAACCTCCCAACCCATTTTGATGATAAACAACTTTTCGCCTCATATGTCCCTTTCATCCAAGGTCGGGCAAGAAGGGTAGGATCGGTCACCATCATCTTTTCTCTTATGTCCATAGCGGCGACATAATCGATCCATAGCGGATAGGAGATAACAACTTTTCTTCGAAAGGAGTGGCATCGAAATCGATTCAAGAAAAGTAGGAGTCAAAGTGTATATTTTATTTCTTTCTAATCCTACCGATTCACAAAGTAACAACACACTTTCAACCAAAAATTAAAAAGGGTATTTGGAGTGTTGGTGGTGCCTGTGGAATTCGGCTTGGTAAATTTCTTTGGTTTCTTGTTTTCATTCCAATCGACTTCTAAGCTGTAAGGTTCATGAATCTTTCTTTCTTGTATTTTGATATTAATTCTTGATAAAGATGTTGGTTTGGAGTATTGTTCATGAATCGGTAGTAATATAATTTTCCTGATCGATCTATAATACTTTTGTGAGAATTGAATTACGTTAAGATTAAAGCTTGTGTGGTAAATATTAATAAGCATTAGGCAAAAATTAAATTTGGGTAATATATATGAATTAAAGATGTTTGGATTGTTTTTTTTCCTGCTTACCGTGTTCGACCATGTGGTATGTTTTGTTATTGTTGGATGAGTTGAAAATTTAATTTGTCATTGTTCTTCTTCTTTTTTGTGCTGCTGTTGAGAGCCCCAACCCAACAGGAGTGCCAAATAACTCATGAAGTTAGAAACTAAGAGTGTTATGTTTTGGTTTTTACTTCTCTTGGTTGCTCATTCCTTTCGACTCCACCATACCGAGACATCTCGGGTTCGAGCCTCGGAGTGGCCAAAGTACCTCTCAATTGCCTTTCGTTTTTGGTTTCTGAGATAACTAAACTTTATATTTCCCCACTTTCTTTGGCTGTTACAACATGAACAGTTAGAGTAAAAAGTTTATACATATAAAACTAGTACTACAAATTGGATTTGCAGGATTGGGCCTATGTGTATGTATGTCAAGCCCAGCAGACACAAGTGGGTGAATTGGACTGTTTTACGACTGGGCTGGGTGTGTGACGAGTCCAACAGGCCAAATGTGTGCACTCGGTATAAATTTTACAAGTATATAAATACATTTTGGAAAACCTAAAACTAACTAGTGTTTCACTAATAGGATGGTGTCGTATAAAATATAATCGGTTTCGATACAAATTGAGCGAAAATTTCTTGTTATAAAACTTAAAAATTCTAATCATATTCATTAACACACTATAAACTATAAATATAATGGAAGCTCTATTTTCTTAAAAACCATTAGTCCATATTTTATATAAATAATAAACCAAGTGGGAACTCATTTTGTATATCACCGGATTGATATTAATAACACTTAGTCACTACATATAAATTAAAACGTATATCTTGGTCATACCCAATTTTCTAAAATTATTATAACTTTTAAACGTAATTTATTTTTATTTAAACTTTTATAATAAAACTATTACTTTTATACTTTTCTTATTAACTAATATTGGTTACATATAAATATATATACCTTAAACTACAATTCTATAATTTAAATACATTTACTATTTATATGTGATATTTTCCAGTACATCGCCTTCCGAGTTCTTGTGAACCCAAGACTTATCGTTTGTGATACTTTTATACGTTTATACTTAAGCACTTCCGAACGCCAATGATTAGCCAATACTTACCAAAACTATTTCAACTTAAATTCTGCCACACACGCAAAGATAAAATAAACATTATAAACTCAATTAAATTACGAGCTAAGACTTGCCATGTCATTATAGGTCGCGTGTCGGTACTTCACACTACTACTAGTTGACCTTACTCGATTTCAGACTACTTCGCTAAGGTTAGTTTCATAGCCCCTATTTTAATTGTTTTCAAATACTTTTGGGGGAGAATACATGCTTATTTTTACGATTGAACGCAAGTACAAAATTACTGTTGTCTAAGTCCCGATAACCCAATTACTGTTACTATGCCCATTATCATGAACCGTTAGTTACTCTTTTGTGAGTAAGCGCAAATGCTATGAATAGATCTATTGGGGTTGACACCCCCGTCCATAGTAGGATAAGCTCTACTGACCATTAGTACGAGTCGGACGGACGCATAATATTTGATTAAGTCACAAGTGTGCGGGTTATACACTTGTATTCGGGCATTCATTTCGTTAACGTTTCGGTGTCATGAGCTTATACCGTATAATACTTTATTTCGTGCCATTGGGTTACATTAGTCACACCTTGCAAATCTTGTGGTTCAATAAATTACTTTAAACCTATGATCTCACCAACATATATGTTGACAAATTTTAGCATGTTATTCTCAGGTAACTAAGATGGAAGTATATGTAGCACCACTCACGGTGATCACTTGCATGACAACTCCTTTTCAAGACTTTAATATGTTTGAGTACATTCAGTGGAACTACTTAATTATTGCTCTAGTTTATGAAGTGTAATCTTGACGATGTTGAACTATTTTATTTAAAAAACCTGAATGTACTGTTTTCAAAACGTCTCATATAGAGTACGTTATTTATTATCTTGTGTTGGGTGCTACACATGTAACGCTCCTCAATACCATTCCGCTGCGTAAATTTGAGGGTGTTACAGATTGGCATCGAGCCAAGGTTATAGAGAACTAGGTTGCATTTTAGGCCTAGACTATAACCACTATACCATGACACAATTATTAGGCGCACTTTCACTTACTTAGTGATAAGGTTTTAAATGTACCTTTTTAAAGGGTCGTTTAAGCCCTTATTTGATCACTTTTGTATCCGTTATTACTTAATATCGTTCCTTTTCACTTTTAGGTATCTTGAAGGAAAATCTTTGGAATGACACTTATTCGGACGAAAAGGCGCGAATATCTGAAGAAAATGGCCAAAGTTAAGAATCGAAACACCAGTGCTAAAAGCAAGGAGACGGAGTCGGTGTTATCCATGACGCCGTCGGACCACTTTATGTAACTACCAAGAGCTAAATTGCTTATTTACATGTGACGACTTGTGTTTTAAAAGAGTAGGTCGTCGCAACTCGCACGACCTAGATTTGATCCGGAGAAGTCGAGATCGAAGGGTACAGCGTCACAGGCATAAGGTGACGCCGTCGCAAGACTAACATGGCCAAGACAAAACCCTAATGATGGCGATCCGACGATGTCACAAATCATAAGGTGACGCCGTCGCATATGTAATCTTATATATAGAATCCAAATTTTTATTTTTCAGTGTGTAGTCTTTTGGAGTAAAAACCTAAACTGAGCCAAGTGTCACGACCCGCCTATTTTTACAAGTATGTTCGGGATTCCGGATTATTCTACACTTCTCATGAAAGGCCTTGGATAAGCTTGGAAGACTTTAGAAGCTCATGGAAGATGGTGGATAATCTTGGAAGCTTTTGGAAGATATTAGATAAGTGGAAGTTCTAGGAACTTACTAGAAGCTTATGGAAATATCATAAGCTAGAAGCTTCCCAAAGAATAGTGTAGAAACTTGTATAGACTAGTATAAATAGGTGTTGCCTCATTTGTAGAATCCATCCATAGAAACTCATTTGTAAAGCTCTCTTGTAAAGCTCTAAGTAATACAAAGCATTTCCTTTCATTCCACTTGTTCCTTTCTTAGAAACTATCTTCGTTGCATACATCGTTGAGTATTCGAGCAAGGCTGAGCTTAGTCGAGACTAAGTGCCGCACGGGAGACCTTGTAGAGACAAGTCCGTGACAAGTGGTATCAGAGCGAGCGTTGATTCAAGACGATGGCAAACGAGACCGATAAGATTGGTGCTAGTGGAGGTGTGATTGTTGATGAGAGGCAAGGTCGCGATGACAAACGCCAAGACCCAAGAAGAGAAGTGCATCTAAGGACGTTATGTCAAGCTTTGAAAAGAGATTAGCGGGTGTTGAGACATCCGTGTCGGAGTTGAAGACCCAAGTTGAGGGCTTGGATGGTCTAGACACCGAGTTTATGACTATGAAGGATGACTTTCGAGGTCATCAATACGCTTAGCGGTGAATTTAAGCGTGAAATCAATGGCCTAAAAGAGATGTTCGTGAGGCAAAATCTCCAACATTGAGAAGACCATCAAGACTTGCAAGCCGATGTAGTGTTATGCAAGCGATCCATGGCGAATGGAGGTGGCAACGGTGGTAATAATGCTCAAGATCGATGTTCCTAAACCATCACCGTTCGTGGAAAGCGAGAAGCTAGGGGCGGTTGATGATTTCTTATGGGAGATGGAGCAATACTTGGGCGCCAACATTACGGATGATGACACCAAGATCAAGATGGCGACCCGATACTTGAAGGATACCGCGGCATTATGGTGGAGACGTCGATATGGAAATATCGAGCGAGGTGCGTGTACTATCGATACTTGGGCTGATTTTGTTATGAACTTAAGAAGCAATTTTATCCCGAGAATGCTAAGAACGAAGCAAAGAGTCGGCCAGAACTTAAGCATTCGGAACGATCCGGATTATGTTAAGGAATTTACTACACTAACCTTGGAGATTCCGGACCTTTCGAACAAGACTCTCTTTTATTTCCTCGATGGTTTACAAGGATGGGCTAAGGCGAGCTAGAGGCGTGGAGTTCAAGACCTCGCCACGGCTATCGCCCATGCCGAGGGCTTGATCGACTTTAGTTCGAGAAGGAAACGTCTAAGCCGAAGGATCGAAAGGTGAGCCACGATAAAGGTGGGGAGAGAAAGTCGCTCAAGCAAAGCCCGACAATACACGTAAACCACCCACCGGAAAGAACAAGGAAATAAAGACGGCCTTCAAGAGTGGTGGATGCTTCATATGTGACGGACCTCATAGAGCTCGAGATTGCCCCAAGAAAGCGAGCCTTAATGGAATGATGGTTCATGAAGACGAGGGCCCAAGTGATGGCGGATGCATGAGCTCGATGAGGATCTTGAATGCAATCAAGGCCAAGACGGAGGTACCGAAAGTCGTAGGGAAGGGATTACAATTCGTGGAAGCAACCATCAATGGGACTAAGGTACGTGCTCTAGTAGATTCCGGTGCCACTCATAATTTCGTGTCGGTTGATGAAGCCAAGGCAAGGATTAGCACTACGAAGGGAGTGGAACGTTCAAGCCGGAACTCAAGGCCAAACCTATGGAAGGAGTGGCCAAGGATGTTCGAGCCAAGATTGGAGAATGGGAAGGGATCGTTGACTTGTCGTGGTCCCGATGGATGATTTCGATGTGGTTCTTGGGTTAGAGTTCCTCGATAAGGTACGAGCTTTCCTATGCCATTTGCTAATTCTTTATGTATCCTAGACGGTGGAAAGACTTGCATGGTTAGCACGAGCGGGATTCTAAGTGTGGAGCAAAGACCCTTTCGGCCATGCAATTCAAGAAAGGGTACAACAAGAGCGAGCCTTGCTATTTGGGTCATTACAAGGCTAGAAACGGATGGCTAGTCGGGCAAAGTAGAGGTACCGAAAGAGATCGAGCGGGTACTGAGGAGTTCAAGGACGTGATGCCCAAGGAATTACCCAAGCTACCACCTAGGAGGGAGGTGGATCATACCATCGAGCTAGAACCGGGTTCTAAGCCACCCGCCAAAGCCCCTCACCGAATGCCACCACTGAGTTGGAGGAGTTGCGAAAACAACTCAAGGATACATTGGATGCGGGCTATGTTCGACCTCAAAAGCCCCGTGATGGTGCGCGGTGCTATTTCAAAGGAAGAAGGACGGATCCTTACGGATGTGCATAGACTACCGGCACTTAACAAGGTAACGATTAAGAACAAGTACCCTATTCCTCTTATTGCGGATTTGTTTGATCAACTTGAAAGGCGAGATACTTCCAAGTTAGACTTGAGATCGGGTACTATCAAGTACGGATAAGCGGAGGAGACGAGGCTAAGACGACGTGTGTCACAAGGTATGGATCTTACGAGTTCTTAGTCATGCCATTTGGCTTAACAAATGCTCCCGCTACTTTTGCACCCTTATGAATAAGTTATTTCACCCGTTCCTTGACAAATTTGTGGTGGTATACTTGGATGATATTGTTTTTATAGTCATACCTTGGAGGAGCATGTCTTGCATACGAAACAGTGTTCCAAGTGTTATGAGACAATGAACTTTATGTGAAGTTGAGAAATGCTCTTCGCCCAAGACGAAGTCGAGTTCTTGGGACACAAGATCAAAGATGGTGGATTGATGATGGACGGTGCAAAGGTAAAAGCTATCCAAGAGTGGGAACCGCCAACCAAGGTGACGGAGTTACGATCTTTTCTTGGTTTGGTGAACTATTATCGACGGTTCATCATGGGATACTCGCAATAGCATCCCCTCGACGGACCTATGAAGAAGAACAAAGCTTGGACATGGGACGAAAAGTGCCAAGCAACGCTCGAGAGTTCAAGAAGGCGGTTATGGAGGAACCGGTGTTGAGACTACCGGATGTAACCGTGCCTTTCGAGTTACATACGGATGCATCGGACTTTGCTATTGGAGGAGTTCTAATGCAAGAAGGACACCCGATCGCATTCGAGAGTCGGAAGTTAAATGAAACGGAGAGGAAGTACACCGTACAAGAGAAAGAAATGACGGCGATCATCCATTGCTTACGGACTTGGAGGCATTATTTGTTGGGTTCGAGATTCGTAATCAAGACGGACAATGTTGCTACGAGTTACTTCCAAACCCAAAGAAGTTAAGTCCTAAGCAAGCTCGGTGGCAAGACTTCCTAGCCGAGTTCGACTATCACATGGAGTATAAGCCGGGAAGGCTAATGTGGTAGCCGATGCATTGAGTCGCAAAGGCGGAGTTTGCGCAATTACCCAAGCGCAATTCTTCCTCCAAGACCGAATCAAGGAAGGATTGAACATGATCCTTTGCCAAAAGGCTCGTGGCCTTAGCAAGAGAAGGAAAGACGCGAGATTTTGGCTTAAAGGAGACATGTTGGTCACCAAAGGAGATCGGCTTTATGTGCCTAAGTGGGGTGATCTTAGACGGTTAATCTTGAAAGAGTGTCATGATTCAAATGGGCCGGTCATCCGGGATCAAGAGGACGCTGGCACCGGGTCGAGGACACTTATTATTCGCCAAGGATGGAGGACGATGTAGAGACATTCGCATTTAACATGCCTTATTTGCCAACAAGACAAGATAGAGCAAAAGAAGTCCGGAGGATGTTGGAGCTCTACCGACGCCCAAGGACCATGGGAAAGCGTTTCCATGGACTTTATCACATGCTTGCCAAGTCGGAAGGAAACGGGAGTATTGTTGTGGTGGTCGATCGATTCTCAAGTATGGAACTTTCATTGCCGCACCACCCGATGTTACATCGGATGAGACGGCTAAGCTTTTCTTTAAGAATGTGGTGAAGTATTGGGAGTGCCACATGTGATCGTTAGCGATCGAGATCCAAGATTCACGGGCGCTGGACGGAGTTGTTCAAGATCATGGGAACGGATTTGAACTTTCACGAGTTTCCATCCCCAAACGGACGGGCAAACGGAGAGGGTGAACGCACTATCGAGTTTCATCTTGGCACTATGTGAGTGCCAACCAACACGACTAAACTCCTCGACGTTGCTCAATTCTCGTACAACATGCAAAGGAGTGAAGCCACGGGAAGAGTCCTTTGAGTTGGTCACGGGCGCCAACCATCGACCAATGCCTTAGCCGCATCATACGGCGGAGTAGCCCGCCGCCACAAGACGATGAAGGAATGGCACGAGCAAGCGGACTTGGCCGGGCTTCGTTGGATAAAGCGGCTAAGAAGATGAAGAAGTGGGCGGATGGAAAAGAAGACACGCCTCGCCGAGGTACGAGATCAGTGATGGTGAAACTCTTGCCTCAACAATTCAAATCACTAAGGAAGGTGCATAAAGGCTTGATACGGAGGTATGAAGGCCCTTTCCGGTGATTGGACGTGTTGGAAAAGTTTTTATCGACTTCAACTACCGCCCAAGTTGAAGATTCATCCGTCTTCCACGTTAGTCTTCTCAAACCCTATCATAAGGACGAGGAAGACTCGAACGAGGGTGTCCAAGCGGCACCAACAAAGCAGCTTGTTACTCGCACGATCGAGAGGTTGATGAGATCTTGTCGGATCGCACGATACGGAGACGAGGGTGCCAAGCTATAAGGAGTACTTGATCAAGTGGCGTAATTTGCCCGAGAGTGAAGCAAGTTGGGAAGCCGAACACTTGTTGTGGCAATTTGCAGACAAGATCAAGAAGTATCACGAGGATGGCACGACGAGGACGTCGCGAGCTTAGGTGGGGGAGGATGTCACGACCCGCCTATTTTTACAAGTATGTTCGGGATTCCGGATTATTCTACACTTCTCATGAAAGGCCTTGGATAAGCTTGGAAGACTTTAGAAGCTCATGGAAGATGGTGGATAATCTTGGAAGCTTTTGGAAGATATTAGATAAGTGGAAGTTCTAGGAACTTACTAGAAGCTTATGGAAATATCATAAGCTAGAAGCTTCCCAAAGAATAGTGTAGAAACTTGTATAGACTAGTATAAATAGGTGTTGCCTCATTTGTAGAATCCATCCATAGAAACTCATTTGTAAAGCTCTCTTGTAAAGCTCTAAGTAATACAAAGCATTTCCTTTCATTCCACTTGTTCCTTTCTTAGAAACTATCTTCGTTGCATACATCGTTGAGTATTCGAGCAAGGCTGAGCTTAGTCGAGACTAAGTGCCGCACGGGAGACCTTGTAGAGACAAGTCCGTGACACAAGGCTGTCTTGTATAGTATTTTAGGGTTCCATACCCTATCTTACATCAAGATAAGTGTTTTACTTCATTAATTCAATTATGTCTTCAATTACTTGTGTGCATGCTTGCATGTTTCCCATGTCCGGCTAATTTACTTGTGTGTTTGCTTAGGGAATATGAAACTTAATTATTGAATATTGATTGGTTGTCTCTTATCTTAATTGTTAATGATCTAGTATTGCGATAGGTCATTCGTTGTGTAGTTAATGCTTGATTAATCTTTGTTGAACCTTAGCTTATAGTACCTAGAGTCATTGTAGGCTAAACCATCCGAAGAGTACCTTAGTGTTAAGTTTATAAATCCTAGAGATTTTGTAGGCGATAACCTTTGGTAGTTTCAAAGAGTTAGATAAATGCATACCCTACGACCTTAGACACACAACGTAATTAAGAATAAGGACGTGACAATTCAACCATCAAGAGGAGATAATTAAGGAGTAATAAAACCTAAGTAAACACATCTTTAAATCATCATACGAGCACACAATAATTAGACATAGACTACATACACCACTAGTTTAGATAATTAGATAAGTAGAAGTAATCGGTAGAAATACCAACCCTCAAATCCAAACCCCAGATTCAGACCTTTCTATTTCCTAAAAACATAAAAGATAAAAATAATCTTCCTCAACCCCAACCTTAGCGTAGTAACTTCTTACTAGCATTCCTATTCCCTAGAGAACGATATCAATTCCGTGGCTTACCTTAATACTACACTACAACGATTAGGTTCATCGCCTGGGTGTTGAAAAACTTGTTCGATTAAAAGGAAGTTCCTTTGACCCCGAACGGCGTGTAGAAGTTATCAAGTTTTGGCGCCACTGGGGAATAGAATAGCTAGTTAGAGTCCACGCTTAGGCTTCTTTGCTTGATTCCTATCAAGTAAAATTTTCCTATTTTTAGCTTTCTCGTAGTCTATTCCCTTCTTCGTGACCTTTGTTCGTAACCTCATCACTTTTCATCATGGAAGGTGATAACCAACCACCATTCATCAACCTACCACCAAATGACCCGCCAAGAGGCCGTACTCTTGGTGAATACTCGAGACCAAGCCACCTAGGCTATAGGAACACCATTGAGCTTCCCGACCAAGCCCAAACTACGGCCTGCGATCCGACACCATCCGGTTGGTGCAAAACAAATGTGTATTCCATGGACTTCGCTCAAGATCCTAATCAAGATCTTAAGGATTTCCTTAAAATTGTCGATTCCATCGACCTCGATGCTACTACCGGGAGACCATGCTTCGCCTCTTCCAATTCTCACGGGACCAAGCTAGTAATTGGCTCGAGCGACTTCCCACCGGATCCATCTCAAGTTAGGATGATCTTACCTCTCGCCTTGCTCAATTTTTCCCACGGGAGAACCACTAAGCTTAGAATGATATCTTGATGTTCCAACAACATCAAGGTGAATCTCTCAAGCATGGACTCGATTCAAGGACTTACTCCATAAATTCCCTCATCACGGCATTGATCTTGGCTCCAAGTCCAACTCTTTATGATCATGTCAACTTCCCCACCAAGCAATCCATTGACCAAGCGGCCGGTGGAAAACTTAGTGATCTCACCGCGGAAGAATCATGGGGTATAATAGAGGACCTTGCTCTCTATGACAACGAAAGTTGGAATGACCCCCGTGAGTTGCCCAAAACCGTTAAGGCAATCTCCTTGCCTCCCATTGACTCACAATCTTCCGACCGCAGGATGCTCAAGCTTGAAGATCAAGTTAAATTCCTAATGAGCTCCTACGAAAATCCTAAGTCTTCACATCAAGTGAATAAAATCACTCTACCTTGTGAGTTATATAGTGGTCCTCATGACACTCGTGATTGCACAAGACTCCCGAACAAGCTTTTATGACTACGCCCACGCTGCATCAAGGAGCGGGAGAAGTGGTACACTTTCAAACTCGAACAAAACAACTTAGGAAACTCTTACAATCCCTCATGGAGAAATCACCCTAACCTTAAGTGGAACCAAAACTCAAGCACACCCTAAAGCTCATCTAGTCCACATAATAGGTTCAATCCTCCAAGCATCGGGAACCCCACTAGTCTTGAGGCAATTGCATCTAGATTCATGTTATCTCAAGAAACTCGATTGACTAAGCTTGAAGCCGATTTTAAGCGACAACAAGGCGAGATGACAAACAAGCTTGATGCCCTCTTAAAAGCCTTTAATGACCGGGAAATTGGAGCACTCCCAAGTGATACTATAAAGAACCCAAAAGTGAGTTCGATTTCATCGACTTCATGTTCTTGTTCACCATAGGATAGTGCACATCCATTCCCCTCACACCCAACTGTTCACTCGATAAATACTATCAACAAGGGTTCCAAGCAATCCAAAATAAGGTACCAAGGCCCCGCACCATTGGTAGAACCTACTCTTGAGAAGCCCGTCAACCAAGAACCCAAACCTAATCTAGAGGAGGAGTACAAGGAACTCCATCAAGAAAACAAGTTCTTGAAGTCTTAGCTCATGCACCTTATTATAATGCTTTAAAAGAAAATACGTTAGAACTTAAACTTGGAAAACATGGGTCCACTTTTGTGCGAAATAATCTACCTAAGAAGTTAGACGATCCCGGCTATTTACTCTTCCGTAGGCTTGGAACTTCCAAACCTCTCGATGCTCTAGCCGACTTAGGATCATGCATCAATCTTGTTCGTTGTCTCTCCATGAAGCCTTAACTTGGGCAAGATAGAACCAACGAAACCATCTTAGGTCTAGCGGATGGTAGTATTGCATATCCAAGTAGGGATAATAAAAGACATGGTAGTACACGTAGGATAATTGACTCTTCTGGCGGATTTCCATGTGCTAGACATGAATAAGGACCCGACGTGCCCCTTGCTAGTAGGAAGAGGATTCTTAGCTACCGCTAGTGCCATCATTGATTGTAAGATGTCCAAAATAGTGGTAGGAGAGGGGAGTGCTAGGTCAATTTACGATGTCAAAAAGCATACTTACTACAAAGAAGAGGAAATCCCACATGAGATTAGGTTGGATAGAACGACATCTAGATATGGACCTTGGTTGGATAAGAACTTCATAGGTCCCCAACGACCTTTCTACTTAGATGAAGCCTTTGCTAGTAAAGCAACTTTCCATGAAAAAGAAATGGCTAGGGACATGGAAGTGAACCCGTTCGAGGACGCCTTAGTATTTAGGAAGATGACCGAGTTCTTAGGAAGCTTGCCCGTCAACCTTGTCATGAATAAGTGGAAAGTTGAGAGCGATAAGCCTAAACATAAATGGGATTGGGATAGACCGCCTAGTGATCGTGAATGGAGAGTGGCACATTAGGATAACGATCTATGATCCCGATGGAGAGAAATTTGAAAAGGCATATCGAACCAAACGTATTACTAGGAACTTAAATGATAAGTTTGATCCTTATGACATTGTTAAGGATAGGCTTACTTATATCGGCACGTAGGGGCACGACTCACGAGTCTAGCTACAAGACTCAGAATAAAGAAAAGCGCTTCGTGGGAGGCAACCCATGCTTAATTGTTTGCTTGTTTGTGTCATATATCTTTTATTGATTGTTTATTCTCATGTTTAAATTTGTAAAATGCTTTATTTTTTTTTAACCTCGCCTTAATTACATATAAAGGTATTTTACATAAGGGATAAGTGTAGGAGGATTACACGTTTTCAAAAGAAACGTAAACATGAGAATTTCAATTAATTAAAAGATATACATGTGTGTTTGTTCGAGTCAAATACTTGTATCGAAATATAATGGATGTTTTGCGTAAATTTTTTCCAGATTATACAGATGTAAATTTTACGTAATTTTTCCGTAAAATCGCAGACCAGCTTTTTGTCGATAACTGACGACGGCAGAAGGAGCAAAATAATCGATTACTTTTTCTCGTTTTCGAGCTACTTATAATTTTGGAATTTTCGTGTCTTAATTTTCCGTAAATTTCAAACATCCATTCCACAAGCATTATATCCTAGTTTAGTAGAGTCCTATATATATTGTTACCACCGATTTTACGAAGGTTTCGTTTGTTTTCTTCAAGTGTGTGGTGTTTAATTTACCAAGAAGAAGATACATAAGATGAGGAGGAGCTTTTCAAGCAAAACGCTCTTCTTGAACAAAATGTAACCACCACTTTACACGGATCTTACCGTGCTAATCGTGGGAGTACTAGTTTCTTTCATATTTTATTACCTTCCATTATCATAAATTTGATATTTTCGGGAACATTGGGGACAATGTTCGCTTTAAGTGTAGGAGGAAAATAAAACGGAACTTTGAAACTATGCTTATCCTTGATTATTTGCTTTGTCCAATTGCATTTGTGTAATAAACCACGAGAAAATGTCGGTTAGGGTAATTTTGGCACCAAATTTAAAATTTTCATGACATATAGGAGTGGGCCATTAGTCTTAATAAAGCGTCTCATGGATAGGAAGTTATATGACTAGCACAAAAACCCTTTACCACTTAAATTCCACCCAAAATGTGAGGATCGCCATTAGATTAGTAGGAATTAAAGCATTCATCTTTCATGCTTAGTGTGTGAACCGGTAATATAATAGATTCTAGAACTTGTTTTGTGATGCATCCCGAGATCGCTAGTAAGACTACACTTGTGTAGTTAGGAATAACTAAATGATAAGATGCATTAGGATAACCCTTGTTTAATACCCGTAATATAATTACTTCTTCCACATCGGTTGAGTAATTCCCCCACACCCTTGCGTTGTACTCATCTTTAGTACACGATACCCCTAGTTAACCCCTTAGAGCCTATCCTTTTCGCGGTTCTCGTGTTGTTTCGGTTTTCCGGAATATCAATGAAGAGCATTGTTTACACCCCACCCTTAAATGTACACCCAAATCACCTTAGCCTACCTTGTATGCACTCACTTTTAGTGCATTATTGTTATCAAATTAAACCCTTAGTTCAATTATCTATTTGCTTGCATAAGTTGCTAAGTCGAGTCATATCCTTTGTACACAGTTTTGGGACGATTGAGACTCATGGGAAAAGTTAAATTTTATGAAATGACGGGAAGGGAACGTTAAATTCAAATTCCCTTTATTTGCGTAATAATGTACTCCAAGTGTTTTGATCTTTTCAATTCGGGTCATATTAGTATTAGAGTAATAAAACTCAAGTGTAGGGATGTGCCTATAAACCCTATCATTTTGATATTACCGTAGAGGATGGTAGAGTAAAAGTGTATGGAAAAAAAAAAAAAAAAAAAAAACATACGGGCCACCATCCTACATCTATCTTTTAATTTATGTTTGTTTGTTTCAGTTATCTAGAGTCTAGAGTGTCGAGTCTTGGCTTAGCAACGCCATTCTTCGCATGCTTGTAACATAAAAGATTTTTGACTTGCCACCACTAAATAGCCTATCCCACCAAACCCTTTGTTTCCCTACCGTAAGCCTAACATTACAACCCTTTAAAAGACCTCTTTGATAGTCTTTCCTAGGTGTTTACGCCAAAGCGATGGAGGTTTGATCTAGTCTTAAGCCTATGGTAATCTATGTACTAGGACCGGTTAAAGAGTGTTTATCTTCCATTTCCACTTTGATATATTTCATATACACCCGAGAGATGTGAGTATCCAAACACCCTATGTGAGGTGCTAGTATGTAATTTTCGTTCTTGTTATGACTTTTACAGGGCTTATATGTGTTGTGGATTGTTCTAAACCAATGCTTCATGACCCCTAACTTATAAATTAATTGGCTAAAAGCACATTTGCTTGAGGACAAGCAAATACCAAGTGTAGGGATATTTGATAAGGTTTTAAAATGTACCTTTTTGAGGGGTCGTTTAAGCCTTTATTTGATCACTTTTGTATCCGTTATTACTTAATATCGTTTCTTTTCACTTAATATCGTTTCTTTTAACTTAATATCGTTTCTTGACACTTATTCGGACGAAAAGGCGCGAATATACGAAGAAAATGGCCAAAGTCAAGAATCGAGACACTCAGTCGCTAAACCAAGGGATGGCGTCGGTGTTATCTGCGACGCCCGCCGGACCACTTTTGTGACGGCCAAGAGCTAAATTGCTTATTTACAAGTGAAGGCTTCGTGTTTTAAAAAGTAGGTCGTCGCAACTCGACGGCCTAGATTTGATCCAGACGCCATCACAGATCGAAGGGACGGCCACATGCATAAGGTGACGCCGTCGCAAGACTAACGTGGCCAAGACGAAACCCTAATGACGGCGACCGACGCGCCACAAATCATAAGGTGACGCCATCGCATATGTAATCTTATATATAGAATCCGAATTTTTAGTTTTCACCTGTAGTCTTTTGGAGTAAAACCTAAACCAACCAAGGTCAGTTTTGTACAATATGTTAGGTTCCATACTCTATCTTACATCAAGATAAGTGTTTTACTTATTAATTCAATTATGTCTTCAATTACTTGTGTGTATGCTTGCATGTTTCCATTTACTATTAATTTACTTGTGTTTTTGCTTAGGAATATGAAACTTAATTATTGAATATTGATTGGTTGTCTCTTATCTTAAATATTAATGATCTAGTATTGCGATAGGTCATCCGTTGTGTAGTTAATGCTTGATTAATCTTTGTTGAACCTTAGCTTATAGTACCTAGAGTCATTGTAGGCTAAACCATCCGAAGAGTACCTTAGTGTTAAGTTTATAAATCCTAGAGATTTTGTAGGCGATAACCTTTGGTAGTTTCAAAGAGTTAGGGATAAACGCATACCCTACGACCTTAGACACACAACGCGATTAAGAATAAGAACGTGACAATTCAACCATCAATAGGAGATAATTAAGGAGTAATAAAACCTAAGTAAACCCATCTTTAAATCATCATACGAGCACACAATAATTAGACATAGACTACATAAACCACTAGTTTAGATAATTAGATAAGTAGAAGTAATCGGTAGAAATACCAACCTCAAATCCAAACCCCGAGATTCGACCTTTCCATTTCCTAAAAACATAAAAAGATAAAAAATAATCTTCCTCAACCCCAACCTTAGCGTAGTAACTTCTTACTAGAATTCCTATTCCCCAGAGAACGATATCAATTCCGTGGCTTACCCTAATACTACACTACAACGATTAGGTTCATCGCCTAGGTGTTGAAAACTTGCTCGACTAAAAGGAAGTTCCTTTGACCACTTAACGACGCGTGTAGCGTTATCACTTAGCTTATATGAGTTATTGACCTTTATTTTATATCGGGTTATTACAAAGATACGTCTTCATTCTTATACCTTATCATCATTACCTCTGATTCTGAGATCGAGAATGCTTTATCCTCTGCTACTGTCCTACCAGCACCTTCATCCACTTATCACCAGACTATCTCACCATTAGCACCTCCAGTATCATATTTCCCGACGTCCCTATTCATATTTTTTCTTGGTTGATTTTGTCCTGATCCATTCTACCCGCACGCTGTGGTTGAGTATGTGGGAAGTATTGTTACAAAATCTTACGGGTTTATTTCGCTTGCATTTTAGAACATGCCTCCACGAAGAGCCGCATCCAACCGCCGAAGTGCAATGCCACCCAACCGCCTAGGGAAATCAAGGTCGTGGTAACCAGATCCGAGGAAATCAAAATCGGGAAACCAGACCGGGTAACCAAGGCGAGGAAACAACAATAGAGGAAATAACCAGAATGGGAACGGAGCACGGGCAAGAGTGTATGCCCTGAATGCTGAGGAGGCTATGCAGGATCACAACGTTGTCACGGGTACGTTCCTCGTCAATAACCATTGTGCTTCCGTTTTGTTTGATTTGGGTTCCGATAGGAGTTTTGCTTCGCATGCCTTTAGTGCTCTTCTTAATATCACACCTATTACCCTCGATACCAAATACAGTGTTGAGTTAGCCAACGGAAAAACCGAAATCACCAATACCATTTTACGAGGTTGTACTCTTAACCTACAAAACCATCCTATTAACATCGACCTAGTGCCTATCAAACTCGGAAGCTTCGACGTCATAATTGGAATGGATTGGTTGTCAAAGCATCGAGCGGAGATCGTATGTCATCAAAACTCGTCCGAATTCGTATGGAACGAAACCTTAATGATCCAAGGAGATAGAGTTACGCCAAAATTGGATCTAATCTCGTATCAAAACCAAGTACATAGATAAGGGATGTCCTGATTCTTAATCCAAGTAACGGAGAAGAAGTCAAGAAGCTACTCAAGATGTACTGCTGTGATAGAATTCCTGAAAGTCTTTCCTGAAGACTTGCCAGGACTGCCACCACCTCGTCAAGTAGAATTCCAAATTGAATTGGTGCCTGGAGATACACCAGTCGCATGAGCACCTTATAGGTTAGCACCGGCGGAGATGAAAGAATTATCTGAACAACTGAAGGAACTCCTAGACAAAGGATTTGTTAGACCAAGTTCCTCACCTTGGGGAGCTCCGGTCTTGTTTGTAAAGAAGAAATATGGGTCCTTCAGAATGTGTATCGATTATCGCGAGTTGAACACACTTACGGTGAAGAATCGATACCCACTACCTAGAATCGACGACTTGTTTGATCAGTTGCAAGGATCGAGTGTGTACTCAAAGATTGACTTGAGATCGAGCTATCATCCACTAAGAGTTAGGGAAGAAGATTTCCCCAAGACAACTTTTAGAACCCGTTACGGCCACTATGAGTTTCAAGTGATGCCTTTCGGTTTGACAAATGCACCGGCTGTGTTTATGGATCTCATGAACCCCATGTGTAAGCCAAACTTGGACAATTCGTGATTGTGTTCATAGATGATATTCTCATCTACTCCCGCAACAAAGAAGAACACGAGAAGCACTTAAGGACTATCCTGGAGTTACTTAAGAAGGAGGAATTGTATGCAAAATTCTCTAAATGTGATTTCTGGATTCAGACTATGCAAATTCTCGGGCACGTGATTGATAGTCAAGGCATTCACGTTGACCCTGCAAAAATCGAGGCCATCAAGGATTGGGCCACTCCTACTTCAGCTACAGTGATTCGGCAATTCTTAGGTCTTGTCGGGTATTATCACCGATTCATTGAAGGTTTCTCAAAGATTGCTAAATCTTTAACTGAGTTAACCCAGAAGAACAAGAAGTTCGATGGGAGAAGATCAAGAAGACGATTTCAAGTCTTAAATGTAAACTCGCGACGCCCAATTTTGGCTTTGCTGATGGGAGCAATGACTTTGTAGTTCATCGTGATGCATCCCACAAGGGTTTAGGTGCCGTGTTGATGCAACGAGAAAGTCATCGCCACGCTTTCGACAACCAAGCTTCATGAGAAGAATTATACGACCCATGATCTAGAATTAGGAGCAGAGTATTTGCTCTTAAGATTTGGAGACACTATCTATACTGCATTTAAATGTACAAGATATACGGATCACAAGAGTCTTCAACACATTCTTGATCGAAGGAGTCGAACATGAGGCAACGACAATGGATTGAGTTGCTTAGTGATTACGATTGTGAGATTCGCTATCACCCGTGAAAAGCAAACGTAGTAGCAGAAGCTTCAGCAGTAAAAGAGCGAATTAAACCGCTAAGAGTCGATCCGGGAATGACTATTCGCTCACCCTCCCGCCTAAAATCGTTAAAGCTCGGTGGAAGCACATAAAGAGGATAACCGA
This sequence comes from Chrysanthemum lavandulifolium, assembly GCA_022545495.1. Taxonomy (NCBI): domain Eukaryota; kingdom Viridiplantae; phylum Streptophyta; class Magnoliopsida; order Asterales; family Asteraceae; genus Chrysanthemum; species Chrysanthemum lavandulifolium. The sequence goes on from CM040239.1 coordinate 246,937,970, forward strand.
CTGCGAAAACCTCTACGGTATGCCCGAAAGAGAAAACGGTTTTGTAAAAGTTCGAGATGGGATATTGTGCTCAAGGACAAGTTGATTCCACTTTGTGGAGGATTACGACTTGATCATGCACGAGTCGCATAAGTCAAAGTACTCCATTCATCCAAAGCTTTGACAAGATGTACCAAGATCTCAAGAAACTTTATTGGTGGTCGAATATGAAGGCCGATATTGCCACCTATGTCGCAAGTGTTTAACCCGTGTGAAAGTTAAAGTCGAGAACCGAAGCCATCCGGACTATTGGTACAACCCGAGCTACCTCAATGGAAATGGGAAAGAATCACCATGGACTTTATCACTAAGCTACCTAAGACATCAAAAGGTCACGACATGATTTGGGTAATCGTTGACCGACTTACTAAATCTGCTCACTTCTTACCAATCAAAGAGACCGACAAGATGGATAAGTTGACAGAAATCTACCTCAAGGAAATAGTTACGAGACATGGAGTGCCAGTCTCAATTATTTCTGACCGAGATGGTTGATTCACTTCTAGATTTTGGCAATCGCTTCAGGACGCCTTAGGAACACGTCTAGACATAAGTACCACATATCACCCTCAAACCGACGGTCAAAGTAAGAGAACCATACAGACTTTGGAAGACATGTTGCAGCATGTGTGATTGACTTTGGTAAGGCATGGGATAGACACCTACCTTTTGTAGAATTTCATATAACAATAGTTATCACTCAGCATTAAGGCCGCACTGCTCGAGGCACTTTACGGACGAAAGTGTCGATCACCCGCTTGTTGGGCGAAGTTGGAGAAGCTCAACTTCATCGGACCGGAAATCATCCAAGAGACAACGATAAGATCGTCCAAATCAAGCAACGTTTACAAGCCACAAGATATCGTCAGAAGAGTTACGCAGATGTAAGGCGTAAACCTATGGAATTTCAAGTTGGAGATAAAGTATTGCTGAAAGTATCGCCATGGAAAAGTGTTGTTCGTTTTGGAAAACAAGGAAAACTTAACCCGAGGTACATTGGACCATTCAAGATTCTTGCTAGAGTTGGTCCCGTAGCTTACAAGCTTGAGCTACCGCCAGAGCTCAGTAGCGTACAAAGTACGTTCCACGTCTCAAATTTGAAGAAGTGTCTATCGGACGAAACTCAAGTCATTCCGCTAGACGAAATACAAATCGACGACAAGTTAAACTTCATCAAGGAACCAATCGAAATCATGGATCGCGAAGTTAAACAATTGAGACGAAGTCGTGTTCCTATCGTCAAAGTTAAATGGAACTCTCAGAGAGGACCAAAGTTTACTTGGGAACATGAAGACCAATTCCGTTCTAAGTACCCACATCTTTTCACCAATACCACTCCTACATCTAACTCAGATTGAATTTCGAGGACGGAATTATTTTAAGGATGGCAGACTATCGCAACCCGTAATTTCCAGGTCAATATTCATAGCTAAATTATTTATTTTTGTCAAATAATACAAGTTATCTATTTACTGATGAACAAAACACGACAACGAGAGGTTATCTCGATAAACGAGTCCACACGCGTACCGACATGGCAGTGCACATGATTTAAGTCGAATAATTATTAACGCGAGTTAATTATTTTAATTCTAACTAACGTTTATTAAAACGGTTCCAAAAATATAATCCGACATTTGTTCGAGATATAATACAAGATTTATGTTATGTTACAATGAACACGGGTATATATAATACAATAATAATAATAATAATAATAATAATAATAATAATAATAATAATAATAATAATAATAATAATAATAATAATAATAATAATAATAATAATAATAATAATAATAATAATAATAATAATAATAATAATAATAAGGTTTTACCGGAGATATTTATGGGATCATGTCGTTTCATGCTGGTATTGTTGGCATCAAACATCGCCATAACGTTGTACGTGATGTTCGTTGATATATGCTCGGTCCCGGATTTCGTCGTAAGGAGGTGGATATTGGGCTTCATGGAGATACGGATGCACCCTTGCGACCGCCGATATATTGCTTTATTCTGGGATGGCGTGCGTGATGTTTGTGTTGATCTTATAGGTTCGCCCCTTGACACAATCGGGTTGCTTGATTTTGTGCCGGGCGACGGCCATCGAGGGTGCACGACGTAAACGTGTCAAGTATGAGGCTAAATGCAGACATCGGATATGGGTTCCTCCTTTTCCTTTTCTTCTTTGAAGAACTTGAGAAAGAGGCGTAACCTTACTAAAGCGATTAGACTTTTCTCCATGACTCAAGACATTGGTGCTCGTCATGGTTCATATTTTTAATCGTATTAGTTTCGCTATTACTAGAGGAGTGGGGCCCATTGGTTTCGGCTTCCCACTAATATCTTGTAAATCTTTTGAGTTTTTAATAAAGTGATGTTTAATAATAATAATAATAATAATAATAATAATAATAATAATAATAATAATAATAATAATAATAATAATAATAATAATAATAATAATAAAGTGATATAATAATAATAATAATCATAATAATAATAATAATAATACAAATATTATCCACTCCTACCCTATTTCTACACCTAATCGCCGCCCCTTTTCTTCTCTCTCTCTCCCAGAAACTGTTTCTTCTACTCCTGGTAATCAAACACACGCCTCCATCCTCTCAAAAACCTCCCAACCCCATTTTGATGATAAACAACTTTCTACCTCATATGTCCTTTTCATCCAAGGTCAAGCAAGAAGGGTAGGGATCGGTCACCATCATCTTTTCTCTCTCTCGTCCATGTTTACCACATAATCGATCCATAGCAGATAGAGATAACAACTTTTCTTCAAAAGGAGGGCATCAAAATCGATTCAAGAAAAGTAGAGTCAAAGTATCTATTTTATTTCTTTCTAATCCTACCGATTCCAAAGTAACACCACACTTTCATCCAAAACTAAAAGGGTATTTGGAGTGTTGGTGGTGCTCGTGGAATCGGCTTGGTTAATTTCTTTGGTTTCTTGTTTTCATTCCAATCGACTTCTAAGCTGTAAGGTTCATGAATCTTTCTTTCTTGTATTTTGATATTAATTCTTGATAAAGATGTTGGTTTGGAGTATTGTTCATGAATCGGTAGTAATATAATTTTCCTGATCGATCTATAATACTTTTGTGAGAATTGAATTACGTTAAGATTAAAGCTTGTGTGGTAAATATTAATAAGTATTAGGAAAAAATTATATTTGGGTAATATATATGAATTAAAGATGTTTGGATTGTTTTTTTTTCCTTTTTACCGTGTTCGACCATGTGGTATGTTTTGTTATTGTTGGATGAGTTGAAAATTTAATTTGTCATTGTTCTTCTTCTTTTTTGTGCTGCTGTTGAGAGCCCCAACCCAACAGGAGTGCCAAATAACTCATGAAGTTAGAAACTAAGAGTGTTATGTTTTGGTTTTTACTTCCTTGGTTGCTCATTCCTTTCGACTCCACCATACCGAGACATCTCGGTTCGAGCCTCTGAGTGGCCAAAGTACCTCTGAATTGCCTTTCGCTTTTGGTGTCCGAGATAACTAAACTTTATATTTCCCACTTTGGCAAGCTATAACATAAAATGCTAGAGTAAAAATTTTGTACATATAAAACCAAGACTATAAATTGGATTTGCAAGATTGGGCCTATGTGTATGTATGTCAAGCCCAAGCAGACCAAGTGGGTGAATTGGACTGCTTTTACGACCGGGCTGGTGTGTGACGAGTCCAACAGCCAAAGGGTGCACTCGGTATAAATTTTACAAGTAAATAAATACGCTTTGGAAAACCTAAAACTGTTTCACTAATAGGATGGTGTCGTATAAAATATAATCGGTTTCGATACAAATTGAGAGAAAATTTCTTGTTATAAAACTTAAAAATTTCTAATCATATTCATTAACACACTATAAACTATAAATATAATGGAAGCTCTATTTTCTTAAAAACCATTAGTCCATATTTTATATAAATAATAAACCAAGTGGGAACTTATTTTGTATATCAACGGATTGATATTAATAACACTTAGTCACTACATATAAATTAAAACGTATATACTGGTCATACCCAATTTTCTAAAATTATTATAACTTTTAAACGTAATTTATTTTTATTTAAACTTTTATAATAAAACTATTACTTTTATACTTTTCTTATTAACTAATATTGGTTACATATAAATATATATACCTTAAACTACAATTCTATAATTTAAATACATTTACTATTTATATGTGATATTTTCCAGACATCGCCTTCCTACATCGACGAACCAAAGACTTATCGTTTGTGATACTTTTATACGTTTATACTTAAGCACTTGCGAACGCCAATGATTAGCCAATACTTACCAAAACTATTTCAACTTAATTCTGCCACACAAGCAAAGATAAAATAAACATTATAAAATCACTTAAATTACCAGCTAAGACTTTCCATGTCATTATAGTCGCGTGTCGGTACTTCACACTACTACTAGTTGACCTTACTCGATTTCAGACTACTTCGTTAAGGTGAGTTTCATAGCCCCTATTTTACTTGTTTTCAAATACTTTAGGGGGAGAATACATGCTTATTTTTACGATTGAACGCAAGTACAAAATTACTGTTGCATACTGGTCTAAGTCCCGATAACCTAATTATCAGTATTATGCCCATTATCATGAACCGCTTGTTACTCTTTTTGAGTAAGCGCTAAATGCTATGAATAGATCTATTGGGGTTGACACCCTTTCCATAGTAGGATAAGCTCACCGACCATTAGTACGAGTCGGACGGACGATAATATTTGATTAAGTCACAAGTGCGGGTTATACACTTGTATTCGGGCATTCATTTCGTTAACGTTTCGGTGTCATGAGCTTAGACCGTATAATACTTTATTTCGTGCCATTGGGTTACATTGGTCACACCTTGCAAATCTTGTGGTTCAATAAATTACTCTAAACCTATGATCTCACCAACATATTTGTTGAAAAATTTTAGCATGTTATTCTCAGGTAACTAAGATGGAAGTATATGTAGCACAATCACGGTTATCACTTGCATGACAACTCCTTTTCAAGACTTTAATATGTTCGAGTACATTAAGTGGAACTACTTTATTTCAAAAACCTGAATGTACTGTTTTCAAAACATCTCATATAGAGTACGTTCTTTATTATCTTGTGTTGTGTGCTACATATGTAACGCTCCTCAATACCATTCCGCTGCGTAAATTTGAGGGTGTTACAAATTGGGTCACTTAGAGATGGAAATCTTGCATATTCAAGGTACTTGTAACACCAACAGCTCAAAGATCCCAAAACGCCGAATCATCATCAATACATGTTGCACGCTCTGTGTAATCGATCATCGCAGCATCTTCTAAGATACATCCAATTGAACTAAATTGTAGTTTGTACACAATCACTTTCTATGTTTTGCTCTCTAACTTTGTATGTTTTCCTATGACATTTTATCTTTTCGTTGTCTTCTTTGTCATGACTTTTTCAATAGCTTTCGACCAACAAAGATTTCCCACCAATCGAACCTATCATCGGATACTTTATGTAGTTACAGAGTGTCTTTCTTCATAGGCTTTAAGGTTTTCAAATGCTTGGATGTATAAAAAAACGAGAACAAGAGGACACATGTAAATATTCTTGAAAGAGTGGTCCATAATGATGAGTGTGAAGAGAGAATCAAAAGGTCACACAACCAAGCTCACAAATTAGGTGCAATCAAATAGTAATAAGTTAGATAAAAGGTCGGAATGCATAATCATAAAAATAACATCGCTTTAAGTCTCAACAATAATACTCAAAGAACGACAAAAGAGACTAACAAGTCCAAATGTTATATTAGGGTTTGGTTGTTCATGCTCTCAAAGTTATAATTGTATCATCATATTTGTTACTAGTAGTCAATTTAAATTTTTGTTTTAAGAAAAGGGAAAAAATATTTTGAACAAACATTATAATAGTTTTACAAAAGGCTTAAAGTCAAGGGAATCATTAACTCAGACACCCGCTGGGTGTCAATCATCAATTCACCAAAAACAAATTTCAAGCAATGTTATGCTAAACCGCTAACCAAGGGAGTTGAAATTAAAACTAGGCAAATTGTCTCGAAAAAGCATCGAACTTGCCACCTTTTCCTTTTCTCGGGCATCAACTTTTTCTTTTTCTATTAGAAGATATCTCGTTTAATTTTCCTATTGTAGAAATCGAATCACACTTAAAATGTAATTAACCTTCTTAAACCCGCTTTAAGTGTGATTTTGTGTCACAAAAGGAAAATTAGGCAAGTTTAGTGCTACTATAGGAAAATTAGGCAAGTTTAGTGCTACCCGCTTGAAGTGTGATTTTGACCGTTAATTTTTTATTGCACCGTTAGTCCTTTTCGTCTGCTTTTAACGACCGCTATTATATTATTGCACCGTTAGTCCTTTTCGCCGCTTTTTACACGCCGTCCGCTTTGTTCGCTTTTACACGGTTTTGTCCGCTTTTACACCTTTCGTCCGCTTTTACACGCCGTCCGCTTTTGCACCCGTTTCGTCCGCTTTTACACGCCGTCCGCTTTTGCACCCGCCGTCCGCTTTACACGCCGCTCGCTTTTGCACGGTTTTACACGATTTTTAGTTTTTGCACGGTCGTCCGCTTTTACACGCTTTCATCCGCTTTTGCATAGTTTTGTCCGCTTTTACACGCCGTCCGCTTTTGCACGCCGCCCATTTTTGCACGTCATCCGCTGCACGCCATCGCTTTTGCACGCTTGCAGACGCCGTCCGCTTTGCACGCCGTCAGCAGACGTTTACACGCCGTCCGCTTTTGCACGTTTCATCCGCTTACGCTGCCGCTTTTTGCACGCTTTGTCCGCTTACATCGCTTACACGCTTACACGCTTTTTTTTGCACGGATGCCGTTGGCACGCCGCCCGTTTTGCACGCGCATCGCTTGCGCTTACGCCGCTTTTACACGCGTCGCGCAGCATACTGCAGCCAGCAGCGTTGCCCGCCAGAGCGTTTTCGTCTGCTGTTGCTGTCCGCTTGATGGCCGTCTGCTTTGGTACGCCACGCCCAGATTTGCAACGCTTTACACCGACGAAACCGCAAAACGGACGAAAACGTAAAACGGACTAAAACGTAAAACGGATTAAACTGCAAAACGGACGAAACGTAAAACGGACGAAACTGCAAAACGGACGAAAACGCAAAAGCGGACTTAAAACTTGCAAACACGGACGAATCGCAAAAACGGACAAAATGTAAAACGGACGAAATCGGTAAAACGGACGAAAACGCAAAACAAACGAAAACGTAAAACGAACGAAACGCAAAACGGACGAAATCAGCATAAAACGGACGAAAACGTAAAACGGACAAAACTATGCAAAACAGATTTAAAACATGTAAAACGGACGAAACTGCAAAACTAAAAATCGTAAAACGTGGAAAACGAACGAAAACGTAAAACGGACGAAACTGCAAAACGGACGAAAACGTAAAACGATTTAAACCGTAAAACGGACAAAACCGTAAAACGAACAAACGGACGAAAACGTAAAAACGGGCGAAAAGGACTAACGGTGCAATAATATAATAACGGTCGTTAAAACATACGAGAAGGACTAGTGGTGCAATAAAAAAATTAACGGTCGAAATCACACTTAAAACGGGTAGCACTAAACTTGCCTAATTTTCCTATAGTAGCACTAAATTTGCCTAATTTTCCTTTTGTGACACAAAATCACACTTAAAACGGGTTTAAGAAGGTTAATTACACTTTAAGTGCTACAATAGGAAAATTAGGCAAGTTCAGTGCTACAATAGGAAAAAAAAAAAAAGTTTGATGCCCAGAAAAAGAAAAGGTGGCAAGTTCGATGCCTTTTCAGACAATTTGCCCTTAAAACTATGGCATGCTTTAATAGTAATTTGACTTAATTAGTAGATAAAAGTCATAATAGAAAGACTGTTGTAATTATAATAAAAAGAAATGGAACATCCTCGAAAATCCGCTAAGTGGGCTACCGAGGAAGGAAGATTATAGTTGTACTATGATAGCATATCATAAGTTGTATCCTGAACATGCAAAAAAAGAAATATATCATGTAAAACCCTAAATTTCGAATTTATAATTTTGCGCCAAATTTAACTTTTACTTAAGTTATGTGATAATTAATAAATACGCTAATACTATATGAAATACGATAATTAAATACGTTATGAACTGGACTTTAGTAAAGCGACTAAAATAAATCGTTACGCTCCCGAATCTCTACCATTCGTTACACGCTTTCTTTTGGGCTCCAACACATCTAATGACACACAAACTAAACATACTTTATTTATACAACCTATAATAATTATTGTACAATACAATTCGACCTAGTTTCTCTTTATTTTGTTATGATGCACGTTTCCTCTTCTAAACAAAAGATAAGAGCAAAGTGAATGTATAAATCTCTAAAAGTTAGAAGATCCTTGTGTTCCCTCTCTTCTTTCACACGACACAACCAAATAAGACACAATAAAACGCTTTGAAAACCTTCCTCCAATATCACACGCTTTGAACCTAATAAAAACATACGCTCACTTTCTTCTGGCCCATTCAAACGCAAGGTAAGGGTGTGTTTGATAACTTCTGTATGAGATGATCCAAAGTTAATCTCCGAATCGGTCAGAGCTTAGGCTGTTTGGTGACATAGAGGTGAGCCTCTGAGCGGTTCCTCATGCTTCTGAGTGGTTCTTCATGGATAGGCCCGCTTCCCCACTCAGCATCAAAAGTTTACCCAAAATTGCCATCTTTTTTAACGCTTATTGTCACTTGTTATTTGTCATTTTCCTCCATTAATTAGTAGCATCACGTGAATATTTGAGAATTAGATTAAGAAAACAATGATAACTGTGTTTGTAATTTCATTCGAGCTCTTTATAATATTTTGAGATCATTTTTTCTTTTTAATGTTTTGTTTTATTTGGGGGCTAGTTGATTGTCAATATCATGTTTAGACAGTTGTTGCTTTATTTACTCTTTTTCTTTGTTATATAGGGTGTGTTTGGCAAAAATAGCGGTGAAGAAGTAGAGTGAAGAAGAATGCGAAATGTGAAGCAAGAATACAGCAACTCACCGTTCACCACTCACAACTTCTTAAAAAAGCATTAGAAAAGTGAGCATTCCTAAAAAATAGAAAAGCTTATCGCTCTTTTGCCAAACGACTACTAAAAATCAAAATGCTCATTGCTCACCGCTCCAAAAAGCTTCATACCGCTCCGTGCCAAACATACCCATAGTAATAGTTATGTAGCTTCAAAATTGTTAGTAGTTTTTACAATTTCTTCCTCAAAGAAAGAGAAAAAAAAGAAAAAAAAAATGATGATATCATTAAATATCTATTTTATACAATGAATTATCTTAACTTATTATTACATTTTCTTAAAATTATTAATTACATTAATTCGAAGCATTTACGAAATAATCACTACATTCAAGCTTCAAATATACGTCAGGTTAAAATAGTAATTTTGTAATAGTCACATTGTCATTCAGAAAAGTTATCAAACACACTGTTTTCACTCGAGTCGAATCCATACAGTAGTCGATTTAATCATTCGAGCAAGAAATCATTCAACTAAATCATTCTATATTATCAAACAGCCCTAAGTATCAAAAATCCTCGGTCACTTCGCCCACCGCACTCAGTGTTGTTGCTCGTGACAGTGGTGGTACGTTCGTGGTGATAGAGATTGTTGTTGTGGAGTTCATTCGTGAGTTAAAAGGGTCATTGTTTGAGTACTAAATTTGGGGTTGTAATATCGCTTTCTTGTTTCATCTCTCTTTGTCTCGTTAGTAGGAGGTACTCCATCCCTTCTTTTGTTCTTCTTCAATCGACACCCCAGTCATGAGTACTAACCTGAATTCTTAAATACCTAAACCTAATCAGAAGCTTGTAAAACCGGTTATTAAACATATATAAACATTGTGACCATGGCCTCGCTTCTTTGAATCGACTTATATAGATGTAATATTAAACCTAATATGTAAACCTTAAACCTTAAAACAACCATTTAATACTGCTTAATGATTCGCTTAAATCTGGAAAACCCCATGAATATGTTAGCAAGGGACAAGCTCGAGAGTGAGGTTATCAATGTCCACAACTGCCATGATACCTTAAACTTAAAGAAGATCGTGAGAAAACAAAAATTAAATAAACAAAAACAAAAATAAGACTTAACAAAAAATCCTAATATAGCTCCCCGGCAGCGGCTTCAAAATTCTGATGCAGGTATTCCAACCAGGATTTAATATTTATAAGTCTCGTCTACCTAAGGTCTACCTAATGCACTAACGAGCAGTGAACCCGATCGTGCATAGTATAGAAGGTGGTAAAGTCGAGGTCATTCCCAAGAGCTATGTAGATGAGGATCCCATTAAGTCTAAGTGTCACTTATTTTAAGTGGTTTTAGGGTTGAAATGATTAATTAAACTAAAGACAAGAAATGAATAGCGAAAGTTAAATTAAAATTGTGAACAATGGTGAGAAAGTGTGCTAACCTAATTAATCATCCTATCATGTAATGTCTATGTTTTATAAATTACTTCCAATTGATTCAAGTGAGGGTTTATGTCGCTAGGACAATATTTGGTCAATTCGTCCTAACCTATCAACAAAGGTTCCTACCCGACGTCAAAGGCATACCCTTTTGGGAGTCGAGGGTCTTAAGCAACCTAAGCCAAGTCATTAAGTACCCTACATGCAAGATTCAAAATAATGAGTGCCCGAGCGCTAACATCTTAGACACTCATACCTAACTTCTTAAGTTCATCCATCCGAACGATGATCCTTTGGTTAATTCGCACAAGGGGGAAAGGTAGTCAGTTGGTCAATTCTTACCAGCCCCTTCTCTACCTACCTACTTAGGGTTAGTTGGTTAATTCTCTTAAGTAACTAGATACGACCGCACTTCAAAACTACCAAAGCTAGGGTAACTACCATCGAACCATGCATGCATATACTAGAAACAATTTATGGAAGCATGAAAACATAAACAATACAATCAAGGAATCATAACTAGGCTAGCACCAAGGGTGCTTAGCCGATCATATTAAAAGATACAATAAATTCAATGTTTAACATAATTGAAGACATGAATTAAAGTAAAAGATAATACTGATCGCTAAAGCTTATCGATATGGTGTGATTCATCCCTTGGAGATGGCTCCGTATGCTCCGTGTGTTCTGCCCTTGGAACCCTCTTCATGTTCTCTGCCTTTGAGTTGTGAGTGAATGATCTAAAATGCAGATTTTAGGGCTTGTATTTATAGGCCCGATCACAGTTACGACGTAACTTAAGTTGAGAGTTACGCCGTAACTTAATTATCTTCAAAATAGAAGCCTCGTTAAGGAGACTACGGCGTAACATAAGGAATAGTTATGCCGTAGTTGCAGCTCTATCATAGCGTTGATGAGAGTTACGCAGTAACTAATATGTCCTCTTAACAGAAGGTTGTTATGTCGTAATGGTTGTGAGAATGTTACGGCGTAGTTGATGGAGGCGCGAAACACTTCACTTAGATGATTACGGCGTAACTTTAGTTGAGAGTTACGCCGTAACTGCAGTTGAGTTGGTCTTCTATGACAAAATCATAGCTACGGCGTAATTGAGAATATGAGTTACACCGTAGCTTCTTCATAAATAGCATAATAGGATAAAACCGTTAGAAAAATCTCCAAATCCGCGTCTCTAAGCTCCAATGCTTATATTTTACATGGAAGTGAAATATAAAGGAATACAAGCATAAAATTCACATAAATGACGTAAAATAAGAGCATAACCAGGGGAAATTGACACTAAAAAGTCAGGATAATTTGATGTTATCATATTCTTAAGACTTCACTTAGGAGTCAACTGATCAAAGAGGTCCATACGGGTGGATTGAGTGCTCATTTAGGTAGTGATGAGACTATTGCTAGCATGGAGATGCGATTTTATTCGCCTCAATCAAGAGGGATGTTGGGTCTTTGTAAGAAAGTATGTTGTGTGTCAAGAAGGAAAGGGTAAAGCACAAAATACGGGTCTTTATATGCCATTGGTTATGCCTGAGAGTCCTTGGGTTGATATCTATGGATTTTGTGCTTGGACTTCCTCGTACCCAACGGGGATTCGATTCCATGTTTGTTGTTGTTGACAGGTTTTCCAAGTTGGTGCATTTCATTCCTTGTAAGAAGGCTTCGGATGTGACACATATTGTAAGGTTGTTCTTTCAAGAGGTGGTTCGTTTTGTATGGAGTTCCAAAGTCAATTACTTTGCATAGAATAGTAAGTTTCTTGCTCATTTTTTGTTAACACTATGGAGTGTTTGGGTAAATCTTTGAATTTTAGTAGTACCGCTCATCCTCAAACAGATGGTCAAACAGAGGTAGTTAATCGAACATTGGGAAATATGATATGATGTTTATGTGGAGAAACGCCTAAGCTTTGGGACGTGTCGTTGGTTCAAGCCGAGTTTGCTTATAATAGTGCGGTTCATAGAACAATCGGGGTTATCACCATTTGAGATTGTTTACAAGACTTCACCAAGCCAATTGGTGGATTTAGTGGATTTTTCGGGAAAGAAGAATGTTCAAGCAAGCAAGATGACGAAAGAGGTTTTAGCTACTCACGGATTTGTTAGAGCCAAGATTGTTGAATCCAATGCTAAGTACAAAGCTGCTACGGATAAGCATCATTGTGTCAAGCTATTCAAATTAGGTGATGAGGTGATGGTGTTTCTTCGAAAAGAGCAATTTTCGGTTGGTACGTATAGTAAATTACAACCAAAGAAGTATGTTCCATAAGGTACTTTGAAAGATTAATGATAATGCTTATGTGGTGGACTTTCCAAATACCATGAGTATTTCGAAGACTTTCAACGTGTCGGATATTTATGAGTTTCACCTTGAGGATGTGAACATAGGAGTACATGGAACACATAGAGCATGGCATGATGTCTCAACGGAAGAAAACGTAAAAGTTTTTTTTCCTACGGCGTAGGCCTAAAGCATTACCTACGCCGTAATCAGCTACTGTTTAATTTCAATTTGTGTCGTGGCCCATATACGCCGTATAAAGACTCTAGCCTTAAAGTAGTATGTGCTCTTGTTAAATTTTATGTTCTTGGTTTTGTTTGTTTACACCATATATGGGGTATTATCTTTACGCCATATATGTGTCGCGATAGATTTCCTTATTTTAAGTTTTAAGACGGTTTTAGACGAATTTGGTTAACTTTTTCCCCAAGTTTGGCTTTCCTATAAAATATAAGGCTTGGGTTTATTGTTAAAATTTTTCATTATTCAATAAAATTCGTGACTTATAGTCTTTAAATCCTTTGTGATTTGTTTAAACCCTTGTTTAGGTTTGTTTACACACTTCCATTTTACGTCGCGTTTTAAAGAGAAAATTCGACTTTGATGTACATAACAAATTGAGACAAGTTTTTAAATAAATAACACATCTCTATTACGCTTAAATTAGACCGGTATTAATTTTGAAACCTGGTTTATCTTTAACCGCTAACCGGTCTTAATTCCCAAAAAACATATAAGCGGGAATTTTGTAGTAGTGTGTATCTGTACTTAAGCGTGTGACACGAAACAAGAAATCCTAAATCAAAACTTCAAATTGAGATAGTGTTATATAGGCGTATAGGTAGAGAGACACAAATGTACGACCATCCTTAATTACCCATAATCGATATCTCACGCTATTAACCTCTTTTGCTTAAAAAGGTATCCAATGATAAACAAACAATAATAAACGTACACCAAGAACACTTGATGTAATGTTGCTTCTCAAAACGCGTTGTCCACCCTTATAGGACGCAATCCGCCTCCATGCACGTTGTCCCCAAAAAGGTGACGTGTATGTTGTTTGTATGTTGTATATTGTGAGGTATATTTTTGGGCAAATGTTCTAAAAAAGTATTATACTTACCATCATTTATTTTTTAGTTAGCGAACAAATGTTTTTGCTTTTCTAGGTATTTATTTCATTTTTTTGATCTTTTATAGGTAGTAAAAACTTGTGATTACCATTTATCCCATTGAATTTGCGAAAAACGAATCCACCGTCCCTAGGGTAAATTACGTAGATGGTACCTCTGGTTTGGCGAAAATTGCATCCACCGTCCCTAAACTTTTTTTTTTGGGATCCACTTCTTATGGTTTTGACCCGTTATGTTATTATACGTTTTCATCCGTTTTACTACATTTTGGTATATTTTTATACGTTTCATCTGTTTTTATATGTTTTGTCCGATTTCTTAAGTTTTCCTCCACTTCTATTCATCCGTTTTTATACGTTTTCATCCGATTTTATACGTTTTCACAAGTGACGAAAAAAAAGCTCTAAAAAATATTTCAAATAAAAAATTCAGAAAAAAAAAATTTCGCAAAAAAATTCCAGAAAATTCGAAAAAGAAAAATTTGCAAAAAGATAAACTTGAAAAAAAAATTCTTAAATAAAGTTTTTCGTCAAAAAATTCCTGAAAAAAAATTTGAAACAAAAATACAGATAAAAGAATTTCTAAAACACATTCCTAGAGACTCCTTTCTTGTGGCACGTTTTCCTCTTGATAGCCATTTTTTCAATTTGAGTCTCACATATATAACTTGCTGATTTCCAAACACATTCCTAGAGACTCCTTTCTTGTGGCACGTTTTCCTCTTGATAGCCATTTTTTCAATTTGAGTCTCACATATTTATACATAACTTGCTGTTTTCCAAACACATTCCTAGAGACTCCTTTCTTGTGCCATTTCCTATCACTGCTATATGCGTAATAATTGGTTGGATGATAAGGGTTATTGTCCAAAGGGTAAATGCATAGTTTCTTGTGGCACGTTTTCCTCTTGATAGCCATTTTTTTTTTACTAAAGTAGAGCATATCTAGTCATATTGCAATGTGATCTAGTCAGCATTTGACAAATTGAAGCCACAATGAATGTGATCTAGTTTGCATTCTGCCAAATAAAAGCCTCTATTGTGTGTTTGAATGTACATGTTATGGAATGACGAAAATGTGAAAAGTGAGATGATATTGTGTTTTGCATCTTTATTGAATGTTGAATAACAAAAAACCATCTTTGTTTTACATGAGTTATTAGAAGTTATTCTTTTATTCTATTGAAACACATTATGTGTTTAATTTATGATCACAGGTGGTATATTATTTGTTATACTGATTGTCATGAACTTCACGACAGTGAGGAAATAGTTTTAGACACCATAACCTCGAAGACTTGACGTCGAAAATGATGTTTTTGTTACTATCCAAAGATGGTAAATTTGAGTGAAATACTAATGACCTTGATGACCCCTGAGAGATTATCTAGTCATATTCCACCGTCACATACCAAATTGTAAATCAAGCTAGCCTTTTAAAGATTCACAACCATAAACCAATGGGGGTCTAAAGAAACCATTGATGACAACATATTGTAGGTCAACTAGAACCAAACATTAAACATCCAACAATACTCCTAGCTAAAGGCAACAAACCACATGTAACCACCTTGATTTGGACTTGGAAACAAAGTAAAAAAGAGTCCGAAATTAAATAGCTCTTTGAACACACATGATTTTTTCATACCCATGATTTTTCCTGCTATAGTAACCTTGTCTAGGCAAACTTTTATCGAACAAAAGTCTCCTTAATTCCAGCAAAAATGTCTGATATGATCTTCTCCTGTATTATGATCCTTCTACTTCCTTTCATTCTCCATAAAACACAACCCCTTTAAGCTACCCATCTTGTCACAATTATAAATTATATTTAAAACTTTATATTTTATACAGTAATACTTTTTGATTACTACTCAAACACAAAATATGGTCTTCCTCATTTCATAAATTATGAATCCAATATGACAACTAAAATTATGAATCCAATATGAATCCGTGAATTATCATAAAATCCAAACACAACGTGTGGATTAGACTCCAAGTGTACAATAACGACACTTCGAGAATTCAGCCTTGTACCGCACAAATCGGGTTACCGGGTTAGAGGGTTACCGTTGTGCTTTTGGGACAGAAAGAAAGTCATTACTACCTCACTCCTAAAATTACTATGAACAGACAAAAATAATACAGTCCCAAAATACTAGTCATCTTCAACCTTGGATAAAAAAAAGTGTAGATTGGCAGTGACACCTCAACCCTGTGTACCATAATGGTACCCATCAACCCTACCTAGCAAAGCTTTGATGCCTGTGAAATACCTCCACCCAATACCCAACCATGCTGTGGAACGGATTCGAACTCGCGTCCTTTGTTGGATCAAGACATCACATGGCTGGCCAGGCTTCTAAAGTAGCTGGTGGCCAACTGCGCTAGGCCGCTGGTTGTCCTCTTCAACCTTGAGCACACAGTGCACACACACTTATTTAAAACCAAACACACACATAAAACACAAAACAACACAAACACAGGAAACAAAGAAAAGAATAGGCAAACCCAACACTCACACACGCCACACATTTTGGCTCAAGCCATGGCGTCAATCCACCACGGTACCATGGGGCGCCATAGCGCCTCGGCACGTCGGATGGCACCGGTCGGGTGCTATGGTAGCCATTGCTCTAATGCTAATGGATGTAAAATAACAAAAAACATCATTGTGCTTGCGTGGGTTGTTAGAGCGTACTTGTTTATTTTATTTAAACATTGTCATGAATTTAACGACAATGAAGATTTAGTTTAGGTTATCATAACCTCCAAAAATTTATCTGAAAAATGATGTTTAGTTACTATCGGAAGATGCTAACTTTATGCAAAGAAGGTGTCTCCTGTCGATCGTTATTAGGACCGCAAAGTTTAACCAGTGGCTAACACTTGGATTAAACTCACTTAAAGAGATTAGTCATTGGTCCCTAATCAACCCTCCAAACTAAAATCATTGTACTCAAATTAGTCATGTGCCAAAACTTATTTACACATTAAATAAAACAACTTTTGTACCTACCTTTTTGAATAAAAACGTGTATATTTTGCTTTGGTGGTTCAGCGTAACATCATCTTTGCAGAACTTTTGTACCATTGGTCTTTAATTGTTCACCATTTTGAATCTTTATTTCTTTCTTGTACATTCATAATCCATGTGAGCTTTGATTGCATTATCTGTTTGATATTTCAAATCTTTTCTGCAACATAAAGTACAATCTTTATTTTTTCCCGGTTTCGCCAACTCCCTTCAATCATATCATATCTCGATCATCAATGAAGCTCGTTTTTTTTAAGAACTTGTTTTATGATCAAAAAGTGTGTTTGTTTGCAATTATGTTCAAATTGTTTTGATTATAACTCTATCATCATGAGCTCATTAGCTTTTTGTAAGTTTAATAAACCAATAAGCCGAGTCAAATAATCTTCGGCATACATCCAAAATTATGTGTGTTATAGCGTTTTCATATCATTTAGTATTTTCACGGTAATAAAGATTATGCAAACTAAGTTGTGTAGTATGTACGTCAATCACTTTCCATGTTTTACTCTCTAAATGATTTTTTCGCTAAACCACCAAAGCAAAATAGACTGGTTTTATTCGTAGGTACAAAAGTTTATGCTATCTATACTACTTTATAAAGTGTTTAGGACTTTCTAAATAGAGAAGTCTTCAAATTTTTAAGACAAAAAACATTTCTTTAATAGGAAATTAATAAACCATTAGTTAATGTTATTCACCATTTAGCTTCCATGACAATTTTCATAAATAAAAAGTCATATCCCTTCATACATTTTGTAACTGCCTTCAAATATTTATAGAGCCCATTAACACAGTCAAATATTCATGTAGTCCATTAAGTGTCGACTTGTAACAACCCAAACCTGAATGGTATATAAGCCAACATAAAAACTCAAACACCAATGTGAAACACTCTTCTTTTTTCGAGCACTGATTAAAAAAACACACACAAAATTAGATAAATCTACTCTCATATTGGTGTTCGGTTACCTAGAGTAAAAATAAATAACCTTTGCTTCTCGGATTATAGCAATAGAATGACAACTTTTATTTGGATATGAAATAGTTTGCATTGCTATTGCTTATAGTTATTTTAATTAAAATTTGTCATTCATTCGTAAAGTTATTGTTAGAAAAAACGTATAAATGAAAAACGTGCATGGTATATTAATATTATTGAATTTGGTGAACGAGTAACATGCAAGGGGGTTAGGATCTGGTGCTATTCGTTTAAACCCTAACTTTTGAGTTAGGGTTTTCTTTCTTATTATTGTTTGTTCTCGCATGCTTGTTTTCTCTTGGCGTTTGGGATTGTTTGTTGTACGTGGGATAGTAGATTGTGGTTGTCGGGTTTTGAGAGATTGAAAAAGGATTTTTCAATAAGAAGAGTGCTTCCAAGGGATCAAAGGTGAGTGAATCTGCTTGTGATTTAGTGTGTCGAGGGAGTGTAATTTATCGGAGTTGGCTGCTAGTGTACGCTCTAATAAATCTAAACGTGTTAGTCCGGATAATGGTGGTGATGCGGTTGATCCTATAATGTGTTTACTTCTTTTGTCGATACACAATACTCTAAAGTGGGTGAAGTAGTTGTTAGTGACAGTGATGTGGACGAGGTACTTGAGCCGGATAATGACGTGGCAAAGTTTCTTGCATCGTCTGATGGCTATCATGAGCTTGAAGATTACTTTGATGATGATTATGATCCTCATGTCTACGATTTGCCATAGCAATTGGATGCTCTTTTGTGACATGTATGATGTCAAGCTTTAAGGTCGTGGTAGGATGTAACTTTATTTTTGGTAGGTCATAAGATTGACATGTCTTTTTCTTATGTAGTGATTTTGGTTGTTGCACATTTGATGCTTGTTCAATGCACATGTAACGGTCGAGATTAGAGACTCACCTCATCCGTTGTACTTAAACATTTTTGAAGTAATATATTTACCAAGGTAATCCCCTTTAAAAAAAAAAAAAAAAAAAAAAAAAGAAAGAAAAAGAAAAGGTTTTTTGTTATTCAGCATTTATTAAAGATGCAAAACACAATATCACCTCACTTTTCACATTTTCGTCATTCCATAACATGGACACTCAAACACACAAGAGGCTTGAATTTGCCAGATCACAGACTAGATCACATTGCAATGTGATTCTATGAATGTATAATTTTCCAGAATTGTCCACAAGTATTGTCTGCAATTGTATGAACTAAAGAGGATCCATAATTTCCCACATGCTTAAGTTTTCTTATTGCCCAAGCAGTTTCATCAAATGATCATATACGTATAACTAGTTAGATTAATACTTGGTATAAAAAATCTTAGATATAAGATAATTTGAGGACAAAAGATCTTTTACATAGGATCAATCTTCACCCTCCATCTTCCCTCCATTTTTATTTGATATAATGGATGAGATTAATCCCAACAATTTAAAAAACACACTTTCATTCTTTTTTTTTTCTTCAAATATTAATATCTTTCAAACCGTTAATCGGTAAGCGGAAAAAAAAATACCATTACGACAAGCATTTAATTATCTTTCTATAAATAGGCACTTTGATATACTTTCGACAAATTTTTTTTTTCGTGTTTTTCACGTTTTTCTTTTTACATTTTTTTCGTTACTGAAATTTGTATGAAAAAATCACGTGTGATTAAACACTAATTTAAATATCACATGTGATATTAGTGTTAAGTCACATATGATATATTATCATATGATATATTAAGTCACATATGATATATCATATGATATTACATATCATATGTGACTTAACACTAAATATCACATGTGATATTCAAATTAGTGTTTAATCATATGTGATTTTTTCATGCAAATATCAGATTCGAAAAAAATGAAGAAAAAGACGAAAAACGTGAAAAAAACGATTTTTCTTTCTATTTTCGAATGTATATCAAACTGCCCGTCTATAGAAAGATAATTAAATGCTCGTCGCGATAGTGTAATTATTTTTGCTTAACGATTAACGGTTTAAAAATATTTAAATTATAAAAAATAGGTGAAATAATAAAATGTTGATTCTCAACCATTGATTTCTTTTTATATGGAGTGTGGAGATAAGTCTCTTGATATGTGAGAAAACTTCTGTATTTAAAATAACCCTCCTCAAAATCTTAATATGCCATTAACAAGACAACAATGTACAAGTCTTGTTTATAACTGACAAATTATTATCATTATATAAGCTTGATATCCCGAACAAAACATCAACAAAAAGGATCCATAAAATTACAATTGTCGGAGAGAAATATGTCTTTCTCACCAATACAATGACTACTTGCTTGATACAAAATGTCCTAGAACTTGAACATGCATGCTTGAGAAACCACTAATGTTGCACTTGATACAAAAAAACTTTAATAAACTTGGTTTTGCATGACCTAGAAGAACGTAAAACTTTATATCCTATATCCCTATTGAAGGATATTAAGGTTGAATGTTTTATTGATTTCAATGTCCCTATCGAGAGGTACAAAATACGAGAACCCTAGAGTACATGGGCTTGAGCCCGTCCTAGGGAATAGGGCCTAGAATATAACTTACAATATTACATAATACTAACACACCCCCGCAGTTTGAGCGGGAGGACACCGAACACTCAAACTGTCACGAAATTCTTCAAATAAAGATGAAGGCAATCCCTTAGTGAAGATATCCGCAAACTGATAGCGAGAAGGCACATGAAGAACTCTGACTTGACCTGTAGCCACCAAGTCTCGAACAAAATGAATGTCAATCTCGATGTGCTTGGTCCGTTGATGCTGAACCGGATTTGAGGACAGGTAGACAGCACTAACATTGTCACAGTATACAAGTGTTGCGGAAGATACTGGAGTATGAAGCTCACGAAGAAGATTCCGCAACCAACACGTTTCAGCAACTGCATTGGCAACCCCGCGATACTCTGCCTCAGCACTAGAACGGGACAAAGTCGGTTGACGCTTAGAGGACCATGAGAGTAGATTGTTGCCAAGGAATACACAATAGCCGAAATGGATCACGAGTAGTTGGGCAACCAAACCCAATCAAGATCGAATAAGCAACTAATGAGGTAGTCGAAGATGAATACAATCAGAACCCATAATCCAAAGTACCCGGATGTAGCGCAAAATCCGCTTGAGAGTAGAAATGAGGCTCCCGAGGATCATGCATATGTAGACACACCGTCAGACAAAGATAAGATATATCGGCGAGTGAATGTCGCATCAAGAGACCTCGCAAGACCGATATAATGTAGGATCGGATACCAAAATACCATCATCACCCGCTTAGACTCGGTGTCAACTGAGTCCGACCGAATTACAATCGATCATGTGGGCACGCCAAGGATCTCTCAGAGCATACTACTGCCATGACAAAAACATACCGTAAGAGTCACGTAATGAGATGCCCAAAAATAATTTAGAGAACCCAAATCTATCATAGAGAACTCCTTATGTAGAGATGCAATGATACGCTGTAGTAATCCATCAGAAGAAGCTGTCAATACAATATCATCAACATATAATAAAAGATAAGCAGTGTCAGTCCCCTGATGATAATTAAACAAGGAGGAGTCACAGCGACTGTGTGTAAAGCCAATCCCAAGAACATATGTAGCAAAGCGTTGAAACCAAGCCCGTGGAGCCTGTTTCAACCCATACAGAGATCTGCGCAACAAACATACATAATCTGGATGCTCAGGATCACGAAACCCAGGGGGCTGGTGCATGTAAACAGTCTCAGATAAATCCCCATGTAAGAAGGCATTCTTAACATCAAGCTGGTGAACCGGCCAATGTCTAGAAGTAGCCAAACTGAGAACTGTGCGTATAGTGCCAGGTTTGACAACCGGGCTAAAGGTCTCATCAACATCAACCCCATCTATCTGAGTGCTGCCATTCGCGACAAGGCGAGCCTTGTAGCGACTGAGAGTACCATCTGCCAAGTACTTGTGACGAAATAGCCACATGCAGCGAATAATATTGGTGTCCATAGGGCGAGGTACAAGAATCCAAGTGTTGTTTTTAATAAGAGCATTAAATTCATCATACATAGCATTTAACCAATTGGGATCGTGGAAAGCAGTGTTATAGGTGCGAGGTAAAGGAGACACTAAGGACACATGACACGCGTAACGAGGATTGGGACGGGTAGTCCCGACACGGGAACGTGTGACCATGGGATGAACCGACGTCGTAGTCGTGTTTGGGTCACTAGTAGTGGGGGGATTTTGGGAAACGGAAACGGGGGCCATAGGTTGGGTAGTAGGGGTGATTATTTGTGGGGAGGGAAGTATGTCTGGGGATGCGACAGTAGGAGAAGGTGGAGAGTCAGGAACGGGTGAAATGGGAGGAGTAGGTGTAGGTGATGGTTCAGGATATTAAGGTTGAATGTTTTATTGATTTCCAATGTCCCTATCGAGAGGTACAAATACACAGAGAACCCTAGGAGTACATGGGCTTGAGCCCGTCCTAGGGAATAGGGCCTAGAATATAACTTACAATATTACATAATACTAACACCTATATGATAAAACAACACAATCAAAAGGTTCATAGTACGGATAGGTATAATGACGAAGTTGACCGAACACAGCTTATACATTAATTGATAGATCGATCACATCTAACCCAACCACATTCATTTACTCCTCATATGACGTAATATTGCTCGTCAAAGAAAAACTATAGATGTAGCTACGTGGCAACTAGCTAGTCATGAATATATTGTCATTCATGCATTAATTAAGTTAACCAAACTTAACTACATGAGATATGGATATTGCATGTTTGTAGCAGCATGGTTTGATTTATATAGTATAGGATAGTTTAGATGGTAGAAATTAAATATAGAGAAAATTATCAAAGGGATTTTTTTTAAGCATGGTCCGTTTTTAGACTTTTTTCTAGGCTCTTTCCCAAAAGAGCCACGCCAACCGCTTCAACCGCCGACCCCATACATTTTTCGACACGTGGCAATTCCCTGATCGTTCTAATAGTACACTAAGTGTCAAATTAAATCTTAAAGAAATCTCTTGTTTTGTTTTCTTGCATAATGTCAACGCCAACCGTCAAGCGCCAACCGACGGTGCTCAATCGACCCCACAACTTTTCACCTAGGAAATTGAAAAATCAAACCAAAAGATTTCCAAATCCAAGTGATATGACCATTTTTATTTCTTTTTTATTTTCTTTTGCCACTTTAACCATTGAATATCATCAAAAACACACACTCAACAAACACAAACACACAAGAATAAAGGTGCATGGATCCCTTTACATCACCCGTTTTGTTGTTTAGATCATTTCCAGTGACAAAGTAGACGCACAAAGATAAAAATGGTAAGTATTCATACTTGATTAATTTCGTTTCTTCCTACAACTTAAGGTTTTGTTGGATCCCTTTACATCATGTTTTGTTTCATGCGTTAAAGGAGAGGGTTCAAAACCAGATTTGTTGTTTTTAATAAGAGTTTTAGGTTAGTTGTCAAATAGGTGTAATTAACGTATTGACACTTGATCTTAGTCCCGAATACATCGGGTTTTCGGATATGCTTTTACTTGTAGATACTTGTTGAGTGTGCTTGTAGACACTTCTTGTTTGTTTGTAGACACTTTGTTTGTTTGTAGACACTTGTTGAGTGTGCTTGTAGACACTTCGGTTTTCTCGGTGTTGTATGCCTCGACTTGATGAGTGTGCTTGTAGACACTTCTTGTTTGTTTTAACTTTTTAATATGTTATTTCTTGTAGGCGATGATGCTAGAGTTATTGTTAAAAGCAAAGTGCATTACTTACTTATGAAGGATCGATTAGACCACCCACTGCTCCATGTTTAAAGCCACATGTTTTGGACCATGGCTCGATCTTACCTATGTCGATAACGAGGAAGGCCTTGTTCATTACATGCTTCGAAACAATTCCATCAAAACAATGATAACTATGATCTTCCACTTGTATACTATTTGAATGGACATTCTCTATTTTGGTCGAAATGAATTTCGCCTACATCGGTTTTAGATTTGGTATGGTCAGCTTTAGGAAATGGCGAGTGGTGATATCCCTTCCGTCACCGAGTATTTCCAAACCATGTAGGTCAACATGTTAAATCAATTGATCTATTATCGTTATTGAAGATGAAGAGTCGTTTTAAATCGTCGATGAGGATGCGATACGGGTTTGTCGTTGATAACGCTGAGGTGATATTAATGGGTAAAGACTTGGGGTCTATCATTGATGATATTTTTCCGAGGATGGTGGAGGATCTTGATGAATGGAATGCATTTCCATGGGGAACTCCTTTGAGGCGACTTTATGAGTCTATTAGAAATGTCTCTTCAAATCATCCAATGGTTTATCGTCAAAGAATTGGTGATAAAGAATCCAACGATGTTCCTACCTATAGCTTGAAGGATTCGTTGTCGCTTTCAAGGTTAACACCAAAAAATTTGCTATCATTAGTTTACCGTAGGGCTTGAAAATTATCTTTATATGTTTCTCGTCCTCGTAACTTATATTTGTTGTGTTAACTTTTGTAGATATGGATGATAGAGTGTGTCGATACGAGTAAAAGTAAGCATTGGTGGAACAAGGCCTGTGGGTGATCCTAAGAGCACTTGCATGGTCAAAACACACACCATTTAGAAAGACCGATTATTTCACCAACTGCTTGACAAGGTAATTATATATAGTATTTTATTGATTGGTTAACTTTAAACATATAGACAATTTTAGATACCATATAACTTATAAATCTTTTGTAAGGACTCGAAACCCAACGTGATTATGCCAACATGCTTTGAGGTCGGGTGAATGGTTCACACGAAGCATTGATTTTTCAAGTGGTATACCCCGAGCGCCGCCTCTTGCAAAAGGGGACCCAGGATGAACATTTTCGTAAAGTGGTTGCGAATAAAGCTAGGCGAAAGTGGTATACCCCGAGGGTTATGATATGGAGAGCATGGGTAAAGAGGTAGAAGTTGTTTCAGTTGATGAATGGGTTAAGGCTTTGGAAGCCCGCACTTTGAAACTTGAGACTATTATTCGAGTTAGTTTTTACCTTTATCAATTCCGACCAAGTTACATTGCTATCAAACAATTACCATGTGGTATGCTAATACGCGGATTTTGTTTCTAAAAACTTTATTCGCAGTCATAATGAGTGAGAGACAAAATGAACCAAGAAACCTATGAAAAGGTAAGTATAAATTGTATTAATGTGACTAAACCTTTAATTCTAATGTTCTACTAATAGGTGTTATAAACTTTTGTATGTAGGTTTATGGAAACAAAGTTAACACAGTTGATGGAGTCAAATGAAGAATGATGCATATGAAAATGTAATTAAATGGTATTTATGTGATTATACCTTTCATTATAATTTTATACTAATAAGTGTCTACCACTATGTTATGCGTGTTTATGGAGACATAGTTAACACAAATTGACGGAGAATGTGTAATTTAATGATATTTTGTTTTGTTCTTATTTCATTTGTGATATAATTAATAACTTGCGATAATAAAATTTTTTAACCTTTTTCATATCATCCGCACTGTAGATCTTGCTAATGAGTATTGCAACAAGTCAATGATTTTTTCAAGTTGTTTGATACGCCACATGTTGACGTGGATGGGGAGCAGAGGGAGCGAGTAAGAAGTTAAGTGTTGAAGTCGAAAAACACGAGGAAGAGGAGGAGGCAGGGAGCGAGTAAGAAGTCGAGTGTTGAAGTCGAAAGCAGTTGAAGGTTATTCGTAACTAAATTCAACGCCTTCAAAAGGGCTTTGAGCAAAGCAAAATAAAGAAGAGGATACTTGAACATGTTCCTAGGTCATCCTATGTGGAGAAGAGGAGTAAAACTTCGATGTTACTAGCTTAGAAGATATGTTGAAGGTCGAAAGTATTTACATGTTCATACTCCACTTATGGTCGAGATGTTAGTACAAGTCAAACCATGGGTAGAGGTATGAGAAATGATTCCTTTGCTTTGATATATCACCAAGAGTTAACCGTCAACGGTAAACGATTATTACATGCATGATTTACATTGTCTTTATTTTTAGGTTCTAGAACGCCATACCAAAACCTAGATAAAGTTTATGTTAACTTTGAAGTTGATCGATTCCCGGTTAGGACGGGTGGCGAACTATGTGTTCCTTGGTCCGATATCGTTGTTGATCGTCGTTTCGGGATGGTTTAACCGGTTTCGACGATAATCGTAAGGATGGTTACGTGACGAGGTAAAGTAAATTTTATTTACTTTACTCGCTTTTTATAAAACATGCTTTTGGTTGTCTCTCGCCGCCATTTGATTATAAGTAATTTTACATTTTAGTGTTACATGAGATACTAGATATAAGTATCATTAATCCATCATTTACTTTAACCACTTTAGGTATTTTAGTATAACATCCACCAAATCCATTAAATTCTTTCTCAAATGACATTATTATTTGTTAAAAATTGTAGTGTAGCCACAGAGAAGAGTATATTATTCATGACTTCAAAACTTTGATGCTTTTAGCAGTACATATTTTACAAGTCTTGATTCACTTCATTTTTTTTCTTGTACTCAACAATATTTTGAACAAGTAGTGATATCATTTGAGAAATGATTTTGTGAATTTGGTGGATGTTATGCTAAGATGCCTAATTTACTTGAAGTATTTTGATCTAACTCTATTTTGAGTTTCTAAAATCCATTGCCATGACGACGTAGCAATGGGTGTTGGTGTGCCATTGTACATGTTACGTCATCATGGGATGGGTTTTTAGCAGAGGCTAAAAGTAGGAAGGTGTGGCAATGATGCTTGTCTTGTAACACTATCTTACTTGATATCTAGTATGTAGAGAAAATGAAAAGCACGCTTTTTTATAAATGACCGAATATATATGTCAATTTGTTTTACCTACAAAGACATTGATGTTCGATAAGCTACATGTGGCATACCGCACCATCGATATGGAGTGGTCTATGGTAAGTCGCTTTTCCTACCATTACCGATGAACGGACGGATGCCCGTCTGCACGCAACCAAAGAAACTTACCTCCGGGTGGGGTGATGTTGAAAGAGTTTTCATTCCCATAAATGAGCCGTAAACACATTGGTCCTTAGTCAGGTATCATATCCGCACCGGTCGAGTTACATTTATGACAAGTGGACTCAGATATGATCCCGAGACTCGTCCATTCTATTTGAGTGTGAGGAAATGTCAGAGACTAGGCTTCCGTAAGTGTTGCAAGAGGCGGTGTTTTCGAGAAGAAGGAATTGATCCTATGACCTATAGGATAACTTTTAACAATGCTATGAATGTTCCCAAGCAAGGTGGATTGTATGATGATTGTGGTGTGTGGCTCGCATCTTCTTATTCGTGTATGCATCTTCTTTTTAATGTACTATTTGTGATGTTAGTATGAATGTAATCTTGAACGTAAAATAGGTGTAGTAGTGGATTTCTAGGGTGTCGAATTCGATTGATATAATCGAATGTGAAACGAAACATGTTTACTAGTTTAGCGCTACATTAGGTTAATATTGCTATAGTAGGTGTCCACTCAAAATCTCACTCTTAATCAAGCGTATAAATGTACTGAGTTAGGGAATGGCAAACTGTTGGATGTGGATGATCCAGTTCAGTTGCATTGGCGCATCGTGAAAGAATGGTTAGGTTTTATTACAAGCACAAGATCCATGTTGGTGAATGTTTTATGTGCTTGTTTTGTTAAACATTTAGGTGTCGAATTTGTAAACAATTGTATGGTTTATGGGTCTAAAACACGCCCGCATGGTATGGTCACTTTTGTGTTTTGTCACCGGATAACTTGTATGGTTTATTGGTGAATATTGTATGAATGTATGTATCCCTCCTCGGCTAACTTTGGCACCTAATTTTCTCAGATATATTTTTTGTTTGTATGTTTCTAAATTGTTTCTTATTCCTCTTGGATTGTTAGATTGAGTAGGTGCAACATAAGCGTGAGCAAACAAGGTTCAACATTAAGCGCCTAACATAGTCAAACTAAACAAGTACATTAAGCGTGTTACATCCCTGTTATAATCCAATGACCCATAGATTGTTTTACAACTAGTACATATTCAAACTAAACAAAAAACAAAAGCATCTTACATGATTCCAGATCAACGAAAAAAAGGAAACTAACAACCCATCAAATGTTTCCGCTAGTTTATCTTATGGGTCAGCCAAGTTAATAGGATCAAAGCTTTGCACCATATCAATCTCCAACGATGGTAGTTCCCTACTTGAGCTTCCTCTGTTAGATACATTTCCCTACAAAGTTTCAACATTTGTGTGATTTCTTTCTTCGTTGGTTACCAAGCAAAATTGTGTTTTTTGAATACAAATTTTATTCACTTACATGATTTTTCTTTGGCAATGGTTCCCTGCATGCTGTTCGCGTGTGTCCAACGGATTGGCACCTTGAGCACCTTACCGGGGTTAGTTCCTATCCTTGAGATCTTATACGATCTTTGTTTTTGGGTCTTCCAGATTGACGCACTACCAGTATTGGTGGCTTCACAACTTGCAAGCCATCAGGAAGTTCCCAACTTGATATTTCTCCTACAGATAAACCAAACCTTGGTACGCACCTTCCGTTGTTGTTTTCTTGAACCAATCAAAAGCTAAATGATTACAATCGACAATCTAAGAAGTCAGTTACCGCTATCGCATGACCACATGGTATGCCGGAAAGTTGCCATTTACGACAAGTACATGAATTACTAACTAGATCGACGGTATGTTGTTTTCGATGATCATCTACCATGTAGAGTTTAAACTGCTCAATCCCATACACAACCCGCTTAACGCCTTCAACATTCTCGTCTCACTTTCGCAAACCCAATCACTAAGTTCTCCGGGTGCATCCGAAATAATTTTTACAAGATAAAATAACATAATGTTCTCTTCATCTTATATTGACTAATAAGGAAAAGAAAACATATTTTAAAGAACATTACGTTGATATTTGTGTCGACGGTCACAAAACCACCGTTGTAAAAGCTTTCGTACCACTCCATAAGCATTGTTATTGGTACTTTTCTCACATCCCTTGTTAATGCATTTATTGACTCGCACTGTTTGAAGTCATGTAGTTGTACCGATTACAAAGGTAATGTGCCCTAGACCATTTATCAAACCCAGCTTCAAGAAGTTTGTTGTAAGTCGCACCATTTCTATATACCCTAATATCCGAAATCGCCTATCAAATTCTTCCGCGTGTAAGCTTTGCATGTTTTCCAATATTTTGCCTTTAACTTTGTACTACCGCTCAAACTCAGTTCATCATCAAATGTCTACAACAAGAACTATGAAATGAATTTGGGAAGACCGTGTTACACGCTTGTCCAATAGAATAATGTCTATCCGATACAATAGCCAAACCCGGTCGTTCCCCTATGCATTCTTTCAATTTGGACAAGAACCATGTCCATGCCTCCCGGCCTCACCTTGACAAACACCGTAGCAATAGGTATAATTTGATTGTTACCATCCATTCCAACGACAAGCAAATTTGTCCCAAGGTACTTCCTTTAAGAAGTGTTGATCAATTATAAGCAACGGTCGATATACCGTAAGAAACTCCGAACTGCTTTTATGTAGAAATTATTAGTGACACAACATATAATATATTAGAAAATAAATAAAAACATAAAGGAAAAAATGTAAAAAATACAAATGCATACCGCAACACCAAATGCTATAAAACATATTTTAAAGTGTCCTTCATCATCGGTATCAATATATGTTACCGCACCTCGCTCTTCATCTTTACATTATGACAATAAAATGGCAATCGTCAAACGAGTCGTTAGGGCAACCATTTACCAATTCCAAAGCTCGGTTTCTTCCACCCCATGCTTTCTTATAAGAAATGTCAATTTTATACTCTTGACTAATATCTTCCATTATGTCCTTTGGGGTATAAATTGACTTCTATCTTTCATTTTGGGTTCGAGTAAATGTCCCAAAAGTTTTTGGTAGCATTACGGTGATTAGGTGAATTTGTGTTCTTGAACAAGTGTGAACATCGATACTCTTC
This sequence comes from Chrysanthemum lavandulifolium, assembly GCA_022545495.1. Taxonomy (NCBI): domain Eukaryota; kingdom Viridiplantae; phylum Streptophyta; class Magnoliopsida; order Asterales; family Asteraceae; genus Chrysanthemum; species Chrysanthemum lavandulifolium. Next base: position 246,968,043 of record CM040239.1, read on the forward strand.
CTAACCTCCATTTTACACCGATTTGTTCATACCAGACAAGATCTTCCATTTGCACCCATCTTGCACACAAATTACATCGCACTCTAGACTTATTTGTTTTCCTAGCCTTAAATTCAAATCCATCTTTGATAGCTTTTTAGCAATTGCAAACATGCATAATTCTTTACTATCAAATTCATCACCTCTTTGAGGATTATAGAGTCGTTGTTGTATTTCAATGTATTCGTATCTTAGTTTCAAGACTTGGTGGATCGGTGGAGGAGGCATATTTTTAAATTATTTGTTGTTTGCCATTTAAGCATAATTTGATCATTTTTTTGCTGGTTTATATACTTATTGGCACATTCATTGTTAGATTGGTTGAAATTGTCAAAAGGTTCGTTTTGTGGTATTTCCGAATGATTATCCATACATTGGGGATCAAAATCATTACGAAATAAGGGATCATTAAGATCAAAATCATTAGAAGAAGATGGATTTACCTTTGAACTGTTGACAATCATTTTGATTAAAAGTTTAGGCAATGCAGCGTTTGGTTTACAAACTTCGTTAACAAAAAATTCAACATCATCGTCATCACCTATGTGGACCGGACCGTGTGGCATTTTGTATGAAAACCTAACTCGCATCCTTTGCTAATCTTTAACTTTTTCTTCACAAATGAAACTAGCCCAAAGATATCTAATATCTCTTTTAGCGAAACACCATAACTATTGCCATCTTCAAAGACAAGAAACACACGAAATTTTTCCATATGAATGTTATGGACGTGTGAGAATCAGTTTCAATAATTTTCCGTACTAATATATATCTATTGAAAAATTTGGTAAAAGTCGAGCAGTCGATCAGTCGAGCAGTTGATCAGTTGAGCAGTTGAGCAGTCGATCTTTAATTCCACATTTATTAAAACCACCTATCTCTTATATTAACTGATGGTTGGGGAGATGGGGATATTTAATGCAACAACTGCTCAACCGCTCAACTCAACTGCTCAACTGATTGTTGGGGAGATGGATATTTAATGCCACATTTAATATAACCAGCAACCACATTAAATTTTTCAGCTACCTCACAACATTTATATTAACTGGTAGTTGGGGTCATTTAATGCAACACATGCTCAATCGCTCACCGCTTCAACCGGTCAATCTGCTCAACCATTTACTCACATTTAATACCCATTAAATTTACCAACTACTCACCATTAAATATCCATCTCCCAACCACCGTTGAAAGGTTGAGCATGGGACACGTGTCGAAATATGACTTGGTTAATCGCTTAACCGGTGGTTGGGGAGATGGGATATTTAATGTAACAACCGCCAACCGCTCAACCGCTCAACTCAATCGCTCAACTGGTAGTTGGGAGATGCATATTTAATGCCACATTTAATATAACCAAGAACCACATTAAATTTTTCACTACCTCACCACATTTACATTACATTAAATATATCCATCTCCCAACCACCGGTTGAGCAGCTTGAGCGATTGAGCACGCTTATATTGAATCTCAAAGAAGTGTATCCCAAAGAAATTGCATGGATCGATATATGTGTCGATGTGGAGCCGGAAACATAGTGCTACGAAAATCATACAAGGAGCATAGTTATGGTCAACTTTTCTATTCATGTCCTCTTTCAAAGGTTAGATATCTTATGTTTCCCCGTATAGTTAAAATGTTATTTCATAACCATCTCTTATTTTAATATTTAACAGCCAGCAAAAAAAGAATACGGGTGTAGATTTTTTATGTGGAAGGAAGAATTTGATAACAATCCCGGTTATAATCCTTCACAACAGCCAAATTTTAATTCTCCGGGACCTTCAACTCCGGGACCTTCAACTCCAGCAGCTTGTACATCTGAACTAACAGAATGTTACAACTGCAAGTTCAAAGATTTGCAAATAAGCATGCTAGAGACAAGAATAAAGATGTTGGAGACCAAACTCGAATTGGCAACGAATCCAGAAAACCACGCATGTATGTCAGGTGCATTGCTAAATGAGCTGTTAGATTCGGTAGGAAATCTTAGTGTGGGGTAGTAACAAACCTATGTTTAATGTGTTGACTTATGTTCTACGTTAGTCAAATTGGAATCAAATGCGTCCCATCTAGTTATTTTATATCTTATATTGTTGAATACCACATCACATTTAACCAAGTCGATCAAATTATTGAATTAATAGAAAATTACATGGATAAACATGTAGAAAATTACATTAATTAAAATTCGATTACACTTCCACTACTTCCAACTCCACTTTCATTGTTAGCAACACTATCCTTGGAGAAAACCTTAACAACATTTTTAAAGTAATATTAAGATAGTGATTTCCATTGTTTCGAGAAAACACGTAAACGTTACGAAGGATCAAACGGCTCCGACAAGAAGCGCCTTTTCATACCTCTCGTCATTAACCACTTTGTGATGTATTGAACCCGATATAAAACCCGAAACATCTTTCAACGACATCGTGAGATCACCCAAGACGCTTGGGGTACAAGACTTAATTATAGCAACAACGTTGTCAAGTTTCCTTTCTTGGTAAATTTTTCGATATCGGCGAAACAACCAATCATGATACCGCAATCAGTTTGATATACTCAACTGCACTAACCCATGGCCCACTATTAAAATTGGAATCCTCTCCCACATTATACAATACTTGTCTAATGTACTCCTGTGTCAATATACCATCATCCACACCACATCATTCGCCGCTTGAACAATACCGCAGGACCTCGACATCGTAACCTGCATTTTAGCATTATTTTGAGATGTAGTGTTTCCATATGAAAATGGTAGTTGGGAGGTGGTCGACATTCGAGATCGAGTCATCTATATCAAGTAATTCTTCCCAATTTGGGGTGAATTCATTTTGTTGTTTACTTTCTAGAACACTAGAAGGTATATAATTGTTTGTGGAAATTCCATATGTTGTTAACTTATATTTATATCGACAATCACACAAGAAATATTAAATGCACCATCTCCCCAACCACTAGTCAATTTATATCTTATATTGTTGAATACCACATCACATTTAACCAAGTAGATTAAACGACCATACACTAGCAACATGATACATTAGCAAGATAAGTTAAATATATAAATATATACATATTAATGTTTGCATAACCTGTCTACATAAAACGACCATAGTCTAGCATATTAATGTTTACATAACATGTTCAAAATAAGCGATTCGTAAATGGCAACCAACCATACAGTAGCATACCAACAACATAAGTTATATTGTTTACATAAGTTAGATTGTTTACGGTTAAATGTCAAATGTCATCAGAATCGGAATCTTGTATTTCCGTAAATATTCACCAAATACTCACAGAAGCCAAAGCACTTGGACAGATTCTTCACCTTCAATGATAGCTTATGAGACAACCTGCATAAAAGTATATGCACCCAAACACCACAATCCCCATAAAGACCACCTTGTTTAGGGACATCAGTGCATATCGAAAGGAAACACGATACTTATTGGCATCGATTTTCTTCTTTTCATCACCTCACTCAACAAGATATGGGTAGTTGACAAGCAAAACTTCCTCAAAGTTAGCCACCACCACGTGTTTCAACTTTCGGCCCCAAGGCTATCATATAAAGTTATAACACTGTTTGATAGATAGTTCGCCAGCACCAAAGGTGTTTCGTGTTCATTGATGGGAAAGAACACCTAAACATGTAAATAGTTGCATCGATTCATTGGAAAGCAAAATGATTATATAATGTTTACAATTACAAAAAGTGATCATATGAATTGGAAGTTTGACAGTCAAAAGTAAGGCTCAGATCTTAAAATGTATAAACGGTACAAAAAACCCGCCATGGCTGCAACCACATGCCCTAACACTGTGGCTACCCCGCCAAGATACGGGTGTCGTTTGTAGAAAAGGTTCATCATCGCCTGACTAACACAAAACCTGGTTACAAATCTCAATTTTATATCATTGACGGCTAAAAGTAAGGCTCAAATCTTAAAATGTATTATCGGTACAAAACACCAGCCATGGCTGCAACCACATGCCCTAAGACTGTGGCTACCCCGCCAAGATACGGTGTCATTGAATTATAGTCCGATAAACCATTTGCAGAAAAGGTTCATCATCGCCTTTCTAAAACTAAAACAGTTTGATGGGTTCGAAAAAGTAAGCCCCCAATTACAAATGTCAATTTTATATCACCGACCGCTAAAAGTAAGGCTCAAATCTTAAAATGTATTATCGGTACAAAACACGTACCATGGCGCAACCACATGCCCTAAGACTGTGGCTACCCGCCAAGATACGGTGTCATTGAATTATAGTCCGATAAACCATTTGCGTAAAAGGTTCATCATTGCCTTACGCATAAATATGAAGGTGTCATTAAATTATAGTCCGACAACGCCAACCGCTCAACCGCTCAAACTACATTCATATTACCAAAAGAGCCCAATTTTCCAAGTGTGCGCCATTTTAAGACTCTTTCTCATCTTTTGATTCATCAAAAGGCCGTGATAATTAATACGTTCTTGCATGTTTCGGTTCCAGCCCACAAAAGGCCCCGATCAATAATACAATGAAATTCTCAAAGAAAGATGGGAAACAAAAGAGGATATTGCGAAAAAGTAATCTGCACCAAATTACTTGCCACAACATTCTCTTCAGTGTCCCATCTTTCTTTGGTGAAATGCACTCTACCGCTGATCAGGGCCTTTTGTGGGACTGAATCTAGCAACATGCATAAAACAAGAGAAACTTACCAAAAGAGGCTCAGATCTAGAAATGTTTGACGTTAACAAGGCTCAGATCTAGAAATGTATGAACGGTACAAAACACACGCCATGGCTGCAGCCACATTCCCTGAGGTGTGGCTACCCAGCCAAGATACGGTTATGAAATTGTAGTCCAATAAACCATTTGAAGAAAATAGTCATCATCACCTGACTAAACCATATACAATTTATGCACATTCAGAGGCTTACTTTTCACTTACAAAACTGATAAAGCAAACCAAAAGATTTCCCAAATCCATGTGAACCAAAAAAACACGCACACAACACACCCGTGGCTGAACCAAAACAAGGCTCGATCGAAGGCTCGGATCAAGAAACAACATCGTGACGTAACCACCCATGGTCGCAAAAATAATGATATAAAATTGCCATGCCAAGATATGGTACATCGCATCATTTGATTCATCGTCATCACACCTCTTAATTATCGCATCATCGTTTCCAAAGAAAACAAACCAAAAGATTTCCAAAATCCAAGTGATCCGACACTTTTGTTTTTCTTTTTTTTCTTTTGCAACTTTAACCATTGAATATCATCAAAAAAACACACAAACAACAAGGCTCGGATCAAGAAACAACATCGACGTAACCACCCATGGTCGCAAAATAATGATATTAAATTGCCACGCCAAGCTATGGTACATCGTATCATTTGATTCATCGTCATCACACCTCTTAATTCTCGCATCATCATTGCGCTATCAAAATGTTTATTTTGTTTTTACTCTATTTGAAATGATACAAGATTTGACAATAATATATAGAGTATATATCGTATTGTTGATCGTGAATATTTGCATGTGATTTCAGATATTCAACTATCGGTTTGACAATAAGAGTGGACACACTTTATTCAAAACCAAACAAGATTCAAATATTCAACTGTCAGGCCAGAATCAATCTGTCATTCAAAACCAAACAATATTGATATGGCCTTTGGTTGAGTGTGGTTTTCCTATTTAATAGTGGACACTTAATTCATCATTAACCCTACTTCACTTTATTCTAAATATGTCAAAACGTAAAAATAAAAAGTTACATTCAAGGTCGATGTCGATGATATGGAATGATCAATCAAGGCACCAAGAGAGGTCATATTTCCGAGATTGAAGAGAGATATGGCCCAAATGTTGAACCAAGGGACCGATTACCGCCTAAAATTCTAGAAGAGCTAAGACAACAAGTTTACATGGATCAACAAGTACAAGGTGGTAAACCACGTGGTACTACTAACATCAAGGTACCACATTGCGAGAAAGTCAATCCAGCCTATAAAGATGTACCATGTTTTCCAACAAGGATCCGACTATACGGGGCCATAGTTGTCTAGGATCTTTTCATCTACGGACGAACTGCATTTGCCATTTATGTTCTTCAAATCTTTTGTACATTAATTGTTAAATACCGATGCTTATTTAGAAGTAAACTGTTTGCCATTTATGTTCTCACATAGTCTTTTTAAAGTAATAAAAGTAAATCTGTTTGCCATTTATGTGACATCGAGATTTGATGTGACACTTGGTGTACAATTGGTACAAGATCGGAAATGCCACATGTAGTAATATGTATGGGTCGAGCGAGTTGAGCGGTTGAGTGTGGCTCTTTGGGAAAGAGATGAGAAAAAGTCTTAAAACGGACCACACTTGGAAAAAGTCCTTTTGGTAATTTTCTCCGAAGAGAAAATTATCCAGACAACACACCCGCCATGGTCGCAACCACATGCCCTAAGGTGTGGCTACCCCGCCAAGATACGGGTGTCATTGGAAAGTAAGGCTCGATCTTAAAATGTATTATCGGTACAAAACACCGCCATGGTCGCAACCACATGCCCTAAGATCGTGGCTACCCGCCAAGATACGGTGTCATTGAATTATAGTCCGACAAACCATTTGCGTAAAACTTTCATCATCGCTCACTAACTAAATTATCGCTACTCTTAAGGCGAATAATATATATCATAATATGTGATAATTAAAGAAAGAGACACCTTATTGACGTCTTCACGAAACCACGGGATGCCGCTCGTCACCCGTCTCGCATAATAGAGCGGCATTTGTTTGTCAAGGATCATTGTCGCCAAAATGGGCTAACCATGACCCAATCAAGATCATCATGTCGAAAATGTATCATTAAATCCACAAACAATACAACATGTTGTGATTTAAAATTGAAACAGATCATCTATTAGGTACGAACCACCCGCAATAAAGCTTTGAACTATATACTTGTAATAAATACATACCACATCACTTAGCCAACCCTGTGTCCCTCGCTCTACGCCCAATAATCCTAGCCAAAACTTGATTTGCGATGTCTCTCCACCGCCCCATGGGAACATAAACAACTCCCTGTTTTATTCTTTTTTGTTTATCCAAAACAATTTTATTTCTGGATGCACTAAAGGTTTGAACATTGTGCCTAGACCAAGACGACATAGATTCTCGTGATTTGGGCAATGGAAATAAGGTTTATAATAAAATTATAGAAGCTATATCATTGTTATTAACATTATAAAAAATTATCACTAAAATACCTCTTTGAACGGTTTGAGTTTGATTTCTTTCCCATCCGGTCCAATGACAAATGGAAAACAGTTTCGAATGTCGCCTTAGAGACCTTCTTGTGTGGTCAAGGTTGTTGCAGATATGGGGATTGAAGGAGCTAGCCCCGCCTCCTCTCCTGCTCAAAAGGAACGCTGCGCTTTTACCTTCTTTTCATCACAGGTCAAACGCCTCAACATACTTCACATCAACAAGAGTGCTAATTAGGGCTAGAGACAGACTCTTGCGCCTCTTGAATATGTTGGTCCTCGTCAAAAGAAGAACATCCCGAAAAACAGTTTATCTTGAGTGAGTCATGGTTAAATTTTTATTAGATTTACATCTACAACGAATATTTACGGATTAAAAGGAGAGTCGATATTTGTACCTCGATCATCACGACATTCTCATCCCGAAGAATAGAGATCGTGAGTTTTGTGCCTCACTCGTCGCACCCTTCATTTGCACATCTTCATCAACTTTACACTATTCTCAACTCGAAAACAAAAAAGCGCGTGTCAATATCATGTCCGAGTGAATGTCATGTTCGCTTTTTTTTTATTATATTATAATGTTACGAGTATACTCACCATGCATGTGAGACCGTAAGTTTTGTCGTCATCATAACGGCCTTCATTTCCACATCTTCATCAACTTTAAGAACATTATCATCACGAAAAGAAGTTTACTTTGTGTTAATGTCATGTTCGTTTTTTTTAAATGTAAGATAACATATTTAACATGTTCAAACTATATTTACCTTGCATAAAGGAGAATGTAAGTTTTGTCCTCACTCATCGATCCACATGTTCAACTTCACAATGATTCTCGACACATAAAATACATAAATATTTTTGAATGTGCGTGTTATCAGTTAAAGGTGAATCTATCATTATATTAAGCGGACAACACATACTTACCGGATCAAGAGATGAATCCATCTCGTTGGGGCTCGTTCATTTCTTGCTTGTTTGGCACATCTTCATCAACGCCACAAAGATTCCCATCCTAATCAAATGCATGTGTAAATTTCGAAATTTTGGGTATGTATTAACTCATAAGATTCATATGTAATTCCTATCATACATTACCGAACATCAGATGATCTTGCGGTGAGTCAAAAACTCATTTATTACTTGCACTTTTTGTGAAGATAAATCGTTCTTAGAACTAAATATATCATCTTGCACATTTGATTTGCATTAACATTAACATCCTTCACAACATCATCTACATCCATATCACCGCATTTTGACCACCCGTCTGAAAAATAAATATATACTTATGTTACGTACTTGGTCAACTAATTGATGTGTACCGAATCTCGAAAAACCGTTGTTATAACAAACCTTTGAATCATCATCTACATCCATACTACCATCATTTTGAGTACCGCTCGAAAAAATTAAAAGTACCGAATACATTTGTTAATTAGGTCGGAGATTTATTCGTCTACATATATAATATGGTTTTATTATACATAACAAGTCTGAGAAAAACTTAGAAACTAAAATACAACCTACTAGATAAAACATACAAACTATAACATACAAACAACTTAATAAATGAACAACGGATGCGTAAGCGAGTAGCGATTCGTTGAAAGGAGTCATGAAGAAGGACCACGACTCTCCTTCAACACGAAGATTAATTAATCCTTTGACCGAACTTGGAAGACTTCAAGAGTGTGATCCATTTGGTAAGGTCGATCAGATTCAAAGCTGGATCCCGAACTTCGTAAATCCAATTAATTTTAGTAAGTGAGGAGTGAAAATGTTAAATAGTGTTTTAAAGGATTTTATATTGTTACCATCCAACAATATCTCCCATATACAAAGCCGTGTGCCACCGATCTCCAATCATGTTGCAAAAATGACAAGAGTCTCTTAGTTTTGAAATATAGAAAGGTCTTGCAATCCGATTAAGTAAGTAAGGTATATCTAATACCGAAAAGTCATGGTTAACCAAATCAAAAGAGACGATCATATAAGATTTTTAGGATGAGCCTAAAGTCCGTTGAGAAGCCACCCAAGAATAAAACTACCTAATATGACTGACTTGACCGTTTAAGTCGGAATGAAAGACAATGCATATCCTGGACTTTCTAACTTCTTCCGGTAACTTGAGCTCAATGTAAACACTTGAAACATTCCATGGTCCGTGTCCATCAAGCGGATATGAAATCATTAAATGGTAGGGTCAAACCGACTGGATTAACACCAAAACCGATAACTACTTTATCGATTCTGATTGACTTAACCAACAAGGAGAACTATAGCAATCGATTTTCTTATTGACGGGTTCTAAAGAAATGACCATCTTATAAGAATCGAAAAACACCACAAACCATGAGAGGTGCCAATAGGCAAAAGATTCAAAAACATGAGACTTGTGTTAGAGATGACGTTAGGAAAACTTGGAAAAAATAGACGTCGTTGGAACAAATTGACATTATCATCAACAAAAGCTAAAAACTGTGACTCAACAAATCCTTGCTGATAGTGAATAAGGAAACTACAAGGCACAGAAGTGCGAACACCGAAACCAACAAGGAATTTGGAGTCGTCGATGAGCGACTTCCATGTCTTTGAAAGCAGTTCTAAAGCAAGTAAAGCATGTACAAGAAGTTTAGAAATGATTTCCGTTTGAATTTCAAAGGGAATGTTGTCGGACATTTTTTTGAAACAGTGGAAAATAAAGACTGTCTATGTGTAGCATTATGAATGTGTAGAAGTGTAGAAGCCTTATTTTTAGAGTAAGTAGTTTAGGCGAAGTTAATGAACTAATAGTGTAGGTGAAGTTATTAAATACAATGCACTAGTGTCATAAATGAACTACTAGTGTAGGTGAGAGAACTAATAGTGTAGGTGAAGTTAATGAACTACTAGTTTAGGTGAAGTTTTATTAACTTTTACAAAAACTAAAATTTATAATTTACAGATTTAATTTTATTACTTAAACGCTACTGATTTTAACAACATAAACTATAGTAGTTTACGTGAAGTTTTAAAATGCATATCCAAAACGACCATCATACCACATAAAACACGTATGAATAAGTAATACATCAAATGAGTCGGCATAGAAGCAAAACAAAATATAGAAAAAGATTAAAACGATTGCAAGAAATATAACCTTTTCAGCAGACACGCGTTCAATATCAGATTCACCCCCATTCTTCTCACTAACCCCATCAAGCTTCAAATTCGTATGGATAAATTTCTGAAGTTCATCAATTTGCCGTTGCATATTAGTCATCTGATCTAAAACTGTTGCACTAGGTGGCAATTCTCCATCCATACCCGGAATCAGTCTATCCCAATCAGGCCTCAAATGCTTGACAAATTTATGTAATTGATTAATTTGTTGTTGCATTTTAGCCATCTGAGAAACAACTGTTGCTGTAGATGGCATCAAATCCCCCATATACGGCATGCCTTGCTGCGCCTTCCTAATGACCGGTGATGTATCTGCATTTGAGACTGAACACCTTCTCCGTGGTCTCAACTTCTCCGGTCGCCGGGATCTATTGACTGCTGGTGTGTCTGCGTTATACTTCTTGAAAAACTCTAAACTAGATGTCCACCAAAGTTCTTTCATCTCAGTCACTGCATATAAAAAAATTATTATACACTAACGCAAATACCTTAAAAATCATAAACAATTTTAAAAAAATAGTAGAGTATAACCTGTCAGCAAAAGGCGAACCATTTCTGCATTACGAAAAAGAAGTTCATAATCCGTCTTTTCAAACCTGTGTGCATCCTCCCATGCAACACCCCGAGGGATCACATTATCTTCTTTAACCCACCAATTTAGTGAATTCGGCGGGGTTTCAAAAGCCAAATCAAGGAATTATTATTACTATTAGCATAAAAATTACTACAATCTTGATTTAAATTCTTAGTATTTAAACAATAGTTACGCACCTTCAAAGCGAACACAATCCATTCAATGTATAAGTTGCAATGTAACCATCGCCTTAGTAGCCTTTTCGGTCAAATGTCTATCTCTAACCTTTGAGATAGCATTACAAATCTTATTGTGAAACTCAACCCAAATGTACTCGCTTCATGGAAATGCATTCCATGCATAAATGTCATCTACTAAAACCAATATCTCGGGGGACACCACATTTCTTTCCTGCTTGCCGATAAAACGATCTCTAACATCAGAACCAGACAAAGGCGAACAGCATCATCATCTGAAAGTTCATTAAACTCAACTTGATCAGTAAGAACCCTAACTAGTTGTTCAGCTTTTATATTGTTGATTCTCTCGTTACGCCTCTCTCTAAGAAAACTTAGCATACGTTTACCAAATCCAGATTCCCGTTTTTTAAAATGCTCTAAAGAAACATCACCAAAGCGAAGACCTAATACTAGACACATATCTTCACGACCAAACTCTAAGTTGTTTCCCCAGATATCAAAATACAATGGAGTGTTTATATCAGGGTTTTCAACAAAGCGTTGATGTTGGAGCAAATAATGAAGCAAATGGTTATCAAGCTCGTATGTTTTTATGTCTAACCATTTCCCGAAAACTGTTCAAGACGATCAGGCTTGAAACTCATCTTTTGTCTTATAGTTTTGATATAGTGCAACTTTGATCTAGCACTGAGCTTCGCAGAATACACCTATACACAAAAAAATAAAATAAACATTAGATGCATACATATTAGCATATGTTATAAACTTATGACCAATAAAAAAATAGAGCATTGACCAATATCTTAATAACCTAAACATCTCACGTATGCGGTGTCCAATTTTTGAGATAATCAATATATTTCATATATGTTAAGCACAAAACGAGGGTTATTGCGTAAATAAGCATACCCTAACATGTATACTAACGTAGTCGGTTTTCTAACAATAATAGTAACAATAACCACACTAAACATCAAATAACCCTAAAATATTTTAAAACCCTAAAACAAATATATAATCAAAGTTCTTGTACAAATCGAAAAAATCGATTAAAAATCAAAGGGTATAAAACAGATGTATGTGTTCTTGTGAAAATCGCGACTTTTACTTACTTGTCTAGAAGCCATTATCATATAATCGAGTCGAACATCAACGGATCAGTGCTGAAATGATCTAAACAACAAAACGGTGTTGTGTGATCAAAGTTTCGGACTTTTTTTTCCTTCGCTACATGCACTTGTTCACATGTGTTTGTGTGTGTTGAGTGTGTGTTTTTGATGATATTCAATGGTTAAAGTGGCAAAAGAAAATAAAAAAGAAATAAAAATGGTCATATCACTTGGATTTGGAAATCTTTTGGTTTGCTTTTCAATTTCTAGGTGAAAAGTTGTGGGTCAGGTTGAGCACGCGTCGGTTGGCCTTGACGGTTGAGCGTTGACATTATGCAAGAAAACAAAACAAGAGATTTCTTTAAGATTTGGTTTGACACTTAGTGTACTATTGAACAAGACTGGGAATTGCCACGTGTCGAAAAATGTATAAATTCGGCGGTTGAGCGATTGGCGTGGCTTTTTGGGAAAGTCTTAGAAAAAGTCTAAAAAGCGGACGTCTTAGAAAAAAGTCCCTTTGGTAATTTTCTCTTAAATATATCTTTCAAAGATTACGTACGCCCTTTCTCCAATTCATATCAGCGTTTCATTTTAGAAAGGAAATTCATACACCCTTGGCGTTAACCTATACTTACGGTACAGTTAATATGCTAGTTTCAAGTTTTGATCCTTAAGGAGTCTTGTTAGTTCATTGAAAATTATAAACAGTAAGCCTTAGCGAAAACCACAACACACATGCTGAAAACCATATCTATTATTTTTGATTTTATTATACGACACACAAGCAAAAACCCGTGTATCATTGTTGAAATAGGTGGTCTCGAAAATTTTAAAACGCTTGTGTTATAGAAGGTATATGTGATATCATCTATAAGTTTATGACTGAGTACGTTCTTGATTAAATCACATTAGTTTTATCAGGTTTTTTAAAAAGCATTGAAACTAGGTTGCATTGAACTACTTATTTAGTGAATATCGACTTTAAATGATGATGAACATATTAAAATTGAAAGTTATACGGTGGATCCTATGTTGATTAATTTTGTTATGATCATGCACAAAACATTGTGTGTATAACTATTTGATCTTGCTTTGATTACAATGTTGTAATGCCAATGCTAATGGCAATCATAAATATTGTGGTCACCACCCTCTGACAGTCAGTGCTAGGGGTGTCAAACGGGGTTATCGGGTCGGGTTTGGGGTTTATCGGGTCGGGTCTATCGGGTTTTGAAAAATTAAAAACTAACCCGCAACCCGACCCTATAAGGTATCGGGTCTATCGGGTTCGGGTCTATCGGGTTGCGGTTATCGGGTTGGGTCTATCGGGTTATCGGGTTACATGCTAAGCTCATCCCTCAATTTATTGCATCTATTTTTTTGCAGTTTTGTTTCATCATTTTTTTTGCAGATTTGAATTTCATGTAGTATTAAAATACTACTTAACTAGTATTTACCCAACATATTACATGATCTGAAACAAAAAGCATATTACAAGTTGTTTTTATATCATGTAGTAAAGCAGATTTACAAAAAAGAAAGATTAAGCTCTTGGATGCATCATGCAGGCACACTACAACAAATAGGTATTTTTCACATTTATTAAGGCGTGTTCACACTTTATAATGTGTGGAGTTGAAAAGTTCACACTTGGTTTGTGTGAACCAATGGAGAAGAAATAATTTCACACTTGTAAGTGTGAAGATTTATTAAAAGTTCACACTTTTAAGGGTGAAGATTTAAAAACAATATGATTTTCAAACAACTTCTCACACTTTTAAGTGTGAATAATTTTTGCACACTTATAAGTGTGAATATGTTAAAACAAAAGTTCACGGTTTTGAAAGTGCGAAAAAAAAAGTGTGAGCAAGTGACCAATTTGTTGTAGTGGCACTAGAACTAGATTCAAAGATGTAATATATCATACTTTGTCTACAAAGCTTGCAAATACTAAAGCATCATGTAGCGACAAGCGAAAGAAGGAATTTAGCTCAAAAACATCAATTTTTAATGGGACATTATAACGCCGGGTATATCGGGTCAACCCGATAACCCGATAACGAACAATTATGACCCTAACCCCACCCTATAAGGATATCGGGTTTATCGGGTTGACCCGATAAACCCGATAAGCTATGTTGAACCCGAATCAACCCGACCTTATAAGACCTTATCGGGTTCGGGTCGGGTTCGGGTCGGGTCGACCCATTTGACACCCCTAGTCAGTGCTACACACACAAACAAGTTAAATACAAAACAAACACACACAAACAAAATGAAAGTTATGATTTGGTAGCCAACCGAAAAATTGAAAATTTTGGGGTGAAAAGGTGAAGACTCTCGATTGGAGGGTCGGTGCAACCCCTCCTATTTGCATCAGCCTAAGTGTTAAGTGACCACTTGCATGTTCAAAGTTTTGTGTAAACATGTAAATTTGTTTTAAAGATTAATTAGTGCATTTAGAAAAGAAAATCAATTACTACTACATTGTTTTGTATGCTTTGGGGTTGCAACTAAAATCCCTTCCTTTCTCTAAACCCACTTTTCCTCTAAACTAAACCAAGAATGTAAAGTATTAATGTATTCTAAATGCGGATTCTCATAATACCTTTTCAAATTGTCTTCCGATGTTCAACTCTAAATAAGCTATTACTTGCTACTTTGCTACACTAATACATATAACTTTTTATCTTAGTATAAATTTAAAAAAAAAAATCAAGATTAACGTTAACATGATTGGGTTGTGCTATGCACAAAGACGATATCTGGTGTGCAAGTTGTGCTACCGTGATAGGCGTCAAATTTTAGGGCCTTAAAATATATACCCGTTATATATCGGTTTATATTTAAGCCTCAAACCGACTTTCAATAAAAATTGTTAACGTTGTACAATCTAATATCGATATATTTGTTAAAACTTAAGATAGATCATCAAAATACTATTATTTTTGTTTCAATGGTTGTTATAATAGATTTTCGATTGGCGTATATAGTTATTGTATTAGCTACATACAGGCTACCTGCTCACTTATTTACATGCGGCTATGCACAACTTTATGATTTTCCAAGTAAACAAGTAAAGTACGTAAAAACTTATCGATTCAATATAGAGTCACATTAAATTTACCCACCTACCAAAATTTATACCTCGTAAGTTCTTTGACCTAATTTGTGTAGTTTTAAAACCAAGATACTCAAACAAGGTACTAGTACATCAAACACTTTTCACTTGTGTCTAACACAGAGACAACACCAAACTTCCTTGTTGCTAAAATTCCAAACACTTTTCACTTGTGTCTCACACACATACAACACTCAACTAATTCCTTGTTGCTATAAAATCTCCCACACACCTCAGCCTTTTCTTCACACCTCAGCCTTTTTCTTCATTAACATCAACACACTTTTTATTTTATCACAAACAAATACTCTCTCTCACACAAACACAACAACTCACGCACACCACACCAACAGCACATCGTTGTAGTTTTAGTGGTTTCAGTAGTGATTTTGGTAGTGTTTCGAGGCCGTATTGGGGTTGTTTTGACCGGATCTGGCCAGATAAAGTTGAGGTTTGTTATTTTCGTCATGCATTTACATCGTTTAAGTTTTGGTGGTGTGTTTAGTTTTTTCTGTTTGTTTTTTGCTTTGAGATACGCTAAGATCTGATAGAACTTTTCTGTGGGGTGTTTAAGTATACTTTTGAGTTTTGATAAAATCTATCTTTTGAGATCTGATTTTTGAGAACCGTTATTTGTGCGCTAAACTTTGAAATATGTATATGCAATTGAAATATATACCGACACTATCTCAATTTTAAAACCAAGATACCCTACTCTTATCCGAGACTGATAGTTGTGTCTGTCTACCAATTTGATGTTTAGATTAAGATTTCTTGTTTCCTGTCATAACCCAAACCTAACTACCCTCCCCATACTTTCATTTTCACAAACTCTTCCCTTTCTCTCTTCTTCTTTTTGAAATGTATATTTGGTTTCTGAATGGTCTGATATTGTTTTTGCAAGTATCTTGGATATCCAAAGCACGTTTTGTTTAATCTGACTCTTAATTTATGTTGCAATTATTTTTTAGATTTTTTCTGCATCAAAGATGAGGTTTAAGATGATCATTAAACCAAACCTTCAATGGCGCATAATTCAGAATCATATGTTCAAAAGATGTACCAATATGACAGTGTTCTTGAGTTTCAGAGGTGATAAGGTAATTATTCTACTTGGCTGGTTCCTTTCTTGTTAATAACTAAGTGTGGTTACTATTTTACTTCCTGTGCCTATCTTTAATGTTGCTTATACTCAAAGTAGATCTAAAAACACAAACTTTCCACTTCTCTTGGCAATGATTTTGCTAGACTTCTATGTTTGTGGTTACAACCTATATCTCTTATTACAAATCTATTGACAAGCTAACAGGAACACTTGGATATCTATTTATCTTCGAACTTTTGAGGCGTTTTATTTTGTCTGCTGGGGTGTACATCTCCTTTGTTCATTGTACCAGCTTTTTTCCACACGTAATACTTGTCCCTAGGAGTCTATACTCGCGTTAGTTTTCTTCTTAGATGGCTATGGTTGAAACAAAAGCAGTGATGTAAAAAGCCGCCTAGGCGCTAGGCGGACAAACACCGCCTCGATTTTAGGCAAATTGGCCAAACTAGGCGAAACAGTCAAAAGGCGGTCAAACATCTGCCAAGGTGGTCAACAAAGTCAACAAAAAGTCAAACATTTTTTTGATAGGCATTTTTTTTAATTAAATATTAGGGGTTTGCTTTTCAATATACCAGACCCATATTTAATTTATCATAACATCTCAACATAAAAGAAAAACCAGGGGTTGCGAACACAGTTACGGGTTTTTCATATGAAATTTTGAACGTATTCTCAATGATTTGAATAATATGGACAAGATGAGAATCAAATATCAATTTAATATTTATGGTAGAAGTACTAGAAATAATATGTTAACGTTTGAAGTTTTTAGTACTTGAATTGTTATGTTTATGTATGTACTGTATTTTCCAACTTCAAACTATGTGAACTTTGACCTATTTAAAATTAGAAGTATTTTGTTATGTTATAAATATTATTTATAATATTTATATGTATATTAAATTTCGATCCTCCTAGGCGCCTAGACAGCTACTTCAAGGTCTCGCTCAAGGTGGTTGACTACTCGACTAGCGCCTAACGATTTTTGGAACATTGAACAAAAGTACTTTTGAAATCGAACAACAAAACTACTAACAATACTTAAATCTAAAGAACAATTACCGTTTGTGATGCCTTTGCTTTAATGAAAATTGAAAACGAAACCTTTTTTGTAGAAACCAAACACACTCCAAAGTAAAGTCGGGCATTTAATTGTGTTCTTAGATGAGAAAAGTTTCATGGTCTTTAGAAAGCAGCATATAAATATCTTTAATAGCAATACAAAAGAAAGCAGCATATAAGTATGTATGAAAATCAAAATAGAATTACCTTTATTGGTTGTTGAGCTGAATATTGTAAATAATACTCCCTCCGTCTCAAAATTATTGTCAGGAGACAAGAAGCACAAGGATTAATAAAAGTGGGACCATTATAACTTTCAACCACTCAAATGGAATATTCCCTCATTATATACTCTTTTTCTTACTAAAATAGGAAGGTGGACAATTAATTTGAGACATCCCTAAAAAGAAATGTGGACAATAAATATGAGACGGAGGGAGTATTGTAGTATTTCGGCATCTAGTGCTAATTCACCTTTGCTCATCATGTGTGGTGCCAATATTCTCATTTTTTCGTGTATCTTTCTCAGTAGCCTCGAAAAATAGCTACGAAACGTGGTTTCCATTTCATCATTATTCCTGCCAATAATGCGACGTTCCATATCCGTGATATTCCCGATATGAGTTAGAAAGTTACGCATGAAGTGTAACAGGCCATACACATTATAATGATTGTAATTATCACCCTATCTAGCTTCCTCCATTTCCTTCACCAGATCTTCGGTAAATTTCGACGTCCATTTTCCTCCCTGATATTAATCTCGGCGGAAAGTATATTTGTTTCTATTTCGTCTCTGACCCATTCTTTGGAGAGTAACAAATCACTGACATGTCTCACAAATTGGAGACATTTATCAGCATCATAAAGCCAAACATGATCTAAATTTTTTTTTGGAGGCTTGGTCCGCATAAGATTACATATTATCGATTAGACCTCATCTTCCAGAATACCTATTTGTCTAAATTGAAAACAAGGATTTTTTGTATATATATAATCATCTTACAAATCACATTTAAAACCGAAGTATATGGTTCTAGCTATGTGTCATACCTGTGACGTGGGTTTCAATTTAGCATTTTTCTCAAAATATGCTTCACTTCATCAAGCTCCGCAAATAGATCTTCAATATCTTCATGCCAGTCAACTGACTTGTGTTGGTCATTAAAGTGGTGGGCACCTACTAAAGCACAAAAGCATCGTTCTTTCAAAATACTCTATGTCCTCAACTATTATGAATAAATGTAATGGGTGAAATAAAATATTTATTCCACGAATTAGCCAAGAAGTGGATTATTAAGCACGTATTAGTGTTAAGTTGCTTTAAAATAAAAACTTTAGGAAACAGTGTTTGATTTGCTTAATCTGTAAAAATCAATAGTACTTGCCTCTTAATTTAGATTAAACAATCAAACACCCCTAAGTAACAAATAATAATAATAATAATAATAATAATAATAATAATAATAATAATAATAATAATAATAATAATAATAATAATAATAATAATAATAAAAGAGTTTAAGTTGGATACTTGCCACATAAGTCTTCGTGAACTCGAAAGCCCTACCCATCCTCGAAATTTTGGTAATGCTCTTCACGGGTTACTAAGATGTTAGAAGTGTTGATGTTATTGTGACATAAACCTTTTTCATGGATGTGCATCAATCCATGTATTATATCCCTGCATTTAAAAAAAACAAATATACGTCCAAATAATCAAATATTATTTATTACACATTGTGAAAGTACCTTACAAGACCCGTCAAGATGTCGCTCAAAGTATGTTTCAAAGAAGTGCCTCATATATATATATATATATATATATATATATATATATATATATATATATATATATATATATATATATATATATATATATATATATATATATATATATATATATATATATATATATATATATATATATATATATATATATATATATATATATATATATAGAACTGGATCAAATAAGATCAAGCTTAAAGTTGTTAAAATGAGATCTAACTAAAATTTGACAAACGACACCTCCTTACAACAAAATTTAATTTTTATTAACTACAACTAAAATTGTTAAAGTTTCGATAGATTTCTTTTAAAATCTGAAACCTAGGTGATACACTTTGATTAGAAGTGTAATGTGTATCGTGTTTTGGAATATTTATTAGTGTAATATGTATCAGTGTATCACTAATCAAAACTCATGTATCATTTGGTTATTGGTTGATAAATGTTCATTTGTATTAAAATATTATTTTTATGTGTATTATTGCTAAAATTGTTATTTATAAATGTTTTAAAGGTTTTTAGACTTGATCTTATTTTTACAACTTTAAGATTGATCTCATGTTAATCTCTCCTATATATATATATATATATATATATATATATATATATATATATATATATATATATATATATATATATATATATATATATATATATATATATATATGGATATATATATATCAAAGTTTGAGTGCATAACTCAAAGCTAATTTGCATTAGTGATAATCAAACTCGGCTCCATAAAATCTTAGAATGTGATGGCAACTGTTTATACGTCAAATATTTCTATATATTTGTGAGTAGCCTTGACGTTTGTTTATAACTTTCACCGTTACTATCAGCCCATCAAATTGCCCCCACACACACTGGACTTTTCTGTCTCACATATTACATTTCCTAAGGTTATACTATTTCTTGATCTTTGATGGTTGAATTCCATATCTTAAACCATTTCATTGTAAAATGATTGGATTTTCAAATTACAACACACGCGCAAGAAGTGATCTATGTCAAGTGTATGATATACCGTACATTGAATACGGTGTATTTTAGGTAATTCTACTTGACTTGCAAAATATGCAGTATAATTTGAAAATTTTAAATACCAGGAATTTCCATAAATTTTTTAATCAACTTTTTTAATTTGAACACTATTTGTTCTAGATGCTGCTGATAATCTTGTTAAGTGGTCGATATCAAACGTATCTTCTTCATATGACAACTTATCTTCACCATGTTCAAGCCTTCGAATAGGCACCTTAGACCTAGTATTTTTGAAAACTCAAAACAGTAAAGATGGAGTTCACGTGGCCCTCTAAATGTAGGAATTTGGATCAGGTCAAACCGAGCCTTAACGAAGAAGTTACGACTACTAATGAAGGGGTCCTTTGTGGAAAAATAATACTAGTATCAAAAATGAAGTAGACGCGGAATATTTTCCAAAAAGTCAACCCGTTTGTCAAATCGATTCATAACGAAAGATTTATGACCTTGTAAACTTGCCTGAAAACTGGCCAAAAACACAAAAAACAGCCTGTCCACCCAACTTTAAGGCCATGTAAATGTTGGATCGGGTTTGAATGAACAAAAACTTCAGTGTTAGAATTTGTAGACATTGCTACATACTCCCTAAATCCACTGAGTTGGGTCGATAACACTTAATAACAACTAATTTATGACTAAATCTTCCAGGCCACTTGGTCATTTTCAGAAATTTCGCAAAGGGGATATTTTGACATAAAACTTTTAATTCTGAAATCTTACCATTCCAATCCCTCGATTTCGGGTTACTAGACACAAATTCTTAAAAGTTTATAAATTTGAAACTTATATAAAACTTATATAAAGTATGACGAATTCAGTCCTTAAACTTGAACAAAATTTACATTTCTCTTAAAACCTTTATAAGTTTTATAATTAATATAAACCTACACTTTAAACCCTCAAGGTTGAACTCTTTAACTATACAATATAACCATGTCTCACGGGGAATTGTCTATCTAGAGTGAATCAATTCAAAAGTGCGCCTTCTACTCTCACTTGCAGATTTCATCAAAACTTCATGGCATGTGGAGGGGTATTATGAAAATTCAAACTCGAAGTGTTACAAACATGTTTTCATTCATAAACACTTGAGATTTTCATGCAAATGGTTTTATGGCAACGTAGGATAGTTCTTGGTCTTCTAACATGCAGCGGAAAAAGTAGAATAGACTGTATATTCGACCTTCTTAATGGTTTTCCACTTGGGGGAACATAATGTCGACATCTTCATCTCACAAAATGCATCCTAATTATCTTACATATGACAAATCAGCCCATGATATACACATATACCCAATGAAAGACGAAATTATAACACCAAACACGTTGAAACACGGGTCATCTTGAATTTGTTACCCGAAATTTGTGAAGGTGGATAAGGGATAAGTGCATAGAAAAAGACGAGAGAAAGATATAGAATCAACCAATATCCGACATAAATCATTAAACCACGATCACGTGAATGTTGTTCATCTCGATGATACATTTCTCTCCCGATGGTTGCGATGTATCGAAAGCAGCATAAGAATGTGTACATGGAACATTAAATAGAAACACTTTATCACAAATCATATCAGCTCGTAAGAAGATGTCGATAAGGGATAAGTGCATAGAAAAAGACGAGAGAAAGATATAGAATCAACCAATATCCGACATAAATCATTAAACCTGATCACGTGAACTGTTGTTCATCCTTGATGCACACATTTCTCTCCCCTGATGGTTGCGATGTATCGAAAGCAGCATAAGAATGTGTACATGGAACATTAAATAGAAACACTTTATCATAAATCATATCAGCTCGTAAGAAGATGTCGATAAACCCAATATGCTAACAATACCATTTAATATTGTCTAACTCTTTTACCAACCCCATGTATCAAGACCAACGGCTATTTCTAGTAACTTGTAACTACATGAGGAAAACCCGATATGACAAACTTGAGAATGAAGTAAAATGCCCCAGACTTGTGACTTAAGATTGTACTATCCTTGTGACTAAAAACGTTGTACCCTATACCCCACACCAAAAGTATAATAAGTTCAATCCCTCTTGACATATCCTCAACTGCGTGAGACACTAAGCACTACAACATAACTCTTTAAAGTGATGGTTATACTGTAATTCCGAAATCACGTATAACTAGATAGCCAAATCTTCGTCACTGTGAATTACGTCTCAAACAAGTCATCTTCGCGGAATGGGAAGAAAGAAACAACATGAAATAAGTACACGCATTTATAAAACGTCACTTCAAACTCAAATAAGTAATAAATAACAATCCCCGTAGTCACAGTTGATTAGCATTGCAAACTCTAGCCGTAGAAAATCAACCCCGTAAAAATTTGTAAGTCCAAAATACCACTCTTTTTACCAAGTATTATAATGAACTTTAAATAGACAAATGTGTATCCAAAATGAATTCATCTACTTAGTTCAGCCCAAAAATTCGGATAACACATTTTGTAGGTCTCGTTCAGCCATTTAAAATGTGTAAGCCTAGTCCAATAATCCAATCCGTATATCATTTGAACAACCCTAAAACACATACATGTACGCTTCTTTCACCTCTCTCACAACAGACTATCTCAATCTCAAACTTATCTAATCTTATCTCCATCATGGCCCATAATATTACTATGCAACAGGTGATGGCGATAAACGATGGCCGATTTACTATTGACAAAACCGCGATTTTTTTATCGGTAAGTTTCTTTATTTTAACTTATTTATAATATTTTCTTTTAGATACGCTGATTTTTTATTTATTATTATTATTATTATTATTTTGACGTGTAGTCCCGCGAAATGCACTGTTGCGGAGGTTTAAAGAACTCGGAATCTACACATTTAATACCACACTCTGGACAATCAGACCCGACGGCCGCCCTTTACGAGAGTTAAGACTCTTCATGAAAGTTGGGGGAGTTGGTGGTGGTGGCCACCGATCCAACGTTCTCTTCATTATTGGTGAAACAATACCCTATAATGACCTTCTTAGTAGTATAGAATATAATTTGGGTGGAGTACAAAGGGGTCAGTATGATATCAAGTACAAGCACTGACTTTTTGGTACGATACCAATCCGAACTTTTGGTGACTGGAATCGAGCGTGTCAATACTTTAGGGCAATGGATAATCGCGTTGGTATCATCGGAGTTATCCTCTATTTGACAATACTTCCTGTGCAAGGGCTCAAAAGACAGAATGCGGAGGATGATGCTTTAGTGCTGGCGGGCTACATTGCTAATCTTAATATCAATCCGGCACTCGGAGGGAATGGCAATCTTGACTGATGTAAGTGAATTTATTAACAACAATTGTTTCTTTGGCAAAGAATATAAAGTTCCCTTGCTAAAGATGCATTTGGAATTTGAATATCCAAAGGTTCTCAACTCATGCCACAACCCCATTTCTAACACTTATTCTCAATCCCACATTTTAGCATTTTCGTGTGTTTAATTCTTTTCATACCTATACTATAACCAACAATCCATAACTAAGTAGCATTGTTATTCAAAATGATCATATGGTGTTTACAAGTCGTCTTTGGAAGTTAGAAGGCATTTCTTATATTGCTGAAGGCTTGTTTGTTTTTAATCTCTACTGCCCTATTTAGCAGCCTAAAGCCGTTTTGCCTTCAACTTCAACTTTCTTGTTTAACATATATCTTCTTTTATCCTGTTTAATAAAACATAGTAATCACAGCATTGTTATCCTTAATTCAAGATCTTATTTCAAACATTTTTAAAGATGTTATGACATGGTAATTGAAGTTTGATGGGAAAAGTGTATATACATCAATTTCTCTCTCTCTCTCTCTCTCTCTATATATATATATATATATATATATATATATATATATATATATATATATATATATATATATATATATATATATATATATATATATATATATATATATATATATGGTTTTTCTAACTTCTTGTTATATAAATTATATGGATTTTTCTAACTTGTTACCTTAAAAAAGCGGTAAAGAGACGTCGGGTCGCAAGGGCGACACGGGATCTACAAAATTTTACTTCTCATGGATCCTCGTCCGCTGCCCCTGGGGCCATCTCGGACACGTAACTTGCTGTTCAATAACATAATACGCATGCAAACTGGGAATTATATGACGATAAACCCAAATTATATGAATGCTCTCTCTCTCTCTCTCTCTCTCTAAAATAACAAAAAAAAAAAAAAAAAAAAAAAAAAAAATTGGTCCACTTTCTAGCCCAAAAATCAATTTTCAATATAGACGGAGCGACCAAATGACCGAGTGACTCCATTAATATTTTGACATATGTCTTCTTTTTTTTTTATTTGAATACTGAATTGCATGTATATCTTTCAAGAGCTTAAAAATTACATATATACAAGTTAAACTAATAATTTTGTATATATCATTTTTAAACATTATAAGTTTCGAATATATCCAAATCTTATATTTATGCATAATAGAAATCTTAAAATATAAACTAATTAGCATTTTACTATAAAATGTGCATTATACCCTTATCTTTTCTTTTTCATATCAAAACACATAAACTCTCAACAATTCACTTACATGGTCACCGATTCAAAACCCAAAACCCAATTCAATAGATGTTCAATCATACTATTCCAAAAAAGTAAATGTTCAATCCTTATATCTTGTGTTCCAAAATGGTCTATGACCACAAATAGTCAAGTTTTTGTGTTGTATCTTATTGGCCTCGCTAGTAGCTAAAAGTGTTGACCGGTCGTCGTCAAAATTTTTAGCGAGCGAACCTATGGTGACAAAGGTTGTCCATGACATGTCGTCGCCAAAACCTTTAGCGACGACTTGAAATCTTTGTAGTGACTCAGACACTAACCAATCGTCTCTTGTTACCATGTCGGGTCAAGTAAAGTCAAGGCTATTGTGCTCTTCTTTTGAAAAGCTTTGTTATTGTAACTATCTATATAAAATCATGATGACGAGCTATGATAAAAACAATTTTATGCAAACATTTTTTTTTTATCTAAATTACTTATAATGCAGAAAGCCTTTTTAAGTATAAATGACACTAAGATAGTTGAAAATTAAGGTATACAATTTTTCATGTGATGTGTAAACCAATTGATGCATCAACATATATCAATTGAGTTATCAACATCACATTTAATGATACTTTCAAACCCTCCTCAATGAAAACTACAATTGAAAAAATACATTATACAAACCAAGCACACTACTAAAACACAAAACAAACAAAATGATACAAACTAAGTAAAGCTCCACCAATCTTTTTCATTGATTATAATCTCTAAACATACAAACTAATAGGTAAAGCTATTGTCACAAACATATAAATGATACAAATTATTAATCGGAAAAATTAAATTACATAGTATCCACAATCGCATCGCGCAGATGCCCCGGTAGTTTCCAAGTTAATAAAGATGGGTTGTTGGTTTTTGAAATAATTAGTTTGTTGTGCATATCAATGCAAAGCAAGACGTACACTCAACAAGATCCATAAAGCCATGCCACATGACTCTAGTATTAACTACAAAACACAATACATCACAGTCACCAAATGTTATTGACTTATTGTTTTGCTTCAAAATCGAAACTATCCCTATAGTTTTCTCAAAAAAATAAATAAATAAATAAATAAATAAATAAAAAATATTTGAGCCATTGGTGATGAATTCTACCTCTCTTTTCAATTTACTTTGCTCATGGTTCTCCAAAATTTATAAGTCGTCCAATCAAATGGCTGCATTCAACAACAATTATATTCGTTAGAACACTGATGATATTACTCGTGGTCATTTATATAAATATCACTAGACATTTACTTTACATTACGCTAAATACACACAAAAGAGAGACCAAAATACGCATTGAACAAAGTCATCAATCTTGGGAGTTCTAAGTTTTCTGCATTTCTTAGCAAAACTTTTCTAAGTAATTGCAAACTAATTTGGTCTAAACTGTATCTCACTATGAACTACTATGCGTATGTACGTGTATAGCAAACACGTTAATATACATTAGTTGTAAGATCACTGATTTTGAGAATGACTTACACAAGGACATTGTAGTTGCTCTTGGAAAATGAATTGGCAACAAGGAATATATACGATGGGTCATGCTAATGAGGCACCTCATTAAGGGTGTTGCACTTTCCCGTCATTGGGGTGAGGTGATGAGGGGAATGTTTTTATCGATTAAAGCAAAGTCTTAAAGGTTTATGTTTTGAGGTGCTTGGGTGTCTTGTGTCGGTTTATAACTTTTTATAACTTTAGTTTTATAAAATGTTTTTTTTTTTTTTTTTTTTTTTTTTTACAAGTTTTTTTACAAGTTTTTAACTTTTTACAAGTTTTTGTTAGTTTATAACTTTTAGTTTCGCTTTTATAACTTTTAAAAAACGTGGTCGGAAAATTTTGAGACTCAGTTGAAGGTTGCAAGTGAGATTTTATCTCACTTTACCATCCAATTCGGTTTATCATCATCGCCTCGAAAAAATTTTAAGGCTCAAATTGAAAGTTGCAAAGTGAGATAAAATCTCACTTTACCATCCATCTCGGTTCGGTTATCATCATCACCTCACAAGTGTCACAAGTTCAAAAGCGCACAAGTCGCATAAGTCGCGAGATTCTCGATTCTCAACCGCACAAGCCTCACACCCCTTCGTGTTTGTTACAGAATCGGATGACATTCGGTGGAGGGACATTGATGTATCGACCGAACACACCCGTCGTGTTGAGAGTCCAGATTATGTGCCTCTTCTCCATCTTATGTGCCTCCTCTCCGCCTATATCTCCAATTGCAGATGAGGAGAATTTTATACCATCCTCCGATTCTTCCTCATCTTTTATTCTGCTGCCTCGCTTTGACAAGTACGAGCGAGATTCCGGATTGAGAGAGACGCATTTCGAGTTAGAGTTTTGTGTGGGACGGATGGCAACATCATTGAAGCGACTGCCTCGGGCGTGATTGATCTTAGTTTCTAGTTATATTGTGATTTTGTGAACCATGTATCAACTATTAATCTATAACAAGCTTGGTTATTTATGTATTGAAGCTTGTAATTTTGTGAACCATGATATTCTCGATTTATGTTGTAAATAATTATACAAATTATTTTGGCGGATGCAACAAAAAATCCTTTCTTGTGTCGTTGTGGACGGGGACTTATAATTGAAAGAACACACGATAAGCCCAAAAGTTGTGGTCAAAGTATTATGCATGTCCTTCATCAAAGGTAAATAATTATCGTTTGCTATTTACATAAATATATCAATAACTTGTTTGTTAAGAATACATTCTTATAATTGTTCCACCATGTAACAACCGGGACCCAAGACTATGGGTGTCGATACTTTATGTGAAAGGATGTATTTCAAAGAAAAGTACTTTAGTCAAATTTCTTCAACGCATTTGCTCAAATCGCAAACTAAAGATAACACGATCAACATGCTTGAAACATGAAACCGATGTTATTGTCTCAAAACAATATGTTGAAGGCAAGAATAAAGGCGTTAGAGGCAAGGATTACTTAGGGTCATTGACCTTTACCCAAAAAAGCGTTGGAGGCATCATGGAATTGGCAAGAAATCTGTTGATCACGCATGTCGGTCAAGTGGAATACCACCTTATAGATATACATTAATAATCTTCATGGAGTAGATTTCGTTGTAGTAGTAGTAGCATTTGTTGTTGTACTTGTTTAATGTTTTATTGTTATTGTTTAATTAAATAGAAACAAATACACAATAATAAAACATAACGTAAAAACACTACACAAATAAATATACTCTACATATAAAAGTATTAAACAAATAAATACACTATACATATAAAAACACTACACAAATTAAATATATATACAAATTAAACACAACATAATTAAAATAAATAAGTAAAAAGACGGAGTGACCCGATCTGCATGAGGTGAAAAATAGAAAATGGGGTGCTTGAGAAGACTATCCCTATGCGATACATATGAAAGCTTAAACCAAACCAAACCAATAATAGACGACCATCCTAAACATCCTCTTACAAGTCTTGCTAATGAAGCACTTGGCACCAAAAATTTTCTCGTCTGCAGCATCTATTCTTTAATGCTCGATACTTTATTTCTTTCACTTCTTTCAAACTTTTCATAAATCTTAAATTCTAACACACTTCCTTAAATTCTTTTAACTAATGCATTCATTGATGAGTTAACCTCATGTTTTTTTAAACATTATACAAGACCCAAGATACCCTACTCTTACCTAGTTAAAGGAACAGTTTTCAGTTCTGTCTCAACAACACCAAACTTACTTGTTCTTAAAATCTCCAACACTTTTCACTTCATCTCCCACACATTTTTTGTATCACATACAACGCTCTCACACAAACACAAGAACAAAAAAACAGTCACTCTCCTTTTCTTCACACCTTCAGCCTTCTTCCTCATTAACATCAACACACTTTTTTTTTTTATCACATACAAATATAACAACTAGTCCAAACTCTCAAACACACACACCAACTCACGCACACCACACCAACAGCACATAAGATTCTTGTTTCGTTGCAGTTCTAGTCGTTTCGGTGGTAATTTTAGTGGCATTTCGAGGCTGTATTGGGGTTGTTTTGACCGGATCTGGCCGGATAAAGCTGAGGTTTGTTATTTTCGTCATGCATTTACGTACACGTTTAAGTTTTGGTGGTGTGTTTAGTTTTTTCTGTTTGTTTTTTGCTCATAGATAATACTAAGATCTGATAGAACTATTTGTCGTGTTTGGTTTTTTCTGTTTGTTTAATTTCAAAATTTTCATAAATCTTAAATATTAAACACCTTCTTCATAGTAGGATAAGGATCTTCAATTCTATCATATATCTACCCATTCCTTAAATTCTTTCAACTACTCCCAACAGCTAGCTAGTATATCATTTTGCTTTGGTTCAAGTACAATATGCATTCATAGATGAGTCAACCTCATGTTTTTTAAACGAAATACAAGACCCAACGTACCCTACTCTTACCCGAGTTAAAGGAACACTTTGAGTTCTGTGTCTAGAACACCAACCATACTTGTTGCTACAAAACACACACAGCACAACAACAACAAAAAAACACTCACTCTCTCCTTTTCCTCACACCCTCAGCCTTCTTCCTCACACAAACACAACTCATCCAAACTCTGAAACACACACAACACAAACAGCACATCGTTGTAGGTTTAATGGTTTAATAGTGATTTTGTGGTTTTGGTGGTGTTTCGAGGCCGTATTGGGGTTGTTTTGACCGGATCTGGCCAGATAAAGTTGAGGTTTGTTATTTTCGTCATGCATTTACATCGTTTAAGTTTTGGTGGTGTGTTTAGTTTTTCTGTTTGTTTTTGCTTTGATCGACGATAAGATCTGATAGAACTTTTCTGTGGGGTGTTTAAGTATACTTTCGAGTTATCAAATCTATCTTTTGAGATCTGATTTTTGAGAACTGTTATTTGCGTGCTATACCTTGAAATATATATTTGCATTTGAAATATATACCGACACTATCTCAATTTTAAAACCAAGATACCCTACTCTTACCCGAGACTGATAGTTGTGTCTGTCTACCAATTTGAAGTTTAGATGAGAAAAGTTTCATGGTCTTTAGGATTGCAAGGTGTTCTTGATAGGACTTATGGTTTGTGTTAAATTATAAATGCTTATTGTAATATGCTTTTTGGGTATAGTTTTAGGTTTTAACAATTTGCATTTTATTTTCTTTGTTAACGTTGTGCGGGTAGAAAACACCCAAACTCTGCTGACGCACCAAATGGTATGAGCTGGTTGGCATGTGCCCGTTCTGGAAATGTAGTTTGGTGCATAGATACCAACCCAATAAAAGCAAACTACATGAATCTGAACATATTAAAAAAAAAAAAAAAAAAAAGAGAGAGAGAGAATATATGGACGTGCGACGGTGCGAGTAAATACATAAGCCTTCAGCGCAAGTTTGTACCTTGTTTTCTGTCATCAAAACCCTTGGATGCATGCCCCAGGTTTTGGATTATCTCTTATCCCAGTTTCGTTTTTTGTTAATTCCCCTTCATAGTAGATCTTTATTGGTCAACATACTTACGCATCTTTGGCTAGCAAAGGAGAGGTAAGCATGCTAGATTCAATGCGGATAGCATACAGTTGTTTTTTGGTAAAGGAAGGATTCATTTATGCTACCGGAGGTCTCACGAGTCTATGTACTTTCGGGTTTATCATTTCACCTCCCCCGTACCCCGCTCCGACGGGATTCGGTATGTTGTTGTTGAGAGATTCATGTACGCCTCCAAGGGTACGGTATAAAGGATGTCATAACTTTTTATTATGTTTTTGGAGGTACTATTTATGAAGCAAAACTGTTACGGTAACGATTTTATTGAAAAGATCACATAGGGCATCCTGATTTTATAGATGGCAATATGGGTTAGCTAGGTAGCGGATTTGGGTCGAAAAGGATCTCCTTCAACTTTTTTGATCATAATCATATTAATCTTTTATTCGTTTTATGCACTTCAATTATTTTAATACCCTTCATGATGAACCTAAAATTTACAGCTCAATGTAACTAAAATTTAAGCTCAACCGTTTACACTCCATGGACTCGGTTAAATTCACAATGGAATTTAACATAACAAATGTTGCTCCATCTTCCACTCATAATTAAAAACTGAAATTTAACAAACCCAATTTAGCTGCTAGTCTGTCTTCGGAATTGTATTTTGGAGAAGATTATCCGACTATTGCATTCGCAAAACACATACAATCAAAATGTTTGCCAATCTATTGGAAAAGAGTGATTGTCAAAATCGAGATAACATAATTTTTTAAAAGAATGGGATTGAGATGCCCTCTTTAAAAAGGCTTGATGGCACATCTATTGCTGTGAGGATTGAGGCATGCAATAACCCACCCACCTCAACGACATCTTCATCTAAACACCCATTAACCACCACCCAACCAAATAAAACAAACACCATCTAATAATCGTAGATTCCTAGCACAACAATATGTTGTGATTGTGTGTCACAAAAAAAAGATTTCAACAATATAACTACCATGGGAAAAGAACACTTACTTTATTACTACGAAAATAAGTCAAAACATAATTAATGAAACTCCACAATATGGAAAGGAACACTTTAGTATGGAAATAAGTCAAAACATAATTAATCCATACAATAGACACCTTAATGTGCAAACTTATGTCATCGATATTGTTGCAACCACAAAGAAACATTGAACATAAGACATTCTATACACACGCTATTGATTAAAGTTCAGACATCAGACACAAGGAAAAGAAAGAAAGAAACTAATAACATATCATATTCATAATACCATAAAAAGCTTTTGAATAAAGTGCATAATTGACGTTGGTAGTCCCAAGTTCGATGCAATCCTGCTGGTGGAATCCTTCAGCCTTCCGTGTGCCTCGACAACACCATGATAGCACACAAAGCAATCATTCATGTTTAATAGCAATACATATGAAAGCAATATATAAGTATGCATGAAAATCAAAATGGAACTACCTTTTATTGGTTGCTGAGTCGAATATTGTAAATAATATTGTAGTATTTCGGCATCTGGTGCTAATTCACCTTTGCTCATCATGTGTGGTACCAATATTCTCATTCTTTCGTGTACCTTTCGCAGTAGCCTCGAAAAATAGCTATGAAACGTGGATTCCATTTCATCATTATTCCAGCCAATAATGTGACGTTCCATATCCGTGATATTCCTAATATGAGTTAGAAAGTTACGCATGAGCGTAGCATGCCGTAAACAGTATAATGATTGTAATTATCACCCCATCTAGCTTCCTCCATCTCCTTCACTAGATCTTCGGTAAATTTCAAAGTCCATTTTCCTCCCTAGTATTAATCTCGGCCGAAAGTATATTT
Source organism: Chrysanthemum lavandulifolium (assembly GCA_022545495.1). Taxonomy (NCBI): domain Eukaryota; kingdom Viridiplantae; phylum Streptophyta; class Magnoliopsida; order Asterales; family Asteraceae; genus Chrysanthemum; species Chrysanthemum lavandulifolium. The sequence goes on from CM040239.1 coordinate 247,000,467, forward strand.
GGTTTCTATTTCGTCTCTGAACCATTCTTTGGAGAGTAACAAATCACTAACATGTCTCACACATTGGAGACATTTATCAGCATCATAAAGCCAAACATGATCTAAAATTTTTTGGAGGCTTGGTCGGCATAAGATTACATATTATCGATTAGATCTCATCAGAATTACTATTTGTCTAAATTGAAAACAATAATTTTTTGTATATATATATAATCATCTTACAAATCACATTTAAAAACTGAAATATTTGGTTCTAGCTATGTGTCATACCTGTGATGTGGGTTTGGATTTAGCATTTTTCTCGAAACATGCTTCACTTCATCAAGCTCCGCAGATAGATCTTCAACATCTTCATGCCGTTAACCGATTAGTATTGGTCATTGATTAGTGGGCACAAGATTAAAGCACTTGAGAGATCGTTCTTCCAAAACATCTATATCCTCAGCTATTATGAATAAATAAATGGTGAAATAATATATTTATTCCATTAATCAGCCAAGCCAGGTTATTAAGCTAACGGCTACGCTGTTGCTTTAAAACAAACACTTTAGGAAACAATGTTTGATTTGCTATTCAGAAGAACTAATACATCGCCTTTAATTAGATTACAATTTCAACACCCTTATAACAGCACATAACAATAAAGTTTAAGCTTGGCCAGTTGCCACTGCCCGGTGACCCCGAGCCCTACCCATCCTCGCTTGTCGTCACGCCTTCAGCGTTGGTGTTGCCAGATATGATGATTTCATGGATGCGCATCAATCCACGTATTATATCCAAGCATTAAAAAACAACATATGATATGGTGTGCAAGTCCAAATGTTATGTATCGCTACACCCGCGAAGTACCTAAGAACCTCGCCTGTCATCATCAGTAGCGTCAAAGAAGTGCCTCATAAATAAAGCCTATATATATATATATATATATATATATATATATATATATATATATATATATATATATATCGCTGCAGGTACCAGGTGCATTGCGGTCACACTGCTCCATTAAATTCAGAATGTGATATAACGTTTGGCACCAAGATAAATTTGTGCCATTTTGACGTTGTTTATAACCGCATGATCGCCACCACACCGCACGCCACACCAGTTGGCTACATTTCCCTGGTTATTTTCATTTCGATCTTTTTTATGGTCGAATTCCATATCTTAAACACATTTCATCAGAATGATTGATTGCAATTCGACACACCATTGCCAAGTGATCCATGTCAAATGGCGATATACCGTACATTAAACACTAGAGTTATTGTACCTTGACTAGAAAAATATATGGTATAATTTGAAAATTTTAATACCGTGAATTTCCATAACCTTTTAATCGATTTTAACCGAACACTATTTGTTCTAGATGTTGCTGATAATCCTGTCAAGTGATCGATATCAAATGTATCTTCTTCATATGACAATTATCTTCACCAGAAGTTTCAAGTTCAATACTAAGAAGATCCTGTCTGACTGGCATTCTCTGCTAGGAAAAATGGTCAACATTAGAAATAGTGTACGAATTAAAAAAGTTGATTACAAATTTTTGAAAATTCATGGTATTTAAAATTTCAAATTATACCAGATATTTTGCTAGTCAAGTAGAATTACCGTAAATACAACCGTGATTCAACGTACCGATATGTCATACACTTGACATGGATCACTTCTATGGTGTCGTAATTTGAAAATCCAATCATTTTACAACTAAAAGGTTTTAGATATGGAATTCAACCATCAAAGATCAAGAAATAAGATAACCTTAGGAAATGTAATATGTGAGACGTGAAACTCCACTGTATGGGGCAATTTGAGGGGCCGATTAGTATGGAAAGTTATAAACAAACGCATACACTACACAAATTTATATAATCTTTGGTGCACAAACAATTGCTATCACATTCTAAGATTTTATGTGAGTCAGTTTGACAACCACCAATGCAATTCGATTTGAGTTATGCCCGCAAACTTTGGATATATATATGAGGCACTTCTTGAAACATACTTTTGACTCACATCTTGACGGGTCTTGTAAGGTAATACCGATGTGTGATAAATAATATTTGATTACTGACCTTTTCATATATCATATATTTGTTTTTTTTAATGCAGGATATAATATATGGATTGATGCACATCCATGAAAAGGTTTATGTCACAATAACATCAACACTTCTAACATATTCAGAACTGTGAAGAGCGCTAAAATTTCGGATGGTAGGAGCTCGAGTTCATCAAGACTGAGTGGCAAGTATCCAACTTAAACTTTTTTATATTATTATTATTTGTTACTTAAGGGTGTTTGAAATTGCATAATATTCTAATTAAGAGGCAAATATTATTGATTTCTTACGGACAAGCAAATTAAACACTTTTCCTAAAGTGTTTATTTTAAAGCAACTTAATACTAATATGTGCTTAATAACCACTTCTTGGTTAATTCATCGAATAAATATATTATTTCACCCATTTCATTTATTCATAATAGCTGGGAGATAGAGTGTTTTGGAAGAACGATGCTCTCGTGCTTTAGTCTTGGTGCCCATCAATTCAATGACCAACACAAGTCGCTTGACCTGTGTAAGATATAACTTTTCATACACATCAAACCATAACACAAGTTGGCGATAAGATGGAATTTGAGAGAGAAAGTTAATGGTTTAGTGAACTTAGTGAGAGAAAGTGAAAGATATTATTATGAGTTCCAACTCTACCTTGGAAGGTAGAGTATTTATAGTCTTACATACCGCCACACTTCGGCCATGGATCGCATACAGGGTAAAGACCGTCTGGCCCTCCACGGTGTTACTTAACTAAATAACTACTTAACTTAAAAGAACTATGACTACGAGCTTTAACGATTACATATACTGAGGTGACCGACTCTTTAATCCTCGGAATTTCTAATTCCTAACAATCTCCCTAAGGAGGTCACCTCAAACATGTACCAAAATTACATAGAATACAAATAGATATAACATTAACAAGTGATCTAGTATTCTTGATGTAGTCCTTGATCTTGAGCTCAGAGATCTTGATTCTTCACATTGCATGTTTGGTTATTCCAAGTGGAGGTCTTTATCGATCCACGGATGATGAGTTTCGAGCCATCTGGAGATCATCACCATCAACAATCTCTCGAGACATCCTTTGTGATGTTGGTATTTTGTGATGTTGTGACTTTGGGACCGACATGCTCACATTCTCGATCATGATCTTTCTCATCGAGTAGCGGAAGCATTTGTTGAATCACGATATTGACGCAAGCACAGAGCAGGCTAGCATGAGTGAAAATATCGTAGTCATTGATGCACTAATCATGATTTCTTTTGAGTTGAATGTGTAAAGTGAGCATGCGGGCTATGGATTGACCGCTTCATTCTCGATCACCGCAAACGCCTACGGATCGCGATACAAAGAGTTAGCAATAAATCACGAAGTGCCTTGATCACTTCGATGAATCGAGGTACGCCCACTGTGCCCCGCTGATCAAGACAAGTACGCCTCGCGATCGTGTAGGATTCCTAAGAATCTCCTTGACGTGGTTTCGCAGAATGTTTCAATGCTCTCAAACCGAACATCTCAAAGAAGACAACACGGAGCGAGTGAACCAAATGGAATATTAAGTCCACCGATTGATGAAAAGAGATTTGAAAACAATCTGGTATTGCTCAATAGAAATTGTTTTTGCAATACAACGAAGGTTTTATTGAAAATCAATTATCAATCAAAAAATACCTTTTGGTTTGAAAATGAGTACACGATGATGTGCTAGAAGAAAAGAGTTTATAAGCACAAAGACCTTTTCAAAGGTATCCGCTAATCCTTAATCAACTGGAAGTTTGATTCAAGAGATTGAATCGCCCATTGTTTCTGCTCAGCTTGTCACATGGTTGATCCGCAAAATAGATCTCACATGCCACCTACCAGAGCTTGTTTGATGTTGGCTCTAAGGCTTTCCATCTTCATTGTGAATATGTAAACATATCACTCCGATGTTCGCAATACCACAAGGATAATGCGACTCAAGTTATAACTCTCTTCCACATTGTGTGAAACAGAGCCTTCATTGAAAGTGTCCTAATGAGATTTATTGATGATCTCGTGGCTCTAGACTCAATTTGCATATTTGGATCCTATAATCCGAGACTAGTGAGTAGGTCTCTTCAATATCAACCATCTCTAAGAGAAAATTGATAGATAATGTCGGTTCCGTGAGAATGAAACAAGTCCTTTAAGAGGAACTTGAGTGGTTTGGAAAGTTGAAGTGCAGCAAGGCCACCGGGTCCATGACGCCTTGTCTTCAATACCGATGTTACCATCAAGAGCATATGAATTGAACCCTGTCACCCCTAAGGTTGAATTAATGGAGGGCTATTTGTTTTCACCCTATTTTCATTCAATCTTTATTATTCTTCAACCTTCGATGCTTATCGAGACTTCATGGCTAGAACCTTGTTGGGTTTATTCCAAGATTTAGCTCGGCCTTAGTCCGCACTCTTCCCTTATCTCATTTTTTCCTTTTATCATCATACCCAAGGACTTCTACACTAACTAGTGGATCGTCTCTGTAGATCCCTCCGATTCTCCCGGATCATGGGAACCAATACCTAACCTTATCATCCTTATATCACCGCATATAAAGTAAAGTTGGTCATCAATTTGGTATTGTTCATCCGCCATTGGATCCAATTGAAAACCATTTGAAAATCAATTCGAGATACTTGTGATATAATCAAAGCATTTTGTACCGAATTGTTTTTTGATATTTTTAGAACGAGAACTCCCTCAACATGTGCATCAAATATTTGAAAGAAATTTTGCACACGGAGGCAAGAGAAAGAATTAACTTTGATTACCATTTTCTAAAGATATCAACATCGCTTCCCTCAAGATCAAGTAGATATAGCATTTCGGAAGGATGAGGTTTCCATAAATTTGTTCTCAATATGTGCCTCGAGGTTTGAAAGAGTTTTGCACATACTAGAGGGAACCCCGCATTGGGATAAATGATCACGCTTTTAAATCAAAGGTTTTAAGATAGATGCCCCCTCAACATGTGCATTGAAAAATTGAAATCGTTTGTCACATGTGTATGGATAGCATGTACATCCTATTATAACCATTTACCTAATTATCGCTTTAAACCAATTTAAATCACACATTCTCCCCCGATCACAATTATCAAATCATTTGAAATTTGTGATCTTATAGATTTAAATTGATTTGAAAGCTTTTAAGGAGAATTGTGACTTGATTGTGAAAGCGCTTGAACTGATAAGGATCTGATTTTAAGACTTTAAACTCCATTTATAAACATGCATGTATATCTTTTGAAACAATTTTAATGCCAAATAACTTTTAATTTAATTGAAATCATTCTCCTCAATCAATGACGTAGGTTGTTGATCGAGATAGAGATTTTGACAAATAAGTCCCGATGATTATCAAAATAGAGATTGAGTTATTTTTCAGCATTTAGTTTTCAGAGATAGAGTTTATAGAATCGAGCATAGGATTTGAAAACATGGTAAAACATGGCTCGTTCTTTCTTTAAAAGCGGGTTATTGCTCAAAATGACAATAAACCATTCTCTTTCTCCCAAAATTTTTTTTTTTTTTTTTTTTGAATTTTTTTTTTTTTTTTTTTTTTTTTTTTTTTTAAAGAATTCGAACAACATCTAAAGACCCGTGTCATTCTTTGAATGACAAAGACAAAGACCGAGATATTATCGAATCGAGAAAACATGACAAAATGACAATATTTTTGAAGATTTTTTCAATTTTTCGATTTTTATGGATTTTGAAAGTATTATAATTTTCTATTTGATTTTTGAGGGTTTTATAATTTTGTATTTTGTTTTTCAATAAATATTTACAAGAGATAGATGAAGATAGATCTTTACCCCGCCTCCTCCCCAAGACGCTTGAGAGTTTCGTTGAAGGCTTTTCAAACCAAGTCGGAAGAATAAACTCAAAACGCTCTTTCGAAGAGCTGTGAAGATGTCTCATAATCCGATATTCGTGACCTCACAAAATATAGTTCCACCACACCTTTTCCACCATCGCTCCTCGATGAAATGATGTCGAATGTCGATATGCTTTGCTCTCGAGTGTTGAACGTTGTTGTACGAGAGCAATAGCACTTTATTATCACAAGATGTAGGATTTTGTTGAATTCAAAGCCAGTCGATAATCGAGATCTCATCCATAAGATTTGAGCACAACAAGATGACATGGCTATGTATTCACCTCCTCGTAGAGGAAATAGAAGTACTTATTTGCTTTTGAAGACCAGCTCACAAGCTTATCACCCAAAAACTGAGCACCTCCGCACGCATTTCCGACGTATCTTGACAACCCGCATGATCGGCATCTCGCATAGGCCGTTAAGTGACATACCGGTGTCCTTCGGTACCATAGTCCCATATTGATGGTTCCTCGAGATACCGAAGACCCGCTTAATCGCTTCAAGGTGCTTTTTAGTAGGCTTAGCCCGGTATCTAGCACACATGCACATGAGAGAATAAGATGTCCGGTCTACTAGCAGTGAGATACATCGTGATCCAATCATACTCCTATATTTCGCTTGGTCAATCATGATCCCCGGAGGTCCTCATCTAGTTTGGTTCGGTCAATCATGGGGGTGTCAACAGGTCACATGAATCAAATCCAAATTTCTTTAAAATCTGCTGCATATTTAGATTGATTTATGAAGATGCCTCCGGACTTTTAAATTTGTAATCCCAAGAAAATGACATTTGTCCCATCATTGACATTTGAAACTTTGAACTCATTTCATTAGAAAACGATCACATTCCATTGGGTCACCGAGGCAAAATAATATCATCAACATAAATTTGAACATGAGTTAAATGTTTGCCTCGACTGGTGAACAATGTAGATCAATCGCCTTTGTCAATCCGGCTGATAGAAGAAACTTTGACAAGGTATCATACCATGCCCTGGAGCTTGCTTTTAAACCGTAAAGAGCCTCTTCAAACGATAAACGTGAGTAGGATGCTCTTGATTCACAAATCCTTCAGTTGGCCGACGACGATCTTCTTTAAGATCTCCGCTCGAAATGCCGCTTTACATCCATCCGATATACCACCATGTTCTTACTTGCAGATTAGCCAAAAGATTCTCGATTGCCTCGATTCGAGCAACTCGAGCAAATGATTCTTCAAAGTCTATACCTCCTCTTGACGATATCCTTTAGCAACCAATCGAGCCTTGTTTTTCAACACATCACCATGCTCATCAAGTTTTACTTTGAAGATCCATTTTGAGCTATAATCATAGATACACCGAGCGTGTACTAACTCCCATACATCAAGACGATCAAACTCATGAATTTCATCTTGCATAGCATTGAACCAATTATCTTCATTCATGGCGCTTTTAACGCCTTTTGTCGATCTTAGATAATACGGAGTTGAGGAAGCACCATAAGGCATCGGTGGAAGTTGCTTCCGGGTTGATACAGACGGGAGGATTACCAATGATGTTGTCTAATGGATGATCGTGAGTCCATTTTTTCGAGGTGTTCATGTGGCATTTGTTGAGGAACCGAGGTAATGAGTCGATGTCTCCTGAAGAAGATGGTTCATTGATGATTCAGGAGTAGCAAATATGTTTTCAAATGGAGCATCTTCGTGGAGTCGCAAAGGGATTAACTTATCATTGATGCCGTAAACATTTCCATGATGTACATTTGAAGAATGATGATTTGTTGATGAGATCAAGGATCACCAGGTAGTGCTTTTGACTTACGTGATATTGAAACCGATGGATTGACTTCATTCATCGGAATATGAGCATCCTCTCATGGTGGATCAAGACTCATTAGTAGTAGACTCCACAGGCTCATCAAACATGGGATCAAATGCTTTACATCATCTTCGGATGGAGGTACATATGGAGTTTCTTGAGAGGAGTTTGGAACAAGAGATGAACCAATAGGACTGCTTTTTGAAGTGCAAGTGGTCCCGAGCGGAGTGTCCAGGAGCCATTTGACCATGCCACTCATCAAACGTAACGTGAATTGTTTCCATGATATTTCGGTTCTTTTTGTTGTAGATCTGTATTTGTTGGGTGCATATCCTACAAATACCCAATGTCGCTTTAGCTCTAAGTTTACCCAAGTCTTGACCTCATTAGTTGGATAGCACAAGGCACCAAACACACGAAGGAAAGATAGATTAGGTTTCAATGTGACAAGTTCAGATGGAGTTTTTCCATGAATGGTGTGAATCGTGAACGATTTTGTGTGTAGATGCAGCGGCAATTGCTTCAAAGTAGAAACATTGGAACCTTTGAGTAGATCAAAGATTGTTCTAGCAACTTCAACAAGAGTACGATTGCCTTTCAACTACACCGCTCGCTGAGGGGTTCGTGGAACACTTCTTTGATGGCTGATTCCAACGCTTTCATAGAATTCACTAAGTTGTTTGTTGACAAACCGGTTCCATTGTCTGCTCTGAGCACTCGACGCTTTGTTTAGTCTAACTGCAATGCTTGATGAGTTTGATGATGATATCGGAGTTTCATCCTTTGTCCTTAAGAACTTGACCTGTGAATCTAGAATAATCATCAACCACAACTAATACATATTTCTTCCCAAAGATATTCTCGCACCCTCATTGGTCCACATAAATCCATATGAATCATACGAAGAACTTGTGATGAGTTAGTAGGTTTGGGTTTATGGGCATACTGGCATGCTTTTTCCCAATTGACATGTCAACAAAGATGATCCTTTTCATACTTTAGTCTAGGTAAACCCACAACTAAGTCCTTTCGAAAGATCGTTGATGGTGCCAGTTCAAGTGATTGAGACGACGATGCCATAACCATGACTTTGTTTTGAAGCCTTTGATAACAAGCATACACAGGACGCCTCACCATGTCATCGATAGAGATAGTGTAAAGGTTTGAGCCACGAGTTCCTTTCATGCCTTCACCATTAAGATCTCTAACAAAGGTGTATGTTTTCTCAAGGCCACTTCTAGATCGTAATCACAAATGACCAACAGAAATGATTATGACCTAAACCTTCCACATAATACACTGAGATGACACTATCACCAACTACATAATCTCCATAACCCATAATAGCATCAAATGATCATTACCAAATCTACATCAGCCCCCATGAATTTGCTCAAGTTCATGAGCTGCAGGAATCGGTCTCCAAATATATGCTTGGAACAACTGAGTCAGTACCACAGAACAATTTGAACGATCCGCAGCTGAACACGACAAGAATGGATAATCGATATTTGGGATCCCCATGCAAGAATGGGTTCCATTTGGTTAGTACAGCTGGACCACCCACATTAGAAATAGAAGTATCATATCGATGGTGAAGTAATGGAATCATTGTGAATAGATGCAATACTAGTGTCCGATAGCCCTATTTACAAGGTGACCACTTCATGGAATAGTTCTACCAAGAGGCATCCATTTTCTAGTGGGCATTATCTCGATTAGTCTTATGACCAATGTATCCAATAAAAGCCTATTCTCGCCGAATGTTCTTCCTGGTTTCCATTGTTTTCTAACTCTCTTTCGCTTTTGCCTTTAGCCTTTTTAGCATGAATTTTAGCATTAACAACATTAACTGGACAATTAACATCATTAGGCGTAACATTTACATCACTTTCATGATTAGGAAAGTAATTCAAGCAATCATCGATAAGGTTTGCAAATAAAGTGTAATTGAATTAATTACGACGCCTATGGCTAATACTAGAATCAACACGATTCGCTTTATTCGATTCAAACTTAAGGTTCCTAGATTGTTCTTCACTCTCTTCCGTAGGCACATTCTTAGCTTGAGAGGTCCTATCATTCCTTGTATTGTCTTGAGACTTTGACCGCTCCCTTTAATGTCACCGACATTCTGTAGGGAATGGGAACATTAGTTTGTTTTACTACTTTGCACCAATTGCTTAGATGTGCCGATCCGAACTACATGCAGTACACTAAGGTTCACTTTCTTAACATTAGAGGTACCGAGATTAGTACTCCTAGAAGGCCCATTCGAGTTCACTTTCCTAGTATTTCACGGATCTAAAATCAACTACTCACTCGTACTACTCCTCACATTCAAACCATTGGGAATCGAAAGCACGTCGTTTGGCCTTAGGCATCGAGCATGGAATCAAGGGGTTAACTCTCTCACCTAATGTTTTGGGCATATAGGATCAAACATTCTAAGATTTCGAGATCGTTTGGCATATAGGCATGCATGTCCAATTGCATTATCATGAGGTTTCTAGCTTATCCTCTTCAACAATCTCACGCAGCATTCTAAGCAATCCTTAAGGATGAGAAATATGTTTGAATGGCAAGTTTGTTGTTCCTTAGGTGAGGGACATATGTCATGATAAAGTAGATTTATTCCGAGTGAACCTTAGATACAACATTCTCCTCATTGATCATTGGCATTTTCCCTTTTATCTCGACTCTTCGATTCTCAACTTTTGCAATGAAGTTATTTGTTCGTTGTTTTGTTATTCAGTGACTTTAATTGATTCAAACAACTCATTGAAATGACGTTAACCTTTTCTATTCTCTAGAAAACTTTCCTTTTGTAAAACATTTACTAGGTTTTGAAGATGAAACGTTTGAGAATTCGCAGAATCTAAAGAAGGAGGCATTTGGGAGCCTGCCATATTGTTCGCTTGACCTTTAATTGAGAGATTTCGCTTTCAACTTTTCGATCGTGTTGCACCGAGCTTGAATTGCTCATCTCGTTTGTTAATTTGAAAATCCGCATCAAACTCGGAGCATCCCAAGATGTCTTGATATTTGAAGTTTTGACATTTTCTTTGAGATGTTGATATTTTAGTTGTAGATTAAAATACTCAACTTCTAGTTTAGAAAATGTTTAACCAAATTGTCATGATCATCCAGTTTAATTTTCTCATTTAGTTTAGAATTAGTTTTTCAAGCTCAACGACACGATCATGGGAGACTTTCAGGCCAGATAATTCATGAAATTTGAAGCATTAATAGAGCAATTTGAAGCGTTGAAAACACATCTTGAGCAACACATTCAGAATAAGATTCTCATTTATCGTCCGCAAGTTCTTTCTCTCAATCTCATTATATTTTAGTGCATCGCTCATAATCACTAACTTCAAGAACCATTGCATCAAATTCCTTTCCATACCTTTAATATCGCCTTCTACCCCTTTTTAAGACTCTCAAAGTGATCTTTTAGAAGTTTAAAGAAGGCATGACCTCGCTTAAATAACATTCTTTCATTTGTTCAAAACCTCTTCACCTTCGCTTATACCAGTGGGAGTGATCCTTTTCGCAAGTTTTCTCAAAATCAACAAATAGTTGGAATATAACGATTGCATAATTAATGTCTTGCTTTAGTGGCAATTGTTCTAGGTACAAGATGCATAGGTGTATTAGGAGGATACACACTGTTTCAGGCATTTTCCGGCGGGAGGTTTGTTTCTACAATATTTTCGCTTATCTAAATCCATTTTCCATAAGACTTGTTCGGAGTCAACAAAGTCCGAGGCTTAAACTTGTTTAATGCAATCCAGTTTTCCTTTTGTAATCGTGAGGAGAGAGATAATTATTTTTTCTCTTGCATTTAGGGTCATCTAGTTTTTGTTCATCCTTTCCTAGTGACTTCATCTCGATTTCTTATCTTCCTCGCACTCAACGCAACTAGGTTTCTCGCCAGGCTTAAGAATTTCATCACCATCATAAATCACCTTATGAGCATTTCTAGCCTTTTGATTACTCCTCGATTTGGTTCCTCAACAAGTGGAATGCTATGCTTATCGCTAAGACTCTATGCTTAGTGATCATGTGAGCAGTCTCGAATGGTATTCCTCAGACGCATAACTTATTTTCAAGCTTGTTTTTCAAAGTCTTTAGATTAGAAAATCATTCAAAAGTTTTGACCCTTAGCATAGAATTCTTGCTTAAGCACTTTAACATTTTCCTAAGTTCTTGTTTTTGCTTAGCGCTTTAGAAAGCTTTTCTTGTAAGTCATTTAACTTTGTTTTAATACTTCTTCTCTAAACCTACTTTTTCTAATAGTTGTACGGATTTGGTCATCCATTTCCGCTCACGGGTGGTCAACTCAAATTTTGCACGTTGTTCATAAATGGCAACACGCTCCTTATAGGCATTTAGTTCGTAGATAATGGAATCATCGTGAGCACATGCAGTGTATTCATCAAAGACATAGTCATTGTTGACCTGAAGATGCATCACTAGGTACATCTTCACTTTCACTTTGTTTCACGATTGATCATATGGGACAATATTGATATTACCCGTATTTTCAATATTTGATTCAAAAGTTTCGGTTGGTTGTACTTTGTCATGCACTGCTGTACATCAAGATCATCATATAGCTTAATACCTCGTAGATGAGTTTGTCCTTCGATGGGCCACCATGTGTGAAGAAGTGACCTGGGAGACACCATGAGAGATGCTAGCCATAAATATTATGTGTGTGCAGAGGTCCATCATCCACATCGAGTCGTAAGCATCGCAGCCACCGACTTGAAAGGCATTTTGATGATTATGACCTATCTCCCGAATGGCCGCTCATCTACATCGTGATCATAGGTCTTGGCATTGTCTTCAAGAAGAAAACATCAGCCTCTTCACTCAAAGTAGCACCATTGTCCCCAGCTTGAGCCACAACATCTTATCTCTCAAGTATCTGCATTTTGTGGACGCTTTGGAGATGTGCAGCCTTGCAAAAGTGCCCTCACCACCACAGCCAGCATTTGATTGGCTTAGCTTGACCAGGTTACCATTCCTTCCTCGACTCAAGGTTTCCAACATAACCTCTCCCAGCTCCACCTCGCCCCTGCTCATACTGTCTTCCCTGAACCGGTTGCACCACGATCCTTCCATCTTTAATAGTGGCTTGATTATGGGTTAGATGCGCTGAGGTTGTTGTTGGTTTGTGGAAGAGAATCATGTTTTGACTAATGAGAAGAGCAAGTTGATTAATGATGTTACCCACGTGCATCAAAGATCGCCTTGTTTGAACCGAGGATCGTGGATGAGTTTGTGATTACCATTACCCAAGGGTATGACTTGTGATGCTTTGGTTGTGATTCCAATGTTTGAGTAGGCGCTTGAATCATTAGAGCGAGCTTGTCTCTCCGGGTTAGTTTTGAACCGATTGAGAATCAATTTTTCAAACATGGCATGTCTTTCATTCTCAAGGAGGAAGGCATAGAGTTGCTCATAGTTTGTGTTCTTCTTCAGCCCTTTAGTGAGCTTCACAATGTAACAAACTTGCTATCTTGGATTCATGTTGTTCACAAATTTTGAGTTCAATCAATGTTAGGCATAGTCATCTTGATGTTCCTCATGTCATTCACTAACTTATGAAATCTCACATAGTACTCATAGACACTCTCATCCTGGGTTTCATCTTGAAGTGCTCAAATTCATCATAGAGTGGGATTCCCTGCCTTCCATAGTTAATTTCAACCCGAGAGAAGCATCTTAACGTTATCCCAAACAACCTTTGCATCGTGTGTTATGATTGATCGCCTTGTAGATGTCTTTAGAAGACCTTGAACAATGTTCAAGCCCGATATCCGCATCGATCTCTTTTTCTCCTCATTATCAAGCTCATCAGTACATCTTAGGTCCGCATCCATTCCGTGAGACAGAGTGCCATCTTCATTAGTATCAAGTATGTCTCTAGTCGTTTCAACCCGATATGGTCCTTCATCAATGGATTTGAGAATGTTTACACCATTTTCCCAAGGCAATACAACTGATTCTGAGCCCAAGAATCGTAGTCGGCCTGGGCAAGCATGGTGGACGAGTATCCGAGCCACCGTTGAACATCCCTGCAATGATGGAGATGACAGGTGGGAACAATGGGAATGTTGGTAGACATGTAATGATTATACGGATTTTATAACTCTATGATTAAACCGGAAATAGATTCTTTCACGGATTTTACTAAATCAAGAGAAACCGTAAACAATCACCAAGTTGCTAGATGATAAAGTGCTAATTGCTACCAAATAATGCACTAAGTCGCTAGAAATTAGTGCACTAAGTCGCTAACCCTTAACTCGCCACACGCCTAAGTCGCTAGAGTCCCAAGTCGCCAATGTAAAAGCAAGTCGCAGTAGTAACTCGCCATGCACTCAAGTCGCTAGCCAAATTTGGCAAGAATTACACAAGTCGCTAGATATGCAAGTCGCTAAAGAGCAACTCACATGTATAAGTCGCTACCATAAGTCGCTAACCGTAGTGGGAAATTCCACTACTTGTGCTTTTTTAACTCGCTAGCTCTAACTCGCTAGCTTTTATATAACAGAAGTCGCTACAAAACTATGAAGTAAGTCGCTACCAAGAACAAGTCCGAGAGCTAAGTCGCTAGCTTGAAAACCAAATAACCTTCACTTTTCAATCCAAAACAACCCAACCAAGATGATTCAAGCTACCAAATGAAAACCTAAACACTTTTGATGATTCTAAACATAAAAGTACCAACAAAATTCAAACTTTAACACAAGAAATCAACCAAATGATGCAAAACCACTAAACTTTTTCAAACTCAAAACCACCTTAAAACCACTATAAATCCAAAGATGTGCAAGATATGATCTAACCATGGCTCTTGATACCAATTGTAAGATATAAATTTTCACATACACATCAAACCATAACACAAGTTACGATAAGATGGAATTTGTAGAGAGAAAGTTAGAGGTTTAGTGGGAACTTAGTGGAGAAAGTGAAAGATATTATTATGAGCTCCAACTCTACCTTGGAAGGTAGAGTATTTATAGTCTATATAACTCGCCACACTGGTCGTGGATCGTGCATACAGCCGGGTAAAGACTCGTCTGCCCTCCACGGTGTTACTTAACTAAATAACTACTTAACTTAAAAGAACTATGACTACTAGCTTTCTAACGATTACATATACTTGAGGTGACCGACTTTAATCCTCGAATTTCTAATTCCTAACAAGCCGCATGAAGATGTTGAAGATCTATTCCATGAGCTTGATGAAGTGAAACATATTTTGAGAAAAATGCTAAATCCAAACCCACGCCATGTGTATGACACATAGCTAGAACCATATACTTTGCTTAAATGTGATTTGTAAGATAATTATATATATACAAAAATCCTTGTTTTCAATTTAGACCAATAGGTATTCTCGAAGATGAGGTCTAATTGATAATATGTAATCTTATGCACTCAAGCCTCAAAACAATTTAGATCATGTTTGGCTTTACGATGTCGATAAACGCTCTAATTTGTAAGTAGACATGTCGCTGATTTGTTACTCTCCAAAGAATGGCTTAGAGACGAATAGAAACCAAATATACTTTTCACGAGACCGATAATACCAGTGGATTTAAAATGTACTTAAATTTACCAAATATCTTGTGAAGGAAATGGAGGATAATTACAATCATTATAGTGTTTATGGCCTGTTACGCTTCATGCGTAACTTTCTAACTCATATCGGGAATATCATGGATACGGAACGTCGCATTATTGACAAGAATGATGTTGAAATGGAAACCATGTTTCGTAGCTATTTTCCAGTATACTAAGAAAGGTAATACAAAAAATGAGAATATTGGTACCACACATGATGAGTAAAGGTGAAATAGCACCGGATATGAAATAATACAATATTATTTACAATATTAAACTCAAGAACCAACAAAAGGTAGTTTCACTTTGATTTTCATGCATACTTATATATTGCTTTATATGTATTGCTATTAAAC
Source organism: Chrysanthemum lavandulifolium (assembly GCA_022545495.1). Classification (NCBI taxonomy): domain Eukaryota; kingdom Viridiplantae; phylum Streptophyta; class Magnoliopsida; order Asterales; family Asteraceae; genus Chrysanthemum; species Chrysanthemum lavandulifolium. The sequence continues at coordinate 247,016,245 of CM040239.1, forward strand.
ATGAATGATTGCTTTGTTAGCTATCATGGTGTCGCCGAGGCACACGGAAGGCTATAGGATTCCACCAGCTGGATTGCTTCGAACTTGGGACTACCAACATTAATTTTGCACTTTCTTCGAAAGCTTTTTACGTATTATGAATAGGATATGCTATTAGATTCTTTCTTTCTTTTCCTTGTGTTTGATGCCCGAACTTTAATCCTTAGCGTGTATAGAATGTCTTATGTTCAAAGTTTCTTTGTGGTTGCAACAATATCGATGACATAAGTTTGCACATTAGTGTCTCTATTGTATGGATTAATTATGTGTTGACTTATTTTCGTAGTGTAGTGTTCCTTTTCATATTGTGAGTTTGATTAATTATGTTTTGACTTATTTTCTTAGTAATAAAGTAAGTGTTCCTTTCCCATGGTAATTATATTGTTGAAATCTTTTCTTTGTGGCACACAACCACCAACATATTGCTGTGCTACGAATCTACGATTATTATATGGTGTTTGTTTTGTTTGGTTTGGTGGTGGTTAATGCGTGTTTAGATGAAGATGTCGTTTAGGTGGGCGGGTTATTGCATGCCTCAATCCTCATAGGAATAGATGTGCCATCAAGCCTTTTTAAAGAGGCATCTCAATCCCCTTCTTTCAAGAAATTATGTTATCCGATTTTGACAAATACACTTTTCCAATAGATTGGCAAACATTTCGATTGACCTGTGTTTTATAACGTGCAATAGTCGGACAATCTTCTCCAAACACAATTTCAAAGACACTAGCAATTTAAGTTGGGTTTGTTAAATTTCAGCTTTTAATTATGGAGCATTGTTATGTTAAATTTCACAGTAATTTAACCGAGTCTATGGAGTGTAAAAGTTGAGCTCAAATTTTAGTTACGTTGAGTTTTAAATTTTAGGTTCATCTTGAATGGTATTAAATTAATTGAAGTACATAAAACGAATAAAAGATTAACCTAAAAACAGAAGTTTACATGATTAATGTGATTATGATTAAACAAGTTGAAGGAGATCCTTTTCGACCCAAATCCGCTACCTAGCTAACCCATATTGCCATCTATAAAATCAGGATGCCCTATGCGATCTTTTCAATGAAACCGTTAAGTCAACACATCATCAAAGATCAGAATGCTTTGCTTTATAAATAGTACCTCCAAAACATAATAAAAAGTTATGACATCCTTATACACTACCCTTGGAGGCGCATATGAATCTTTCAACAACATACCCAATCCCACCGAGCGGGTGTATGGGAGGTGAAATGATAAACCGAAAGTGGGGAGACTCGAGACTCCTGAGAGTAGCATACATGAATCCTCATTTACCAAAAACAACCAGATTTTCTCCGTGATTGTATCTAGCACGCTTACCTCTCATTTGCTGGCCAAAGATGCATAAGTATGTTGACCGATAAAGATCTACTATGAAGAGGAATTATAGTGCAACAAAAAACAAAACTGGGACAAGAGATAATCCACAAATTGGGGCAAGCATCCAAGGGTTTTGATGACATAAAACAAGGTACAAAGTTGTGCTGAAGGTTGCCATCATGGAAATTGCAGAGAGCAACAAGGTGCAAAGACCAATAAGCTAGCAATCATCTTGGCAAACTGAATTAGAAGTCTTGCTTGGAAAACGTGCCATTAGGATAGAGAGGGAACACTAATAATGCAGTACTAGATGCAAATAGTGAGATTGCATCCGACACAGAAAAGATAGTGAATGCAAAATTTTTTTGTAAACCAAGGAAATGCCTGTTTGTGAATTGCTTACACCAGGCACAGTTATTGCTGCTGCAATCTAGAAATACGACGGTGTTAATTAGTGCTGCAGTGATGCTGCATGATTCGGCTGTGGTTTTCATTCACTGCTCTCCTTCTTTCACCAAATTCTTATGTTCTCTTGTGAACAACATGTCTGGCGTCTCCTTAAATTGTTTTCTTGTATTCTGAATGTAGGAGATATAACTTTCTTCACCCCCTGTGAATTACTATATTACTTCATTATGTTACGTACAGAGAAAACTAAAAACGATTCACTTGCTATGACTAATAGTTACCTCACGCCATTGAAGCTCTTGTTGTAATTGTAATGCTGCACCCCTTCTTTTATTGAGTTTATATGAAGGAGCCAACCTTCCAGCCAACTGCCAAGGAAAGATATTGTCCTTAGAAAAATCTAAAATTGTTCTATAAAGATTCTTACGCTCCCGAATGGCATGGATAAGGTTGTAGATTTTTCCCAACAGTGTATCACTTTTAGTTGAATGATATCATATCCACTTTTGTCTGTACACAGAATTGCTTCAGGTGATCTAAATAAAATCTCATCAACAACCTCATCTGCATTTTGACGTGCGGCCTCAAGTATTGGACGGGTATAATATGGATGATGAGTATCAGAGAACCCAACTTATCTATTTCATCACATACCAATTCTAATACGCTTTCTGCTTCAGCAGCTTTGGCCTCTTTTGAGCAGCCGGTTCATTTTATTCTAAATCTGTGGCATAGCGTTTTAAACTTTAGAGTGAGCAGTACCCTCCACCAATTGATGCTTATCCGCTTGTGAAACAATTGAAGGCATGTTAACATAGTCCGCAAGGCCAACAGAAGGTGCATCCCTTTTAGACCAAAGAGAGTAAGGATTCGACTCTAGCAGGTAAAAATTATCCTAAAGGAAGAACCGGGTTGGAGTTCCAAAAATATCCGTGCATACCTGTAAAGTGAGGAAACTTTCAGTCATAAAGCATGATTATAATATACTTTGGAATTCAAATTCCGCTCACTTATTAATAAGGCCGGAAGGCAAGGTTAATGTTCATTCAACTTACACCTTAGCGCCACATCAGCTTTCTCTATCATCTCTCTTCCACTCATTTCCACTCACCTTTTTGTGGACAACGAACTTACTTCTACTCACCTTAACTCACAATTACTATTTTTATTATTATTTTTTAATTATTTTTTTTACTCTACAAACGAAACTATAGCATACAAATCAATTAGGTGAGTTGGTCTTAATTTGTCTTGGTTTGTGTGACTTGAGCGGAGAGTGTGCATGTTGGACATGGGATTCACGAAAGAGTGGAAGACTATGGTAGTCACTCACTCACCTTGCCGACCAGTCAAGTGGAGGATCAAAGCAAAGGCAATCAAAGACATCACTTGATATGATGACACGTGAAAATGTGAACCGTGAAATTCATTGTAAGCTTAAGTATCATGTCACTTTCTTTAGTTTTCACAATATTTTGTCACTACGAGTGTAAGTCGTCACTATTTTTTGCAAATTGACCATTGAAAGGTCACAATTTAACATCAACAGTGACAAAAGCTGCCGTCACTAATTGGAGGATAAAATAACAAAAAATAATAATAATAATAATAATAATAATAATAATAATAATAATAATAATAATAATAATAATAATAATAAATAGGCCTACTACTAATTATGCAGTATAATGTTGAGCACACGCATAACGCTATTTTTAAACACATGTATGAACTATGAAATACATGAAATATGTAAGGTTCAAATCATAAATTCTTCAAAGTATAGGTATCACAACGATCATAAACCCATCTAAGCAGGATTTGCATGTGCATGTACAACAATACAGTTAATCATTTCATAGTATTTCGCATAAAAGAATTTGTTGTACTCGGTAATTGTATCCTCCAATATATCTTTTTGACGGAATTGGGTATAGTAGTTGTTGCTGCTGTGAGTTTGTTGCCAAGAGGTTCGGTTTGCCATGGATACTATCATTCAAGATATGTAAAATATGCATATATTAATACTGACATCCAAATTCATATTTCTACAAGTTTGCTCATAAAAACCACAACACATGTTGAGAAAATTAGATCAGAAAAACCAAATTTACATGTTTCAATTTCTTACATAGGTACCAATCTTGATCCAAACTCTTCAAATAAACAATAAGTCACAATTTAGCTGTAAACAAATATATACTTGAAACATCAATATTCAAAAGAGTATTACTGTAATAAACTTGAATGTCGTTGAAATGCTTTAAAGATGGCCTGGAATCTCGCATTGCATTGGCATTGATTCTTTCCTACCCTGTTGACCATATATTGCCCTCTTCCTTCTCACCCATCTTCTTCTACTTAGGCCCGCCTTTCCGCACCCTAGCAACATAAATTAAAGTAATATCGATTGTTTACTAGCTAGTAACCGTCTTATGATACTATGGTCTATAAGATAATTTGAGTCTTCTTCATGTTTAATTTGTTTTATTGAATATTTCTTCTTATTACATTGTTTTTGTGAGGTCTTGACCTTTAAGTAATGTCATTATACGTCGTTGGCAATAAGATTACTTGATGATTTAGTCATTATGATTTAGACACTGCTTGATATAATTAATAAGTTTGAAAGAAAATGTTTACTTCAAGTAATACGTAGAGCATATGTTGTTCACGAATTTAATCATGTATAGGCAAAGGTTGTTACTACCACTATTTTTTTTTTGAAAGCTTTTGTCTATACTTTTGCAAATGTTGTCAAAGTCAACTAGTTAGAAGTCAAGTCGCATACAAGCTCTGTTTTCCCTTCCCCGGTTGTCTAACTTGCATGCCAACCAAACCTCACAAACCACCAGAACTTCATGATATAACCATCTTCCATAGAACCACCTTTTATAAGATTTATACTCTTGCCACACTCATTGACAACAAGTTAGCCATATTTCGCTACACGGAAACATTTCATCATGGCCACCAATGCCATCCCCCAATGTTTGTTTTTCTTTAATCCGAAGACGACCCACCGTATTGTGTAGGTTTCCTTTAGTTACACATGGTTCTTTATGGTTCTATTTGTATTGTATAGCTAGAGTATGTTTTTCTTTGGCATGTCGAAGACTTAATTTGGTTTGTTATTTATCAAGCGTTGCTTGATGTTAATATGTATTTCAGCCACAATCCATTGTGCTTAACTTTTGGTTTAAATATATTTTACCAGCTTAACACACATTTACCCAAAATTAAGAGAGAAAAAAAAAAAAAAAAAAAGATCCACTGTGGAATTGCACTAATCGAGTTACAAAACCATGAACCTTGAGGATATGGCTCGTTTTAAGGTGGGGAGTATTGATACGAGGAGTTATGAAGAAGAAAGAGTCATCCACCTTCCTTGATTTTAGCTAGTCGTAAGCATGCTTTTCTACTATGAAATGCATGCATGCATGTTCCTTTTAACATGCATATATTTACGCTAATTCTCAAAAAGTGCAAAAAATGTAGATTGATCACTAAGGCGATAAAAATAAAGTCTGCTCCTAATTTGGTCATGTGCGAATATGCGAATGTGCGACTCCATTAAATGCGCCATGTTGTCCATTTTTTAATAATAAAGATGTTTCAGGTAGTGCGTGTTTTTCCTAAATATTCTTTTTTTCTATTATTAATGTTGTTAAAGACCAAAATACCCCCACCATTTATATAAAGCATTTCTCTCACATTTACCCCACCACACACACTATTTTTTTTGCAAACCACCTTCTAACACCATCAGATCCTACCACCACCACCACCGCACAGATCCGCTACCCACCACGCTCCACCATCACCACTAGATCATGCACGACCACCACCACAACATAAGAGTCTGACCGAAACATACTCATAACCACTACTCTTTCTCTCAGATCCGCCAACCACCATCGGATCCGTATACTTATATATTTGTTTTTTCAAGATGCCCAAAACCCATTTTATTTCCGTCTCCAACAAGATGTTAACAATTATCATGATCAAAGTAAAGACAAACGACAATAATCGCCTCAAGTCAATACAAGGTGATACCACTAGTTTCTATACTATAAAACCGCTCACATAAAGTCAATATGCAAAAACTAAACAAAGCATGAACTGTTGATAAAAGGATGTACACATTTCGAAGCCTATTTACATTGATTCATCATCATTTTCAAAATAAAAATAAAAAAAATAATAAATAAATAAATAAATAAAAACTACTTTTATACAAGCAAGATGAATTCCAAGATGTTAAATGTGATGATTAGCAGATCCGTCGACATCCTTTTCATTATTGCAAGTGGGTCAAAAAAATTTCCGGCGACATCCTTTTACTGTGACGATTATTGCAATGAATCAAACAAAATTCCGGGTGAGCTGTTGGGTTGTGTCTTTGTTCACGATTGGTGAGGCGGTGGGTGGAGTAAACGGGGTATGGTGTAGCAAAGAATATTTGGTGACAATAGAGCAATAGGGTGGTTTAGCAAATGGTCATCCTGAATTTTTGAGAGAGAGATGGTCGATTTTATGTGAGAGAGAGAGTGATGAGTGTATGAAGTTAGGTGTGAATTTATTATATAAAAGAGAAAGGATAAAATTAAAGTTTGTATAATAGACTTTAATACTTATAATAAGGATAAAATTCACCTACCAGATACTTCTATTATTAAAAAGTGAAACTGTCAGACATTTAATGAAATCGCACATCTCGCATACGCACTCAAACCGAAAGGTTTTATTTTTACCTCAAAGTGATCAATTAATACTCAACTTTTGTCTCCTTTTAATTAGCCTTTTATTTTCATATGCTTAATTTCTATGTGCGTACTACTATTTAAAATATGGCAGTTTGCTTGCTTTCTATTTATACGTAATGATATCTTAGTTAGATATGAATGAATGAAGAAAACGAAGTGTTCTAAAGTTTAGTTTCTCTCTGTTAATATATTCTTGGGATCGACCATCTCTCATCGGTCTTCAATTCACAACTACAATAAAATCTTAGTTTAATTGTTAAATTTCAACATTGTAAGGATGTATGCTCTTTTAGTGAAAGTTTTTCTAAAAAGTACCACCATTAGTTTCTTGGTTATGCAGCTTTTTCCTAACTTAGTTAGTATCATTGATTAAATAATTTCATTCAGGATCTTATAATCGTGAAATTGTGCGAACATCGTATATGCAATTAGTATAGTACCTAGCCAACGTCACACGTACATCTAAATAGTTTGGTTTGTATTTAAACAATTTTGGGGCATCATATTATTGGTTGATAGTCGTTAGCACAAATAGTTTCCAGCTATTGAACCGTTGTGTGTTTGTACAGCCTTGCGATGCTGTTTTTTTTTGTACAAAAATGTTCCTTATAAACCACACTAAAATATTTCGGATATGTAGAAGCTCATTTAACTAAACAGAAATTATGTACGAAAAGGATTAGAAAAAATCACACATGAGTTGCACAGTAAATAAATTTCATACCGATACCAATGTGATAGACAAATTATTCCATTTATTACCTAACAACATTTGCACCATCACATCTTCGACTGATAATAAAAACTGAAATTTAACAAAACGAACTTAGCTACTAGTCAGTCATTGGAATTACGTTTGGAGAAGATTTTCCAACTCGAATTCACAAAGTAACCATGCATTTTCGGCACAAAAGCGAAAATACCCATTTTTTTGGCATCGGGATAAACAGTTTTAACAATAACCTCCTCAGGTATCTGCATAAAATAAACCAAACTGTAACAAGCAAAATTTTAAGATTTACTGTAACTATTTAAGAAAGTAAACTGAGAATGAAAACTAATCTTTGTGTAGTAGGTATTGTATGTGTTGAAAGAGAAAGAGGGGTTATACTATAGATGTGACAATAGGGGCGCTTTGGTCAAAGATGCCATTTGTCTCCCATTTATTTTCGTAGATTTTATCGCTTTTATTCCGTATTTTTCATAGCCAAAGATTTATTTATTATATTTTATATTTTATGTTCATTACTTTCATGTTTATAGTAGTTTGATATATATGTATATATATATAAAAAAAACGTAAACGAGGTCCCTTTGTAAAAATAAAATAAAAGGGGGAGGGGATCCTAATAACTTGTCTCATGAGGTAATGCTGCACGTCAAAGAAAAACTATAGATGTAGATACTTCATAATTAGTTAGTCATGAATTGTCATTCATGCACTAATGAAGTTAACCAAACTTAACTACATAAGATATGGATATTGCATTTCGTAGCAGTATCGTGTCATTCGGGGCCGTCCCATGAATCCACGAAATTTTGAAGCCACGCATTTAAATGATGATAATGAACGTTTTTCATAGCATTATTATATATAAAGTGTCACATTCATGGCAGTTTTAACGTCTTTTGGTTCGATCTTAGATAATCGGAGTTGAGGAAGCACCATAAGGCATCGGTTGCGAGTTGCTTCGGGTTGATACTGGGACGGGAGGATTACCAATGATGTTGTCTAATGGATGATCGTGAGTCCATTTTTCGAGGTGTTCATGTGGCATTTGTTGAGGCGAGGTAGGCGAGTCGATGTCTCTGAAGAAGATGGTTCTGCGATGATTCGGGAGTAGCAAATATGTTTTCAAATGGAGCATCTTGAGGAGTTGCAAGGATTAACTTCATCATTGATGCGAAACATTTCCATGATGTACATTTGAAGAATGATGATTTGTTGATGAGGCGAAGGATCACGTGAGTGCTTCTTGACTTACGAGATATTGAGGCGATGGATTGACTTCATTCAACGGAATATGAGCATCCTCTGTTGTAGGATCGAGCACCTCATTAGTAGTAGACTCATACAGTTCATCAAACATGGGATCAAACAGGTTTCTTTACATCATCTTGGATGGAGGTACATATGGAGTTTCTTGAGGAGTTTGGAACAAGAGATGAACCAATAGGACTGTTTTGAAGTGGGTCTGGTGGAGTGTCAGGAGCCATTTGACCGGTCGACTCATCAAGCGTAACGTGAATTGTTTCCATGATATTTGGGTTCTTTTGTTGTAGATTCGGTATCCTTTTTGTTGGGTGCATATCCTACAAATACTCAATGTCGACTTTAGCTCTAAGTTTACCCAAGTCTTGACCTCATTAGTTGGATAGCACAAGGCACCAAACACACGAAGGAAAGATAGATTAGGTTTCTGTTGTGGACAAGTTCGTGGGTTTTTCCATGAATGGTGTGAATCGAGGGAGCGATTTTGTGTAGCATGCGGTGGCAATTGCTTGACCAGGAGAAACATTGGAACCTTTGAGTAGATCGGCATTGTTCTAGCGACTTCAACAAGAGTACGATTTAGTCTTTCAACTACACCGTTACGTTGAGGGGTTCGTGGAACACTTCTTTGATGGGTGATTCCAACGCTTTCATAGAATTCACTAAGTTGTTTGTTGACAAACTCGGTTCCATTATGCATTACGATAATTCGGCGGTTTTGTTTAGTCTAACTGCGGTTGTTTGATGAGTTTGATGATGATATCGGAGTTTCATCCTTTGTCCTTAAGAACTTGACGGTGAATCTAGAATAATCATCAACCACAACTAACACATATTTCTTCCCAAAGATATTACTGCGCCCTCATTGGTCCGCATAAATCCATATGAATCATATGAAGAACTTACGTAGCGAGTTAGTAGGTTTGGGTTTATGGGCATACTTCACTTTTTCCCAATTGACATCTTGAACAAAGATGATCCTTTTCATACTTTAGTCTAGGTAAACCTACAACTAAGTCCTTTACGGAAAGATCGTTGATGGTGCCGAAGTTCAAGTGATTGAGGCGGCGATGCCATAACCATGACTTTGTTTTTGAAGCCTTTGATAACAAGCATATTGGTGGCGCTCTCACCATGTCATCGATAGAGATAGTGTAAAGGTTTGAGCCACGAGTTCCTTTCAGCGGTTCCACCATTAAGATCTCTAACAAAGCGGTATGTTTTTCGAAGGCCACTTCTAGATCGAATCACGAATTGACCAGCGAGAGAGTTATGACCTAAACCTTCCACATAATACACTGCGGAGATGACACTATCACCAACTACATAATCTCCATAACCCATAATAGCACGAAATGATCATTACCAAATCTAACAGATCCGATGAATTTGCTCGCGGTTCATGAGCCGTGACGGTCTCCAATCATATGCTTGGAGCGACTGAGTCCAGTACCATGAGCGATTTGAGCGATCTGCGGTTGAACACGAACAAGAATGGATAACTGGATATTTGGGATCCCCATGCAAGAATGGGTTCCATTTGGTTAGTAACAGCAGTTGGACCACCACATTAGAAATAGAAGCATTCATATCAGACGGTGAAGTAATGGAATCATTGTGAATAGATGCAATACTAGTGTACGTATTAGCCCTATTCTGATGTGACCACTTCTTAAGGAATAGTTCTACCGGTGGCATCCATTTTCTAGTGGGCATTATCGATTAGTCTTATGACCATGGTATCAATAAAAGCCTATTCTATGAATGTTCTTCACTGGTTTCCATTGTTTTCTAACTCTCTTTCGCTTTTGCCTTTTAGCCTTTTTAGCATGAATTTTAGCATTAACAACATTAAGCTGGACAATTAACATCATTAGGCGAACATTTACATCACTTTCATGATTAGAAGCGAATTCAAGCAATCATCGGTACAAGGTTTGCAAATAGTGTCGAATTGAATTAATTACGATGCGCCTATGGCTAATACTAGAATCAACACGATTCGTTTTATTCGATTCAAACTTAAGGTTCCTAGATTGTTCTTCTACTCTCTTCCGGGCACATTCTTAGCTTGAGAGGTCCTATCATTCCTTGTATTGTCTTGAGACTTTGATTTGCTCCCTTTAATATCTTGATTACTCTGTGGGGAATGGGAACATTAGTTTGTTTTACTACTCTTTGCACCCATTTAGATGTCTTTGGGATCTGAACTACATGCGGTACACTAAGGTTCACTTTCTTAACATTAGAGTCTTGAGATTAGTACTCCTAGAAGGCCCATTTGAGTTCACTTTCCTAGTATTGACGGATCTAAAATCGAACTACTCATTTGGTGCACTCTCCTCACATTCAAACCATTGGGAATCAGTGCATGTCATGTTTGGCCTTAGGCATTGAGCATGGAATCAGGGTTAACTCTCTCACCTAATGTTTTGGGCATATAGTGATCAAACATTCTAAGATTTCTTGAGATCGTTTGGCATATAGGCATGCATGTCCAGTGCATTATCATGAGGTTTCTAGCTTATCCTCTTCAACAATCTCACGCAGCATTCTAAGCAATCCTTAAGGGATGAGAAATATGTTTGAATGGCAAGTTTGTTGTTCATAGGTGAGGGGACATATGTCATGATAAAGTAGATTTATTCCCGAGTGAACCTTAGATACAACATTCTCCTCATTGATCATTGGCATTTTCCCTTTTATCGACTCTTGATTCTCAATTTCCTTTTGCAATGAAGTTATTTGTTCGTTGTTTTGTTCACAGTGACTTTAATTGATTCAAACAACTCATTGAAATGACGTTTAACCTTTTCATTCTCTTCTAGAAAACTTCGTTTTCCTTTTGTAAAACATTTACTAGGTTTTGAAGATGAAACGTTTGAGTCGAGAATCTAAAGAAGGAGGCATTTGGGAACTGTCATATTGTTCGTTTGACCCTTTAATTGAGAGATTTGGGCTTTCAACTTTACGATCGTGTTGCGAGCTTGAATCTGTTCATCTCGTTTGTTAATTTGAAAAGCGCATCAAACTACGGAGCATCGAAGATGTCTTGATATTTGAAGTTTTGACATTTCTTTGAGATGTTGATATTTTAGTTGTAGATTAAAATACTCGACTTCTAGTTTAGAAAATGTTTAACCAAATTGTCATGATCATCCAGTTCAATTTTCTCATTTAGTTTAGAATTAGTTTTTCAAGCTCAATGACACGATCATGGGAGACTTTCAGAGCCACAGATAATTCATGAAATTTGGAAGCATTAATAGAGCAATTTGAAGCGTTGAAAACACATCTTGAGCAACACATTCGGTAATAAGATTCTCATTTCATTATGCAAGTTCTTTCTCTCAATCTCATTATATTTTAGTGCGCTCATAATCACTAACTTGACCAACCATTGCATCAAATTCCTTTTCCATACCTTTAATATAAACTTCTACCCCTTTTTAAGACTCTCAAAGTGATCTTTTAGAAGTTTAAAGAAGGGCATGACCTCATTAAATAACATTCTTTCATTTGTTCAAAACCTCTTTCACCTTGATTATACCGATGGGAGTGATCCTTTTCTTGCAAGTTTTCTCAAAATCAACAAATAGTTGGAATATAACGTATTGGCTAATTAATGTCTTGCTTTTAGTAGCAATTGTTCTAGGTCTGAGATGCATAGGTGTATTAGGAGGATACCACAGTTGCTCAGGCATTTTCGAAGGAGGTTTGTTTCTACAATATTTTGACTTTACCTTATCTAAATCCATTTTCCATAAGACTTGTTCGGAATCAACAAAGTCCGAGGCTTAAACTTGTTTAATGCAATCCAGTTTTCCTTTTGTAATCGTGAGGAGAGATAATTATTTTTTCTCTTTGCATTTAGGGTCATCTAGTTTTTGTTCATCCTTTCCTAGTGACTTCATCGATTTCTTATCTTCCTCGATGCACTCAAGCATGACTAGGTTTCCGCCAGGCTTAAGAATTTCATCACCATCATAAATCACCTTATGAGCATTTCTAGCCTTTTTGATTACTCGGATTTGGTTCCTCAACAAGGGAATGCTATGCTTATCGCTTAAGACTCTATGCTTAGTGATCATGTGAGCCGTCTGAATGGTATTCCTTGTCGTACAACTTATTTTCAAGCTTGTTTTCAAAGTCTTTAGATTAGAAAAATCATTCAAAAGTTTTGACTCTTAGCATAGAATTCTTGCTTAAGCACTTTAACATTTTCACGAAGTTCTTGTTTTTGTAGCGGTTTAGAAAGCTTTTCTTGTAAGTCATTTAACTCTTGTTTTAATACTTCTTCTCTAAACCTACTTTTCTAATAGTTATGCGCATTTGGTCATCCATTTCACCTTTCACGGGTGGTCAACTCAAATTTTGCCGTTGTTCATAAATGGCAACACGTTCCTTATAGGCATTTAGTTCGGAGATAATGGAATCATCAGGAGCACATGCGGTGTATTCATCAAGACATAGTCATTGTTGAGCTGCGAGAAGATGCATCACTAGGTACATCTTCACTTTCACTTTGTTTCACGTATTGATCATATGGGACAATATTGATATTACCGTATTTTCAATATTTGATTCAAAAGTTTCGGTTGGTTGTACTTTGTCATGCATCATTGCACATCGACATCATCATATAGCTTTAATACCTCGAGAGATGAGTTTGTCCTTTGATGGGCGGCTTGTGGTGAAGAAGTGACCTTGGGAGACACCATGGGAGAGATGCTAGCCATAAATATTGTGTGCAGTGGGTCCATCATCCACATCGAGTCGTAAGCATCGCGATCACCGACTTGAAAGGCATTTTGATGATTATGACCTATCTCTGAATGGGCTGCTCATCTACATGCATCATAGGTCTTGGCATTGCCTTGACAGAAACATCAGTTCCTCTTCACTCAAAGTAGCACCATTGTCCACGAGCTTGAGCGGCAACATCTTATCTCAAGTATTCGGCATTTGTGGACGCTTTGGAGATGTGCGGTTCCTTACAAAGTGTCCTCACCACCCAGTTAAAGCATTTGATTGGCTTAGCTTGACACAGGTTACCATTCCTTCCTCGATTACGGTTTCAACATAACCTCTCCGGCTCCACCAATCCCTGTTCATCTGTCTTTCTGAGCTGGTTGCACCACGATCCTTCCATCTTTAATAGTGGCTTGATTATGTGGGTTAGATGCGGTTTGAGGTTGTTGTTGGTTTGTGGAAGAGAATTCATGTTTTGACTAATGAGAAGAGCAAGTTGATTAATGATGTTACCAGCGTGTGCATCGGCATCGACTTGTTTGAGCCGAGGATCGAGGATGAGTTTGTGATTACCATTACCCAAGGTATGACTTGTGATGCTTTGGTTGTGATTCCAATGTTTGAGTAGAAGGCGGTTGAATCATTAGGCGAGCTTGTCTCTCTGGGTTAGTTTTGAGCCGATTGAGAATCAATTTTTCAAACATGGCATGTCTTTCATTCGAAGGAGGAAGGCATAGAGTTGCTCATAGTTTGTGTTCTTGGTCCTTTAGTGAGCTTCACAGCGTAACAAACTTGTGCCATTCGGATTCATGTTGTTCACAAATTTTGAGTTCAATGAATGTTAGGCATAGTCATCTTGATGTTCCTCATGTCATTCACTAACTTATGAAATCTCACATAGTACTCATAGACACTCTCATCGGTTTCATCTTGAAGTGCTCAAATTCATCATAGAGTTGGGATTCTGTCTTCCATAGTTAATTACAAACACAGAGAGAAGCATCTTAACGTTATCCCAAACACCTTTGCATCGGTGTTATGATTGATCGACTTGTAGATGTCTTTAGGAAGACCTTGAAGAACAATGTTTGAAGCCACGATATACGCATCGAATCTCTTTTCTCCTCATTATCAAGCTCATTGTACATCTTAGGTGCATCCATTCCGTGAGCAGAGTGCCATCTTCATTAGTATCAAGTATGTCTCTAGTCGTTTCAACCCGATATGGTCCTTCATCAATGGATTTGAGAATGTTTACACCATTTTCCTTTCCAAGGCAATACAATCGATTCGTTGAGCCCAAGAATCGTAGTCGATTCTGTCAAGCATTGGTGGGCAGTATCCGAGGCCAGTGCTTGAACATCCTCGACAATGATGGAGATGACGGTGGGAGCGGTGGGAATGTTGGTAGACATGTTAACAGATTATACGAGTTTATAACTCTATGATTAAGCCGGAAATAGATTCTTTCACGGGTTTTACTAAATCAGAGAAAACCGTAAACAATCACTCGAGTTGCTAGATGATAAAGTGCTAACGCTACCAAATAATGCACTAAGTCGCTGGAAATTGGTGCACTAAGTCGCTAACCCTTAACTCGCTACACGTCTAAGTCGCTAGAGTCCCAAGTCGCCAGCAGAAAAGCAAGTCGCTAAGTAGTAACTCGCTACTGGGACTAAGTCGCTAGCCAAATTTGTGCAGTGATTAGGCTACAAGTCGCTAGATATGCAAGTCGCTAAAGAGCAACTCGCTCTGGACTAAGTCGCTACCACAGTCAGCTAACCGTGGTGGAATTCCACTACTTGTGCTTTAACTCGCTAGCTCTAACTCGCTAGCTTTTATAGCAGTAAGTCGCTACAAAACTATGAGAAGTCGCTACCAAGAAAACAAGTCAGGAGCTAAGTCGCTAGCTTGAAAACCAAATAACCTTCACTTTTCAGTCAAAAACAACCCAACCAAGATGATTCAAGCTTACCAAATGAAAACCTAAACACTTTTGATGATTCTAAACATAAAAGTACCAACAAAATTCAAACTTTAACACAAGAAATCAACCAAATGATGCAAAAACCACTAAACTTTTCAAACTCAAAACCACTTAAAACCACTATAAATCCAAAGATGTGCAAGATATGATCTAACCATGGCTCTTGATACCAATTGTAAGATATAAATTTTCACATACACATCAAACCATAACACAAGTTGGCGTATAAGATGGAATTCTAGAGAGAAAGTTAGTGGTTTAGGGAACTTAGTGAGAGAAAGTGAAAGATATTATTATGAGCTCAACTCTCTACCTTGGAAGGTAGAGAGTATTTATAATCTTACATAATTCGCCACACTTGGGTGTGGATCGAGGCATACGGTGGGTAAAGACTCGTCAGTCCTCACGGTGTTACTTAACTAAATAACTACTTAACTTAAAGAACTATGACTCGAGCTTTCTAACGATTACATATACTTGAGGTGACCGACTCTTTAATCACGGAATTTCTAATTCCTAACAAGCAGCATGAAGATGTTGAAGATCTATCTGCGAGCTTGATGAAGTGAAACATATTTTGAGAAAATGCTAAATCAAACCAGCGTCACGGTATGACACATAGCTAGAACCATATACTTCGGTTTTAAATGTGATTTGTAAGATAATTATATATATACAAAAATCCTTGTTTTCAATTTAGACCAATAGGTATTACGGAAGATGAGGTCTAATTGATAATATGTAATCTTATGCGGACCAAGCCTCAAAACAATTTAGATCATGTTTGGCTTTACGATCGCGATAAGCGTCTCTAATTTGTGAGACATGTCGATGATTTGTTACTCTCAAAGAATGGCTTAGAGGCGAAATAGAAACCAAATATACTTTTACGAGACCGATAATACCAGGGACGAAAATGTACTTCGAAATTTACCAAATATCTTGTGAAGGAAATGGAGGATAATTACAATCATTATAGTGTTTATGGCTGTTACGCTTCATGCGTAACTTTCTAACTCATATCGGGAATATCATGGATACGGGCGTCGCATTATTGACAAGAATGATGTTGAAATGGAAACCATGTTTTAGCTATTTTCCGGGCTACTAAGAAAGGTACGAAAAAATGAGAATATTGGTACCACACATGATGAGCAAGGTGAAATAGCACGGATGCTTGAAATAATACAATATTATTTACAATATTAAACTCAACCAACCAACAAAGGTAGTTTCACTTTGATTTTCATGCATACTTATATATTGCTTTCATATGTATTGCTATTAAACATGAATGATTGCTTTGTTAGCTATCATGGTCTTTGTCGAGGCACACGGAAGGCTATAGGATTCCACCAGCGGGATTGCTTCGAACTTGGGACTACCAACATTAATTTTGCACTTTCTTCGAAAGCTTTTTACGTATTATGAATAGGATATGCTATTAGATTCTTTCTTTCTTTTCCTTGTGTTTGATGCCTGAACTTTAATCCTTAGCGTGTGTATAGAATGTCTTATGTTCAAAGTTTCTTTGTGGTTGCAACAATATCGATGACATAAGTTTGCACATTAGGGTGTCTATTGTATGGATTAATTATGTGTTGACTTATTTTCGTAGTAAAGTGTTCCTTTTCATATTGTGGAGTTTGATTAATTATGTTTTGACTTATTTTCTTAGTAATAAAGTAAGTGTTCCTTTCCCATGGTAATTATATTGTTGAAATCTTTTCTTTGTGGCACACAACCACCAACATATTCTTTGTACTTACTGAATCTACGATTATTATATGGTGTTTGTTTTGTTTGGTTTGGTGGTGGTTAATGCGTGTTTAGATGAAGATGTCGTTTAGGTGGGCGGGTTGTTGCATGCCTCGATCCTCATAGGAATAGATGTGCCATCAAGCCTTTTTAAGAGGGCATCTCAATCCCTTCTTTCAAGAAATTATGTTATCGATTTTGTGATCACACTTTTCCAATAGATTGGCAAACATTTCGATTGATTTGTGTTTTGCGAATGCAATAGTCGGACAATCTTCTCCAAAACACAATTTCAAAGACAGACTAGCAGCTAAGTTGGGTTTGTTAAATTTCAGCTTTTAATTATGGAGCAACATTGTTATGTTAAATTTCGTTGTGAATTTAACCGAGTCTATGGAGTGTAAAAAGTTGAGCTCAAATTTTAGTTACGTTGAGTTTTAAATTTTAGGTTCATCTTGAATGGTATTAAATTAATTGAAGTACATAAAACGAATAAAAGATTAACCTAAAAACAGAAGTTTACATGATTAATGTGATTATGATTAAACAAGTTGAAGGAGATCCTTTTAGACCCAAATCCGCTACCTAGCTAACCCATATTGCCATCTATAAAATCAGGATGCCCTATGCGATCTTTTCAATGAAACCGTTAAGTCAACACATCAGCCTGTAACGGTTTGCTTCATAAATAGTACCTCAAAAACATAATAAAAGTTATGACATCCTTTATACACTACCCTTGGGCGTACATGAATCCTTCAACAACAACATACCCAATCCCACGGAGGCGGGGTATGGGGAGGTGAAATGATAAACCAGTGGGAGACTCGTGAGACCTCGGTAGCATACATGAATCCTCATTTACAAAAAACAACCGTATGCTTTCCGCATTGTATCTAGCACGCTTACCTCTCATTTGCTGGCCAAAGATGCATAAGTATGTTGACCGATAAAGATCTACTATGAAGAGGAATTATAGTGCAACAAAAAACAAAACTGGGACAAGAGATAATCCACAAATTGGGCAAGCATCCAAGGGTTTGATGACATAAAACAAGGTACAAAGTTGTGCTGAAGGTTGCCATCATGGAAATTGCAGAGCAACAAGGTGCAAAGACCAATAAGCTAGCAATCATCTTGGCAAACTGAATTAGAAGTCTTGCTTGGAAAACGTGCCATTAGGATAGAGAGGAACACTAATAATGCAGTACTAGATGCAAATAGTGAGATTGCATCCGACACAGAAAAGATAGTGAATGCAAAATTTTTTGTAAACCAAGGAAATGCCTGTTTGTGAATTGCTTACACCAGGCACAGTTATTGCTGCTGCAATCTAGAAATCTGACGGTGTTAATTAGTGCTGCAGTGATGCTGCATGATTCGGCTGTGGTTTTCATTCACTGCTCTCCTTCTTTCACCAAATTCTTATGTTCTCTTGTGAACAACATGTCTGGCGTCTCCTTAAATTGTTTTCTTGTATTCTGAATGTAGGAGATATAACTTTCTTCACCCCCTGTGAATTACTATATTACTTCATTATGTTACGTACAGAGAAAACTAAAAACGATTCACTTGCTATGACTAATAGTTACCTCACGCCATTGAAGCTCTTGTTGTAATTGTAATGCTGCACCTTCTTTTATTGAGTTTATATGAAGGA
Source organism: Chrysanthemum lavandulifolium (assembly GCA_022545495.1). NCBI lineage: Eukaryota > Viridiplantae > Streptophyta > Magnoliopsida > Asterales > Asteraceae > Chrysanthemum > Chrysanthemum lavandulifolium. Next base: position 247,034,949 of record CM040239.1, read on the forward strand.
GCCAACCTTCCAGCCAACTGCCAAGGAAAGATATTGTCCTTAGAAAAATCTAAAATTGTTCTATAAAGATTCTTACGCTCCCGAATGGCATGGATAAGGTTGTAGATTTTTTCCGAACAGTGTATCACTTTTAGTTGAATGATATCATATCCACTTTTGTCTGTACACAGAATTGCTTCAGGTGATCTAAATAAAATCTCATCAACAACCTCATCTGCATTTTGACGTGCGGCCTCAAGTATTGGACGGGTATAATATGGATGATGAGTATCAGAGAACTCCAACTTATCTATTTCATCACATACCAATTCTAATACGCTTTCTGCTTCAGCAGCTTTGGCCTCTTTTGGAGCAGCCGGTTCATTTTATTCTAAATCTGTGGCATAGCGTTTTAAACTTTAGAGTGAGCAGTACCCTCCACCAATTGATGCTTATCCGCTTGTGAAACAATTGAAGGCATGTTAACATAGTCCATAAGGCCAACAGAAGGTGCATCCTTTTAGACCAAAAGAGTAAGGATTCGACTCTAGCAGGTAAAAATTATCCTAAAGGAAGAACCGGGTTGGAGTTCCAAAAATATCCGTGCATACCTGTAAAGTGAGGAAACTTTCAGTCATAAAGCATGATTATAATATACTTTGGAATTCAAATTCCGCTCACTTATTAATAAGGCCGGAAGGCAAGGTTAATGTTCATTCAACTTACACCTTAGCGCCACATCAGCTTTCTCTATCATCTCTCTTCCACTCATTTCCACTCACCTTTTTGTGGACAACGAACTTACTTCTACTCACCTTAACTCACAATTACTATTTTTATTATTATTTTTTAATTATTTTTTTTACTCTACAAACGAAACTATGCATACAAATCAATTAGGTGAGTTGGTCACCTTAATTTGTCTTGGTTTGTGTGACTTGAGCGTGAGTGTGCATGTTGGACATGGGATTCACGAGTGAGTGGAAGACTAAGGTGAGTCACTCACTCACCTTGCCGACCAGCCGAAGTGGAGGATCAAAGCAAAGGCAATCAAAGACATCACTTGATATGATGACACGTGAAAAATGTGAACCGTGAAATTCATTGTAAGCGAAGTATCATGTCACTTTCTTTAGTTTTCACAATATTTTGTCACTACGAGTGTAAGTCGTCACTATTTTTGCAAATTGACCATTGAAAGGTCACAAATTTAACATCAACAGTGACAAAAAAGCTCGTCACTAATTGGAGGATAAAATAACAAAAATAATAATAATAATAATAATAATAATAATAATAATAATAATAATAATAATAATAATAATAATAAATAGGCCTACTACTAATTATGCAGTATAATGTTGAGCACACGCATAACGCTATTTTTAAACACATGTATGAACTATGAAATACATGAAATATGTAAGTTCAAATCATAAATTCTTCAAAGTATAGGTATCACAACGATCATAAACCCATCTAAGCAGGATTTGCATGTGCATGTACAACAATACAGTTAATCATTTCATAGTATTTCGCATAAAAGAATTTGTTGTACTCGGTAATTGTATCCTCAATATATCTTTTGACGGAATTGGGTATAGTAGTTGTTGCTGCTGTGAGTTTGTTGCCAAGAGGTTCGGTTTGCCATGGATACTATCATTCAAGATATGTAAAATATGCATATATTAATACTGACATCCAAATTCATATTTCTACAAGTTTGCTCATAAAAACCACAACACATGTTGAGAAATTAGATCAGAAAAACCAAATTTACATGTTTCAATTTCTTACATAGGTACCAATCTTGATCAAACTCTTCAAATAAACAATAAGTCACAATTTAGCTGTAAACAAATATATACTTGAAACATCAATATTCAAAAGAGTATTACTGTAATAAACTTGAATGTCGTTGAAATGCTTTAAAGATGGCCTGGAATCTCGCATTGCATTGGCATTGATTCTTTCCTACCCTGTGTTGACCATATATTGCCCTCTTCCTTCTCACCCATCTTCTCTACTCAGTCTGCCTTCCTGCACCCTAGCAACATAAATTAAAGTAATATCGATTGTTTACTAGCTAGTAACCGTCTTATGATACTATGGTCTATAAGATAATTTGAGTCTTCTTCATGTTTAATTTGTTTTATTGAATATTTCTTCTTATTACATTGTTTTTGTGAGGTCTTGACCTTTAAGTAATGTCATTTATTTAGTCGTTGGCAATAAGATTACTTGATGATTTAGTCATTATGATTTAGACACTGCTTGATATAATTAATAAGTTTGAAAGAAAATGTTTACTTCAAGTAATACGTAGAGCATATGTTGTTCACGAATTTAATCATGTATAGGCAAAAGGTTGTTACTACCACTATTTTTTTTTGAAAAAGCTTTTGTCTATACTTTTGCAAATGTTGTCAAAGTCAACTAGTTAGAAGCCGAAGTCGCCATACAAGCTCGTCTTCCCCTTCCCCGGTTGTCTAACTTGCATGCCAACCAAACTCACAAACCACCAGAACTTCATGATATAACCATCTTCCATAGAACCACCTTTTATAAGATTTATACTCTTGCCACACTCATTGACAACAAGTTAGCCATATTTAGCTACGAAACATTTCATCATGGCCACCAATGCCATCCCCAATGTTTGTTTTCTTTAATCCGAAGGCGACCCACCGTGTGTAGGTTTCCTTTAGTTACACATGGTTCTTTATGGTTCTATTTGTATTGTATAGCTAGAGTATGTTTTTCTTTGGCATGTCGAAGACTTAATTTGGTTTGTTATTTATCAAGCGTTGCTTGATGTTAATATATATTTCAGCCACAATCCATTGTGCTTAACTTTTGGTTTAAATATATTTTACCAGCAACACATTACCCAAAATTAAAGAGAAAAAAAAAAAAAAAAAAAAGATCCACTGTGGGAATTGCACTAATCGAGTTACAAAACCATGAACCTTGAGGATATGGCTCGTTTTAAGGTGGGGAGTATTGATACGAGGAGTTATGAAGAAGAAAGAGTCATCCACCTTCCTTGATTTTAGCTAGTCGTAAGCATGCTTTTCTACTATGAAAATGCATGCATGCATGTTCCTTTTAACATGCATATTTTTATTTGGGCTAATTCTCAAAAGGGGACAAAAAGTTGGGTATTGATCACTTTGAGGTACAAAAATAAAGTCTGTTCCCAATTTGGTCATGTGCGAATATGCGAATGTGCGACTCCATTAAATGTGCGACAAGTGTCCATTTTTTTAATAATAAAGTACAGTGGTAGGTGCGTGTTTTCCTAAATATTCTTTTTTTTCTTATTATTAATGTTGTTAAAAGACCAAAATACCCCCACCATTTATATAAAGCATTTCTCTCACATTTACCCCACCCACACACACTATTTTTGCAGCCACCACCTTCTAACACCATCGATCCGTGCCCACCACCACAGCAGATCCGGCTACCCACCACGTTCCACCATCACCACTAGATCTGTTGCACGACCACCACCACAACATAAGAGTCGGACCGAAACATACTCATAACCACTACTCTTTCTCTCTCAGATCCGGCCAACCACCATCAGATCCGGCGCTGTCATATATTTTTTTTCAAGATGCCCAAAAACCCATTTTATTTCCGTCTCCAACAAGATGTTAACAATTATCATGATCAAAGTAAAGACAAACGACAATAATCGTCTCAAGTCAATACCAAGCAGATACCACTAGTTTCTATACTATAAAACCGTTCACATAAAGTCAATATGCAAAAACTAAACAAAGCATGAACTGTTGATAAAAGGATGTACACATTTCTCGAAGCCTATTTACATTGATTCATCATTTTTCAAAATAAAAATAAAAAAAATAATAAATAAATAAATAAATAAAAACTACTTTTATACAAGCAAGATGAATTCCAAGATGTTAAATGTGATGATTAGCAGATCCGTCGACATCCTTTTCATTATTGCAAGTGGGTCAAAAAAAAAATTTCCGGCGACATCCTTTACTGGTACGATTATTGCAACAGGAATCAAACAAAATTCCGGCGAGCCAGGGGTTGTGTCTTTGTTCTGTTGGTGAGGCGTGGTGGGTGGAGCAACGGGGTGGCGGGTGTAGCAGCAATATTTGGTGACAATAGAGCAATGGGGTGGCGGTTTAGCAAATGGCCGTCCGGAATTTTTGAGAGAGAGATGGTCAGAATTTTTGTGAGAGAGAGGTGGTGATGAGTGTATGAAGTTAGGTGTGAATTTATTATATAAAAGAGAAAGGATAAAATTAAAGTGAGGGTATAATAGACTTTCTACTCTATAATAAAGGCAAAATTCACCTACAAGATATCTTTATTATTAAAAAGTGAAACTGTCATACATTTAATGAAATCGCACATTCGCATGTCAATCAAACAGGAAGAAGCTTTATTTTGCACTCAAAGTGATCAATTCAATACCAACTTTTGTCACTTTTAATTAGCTCTTTTATTTTCATATGCTTAATTTCTATGTGCGTACTACTATTTAAAATATGGCAGTTTGCTTGCTTTCTATTTATACGTAATGATATCTTAGTTAGGATATGAATGAATGAAGAAAACGAAGTGTTCTAAAGTTTAGTTTCTCTCTGTTAATATATTCTTGGGAGATCGACCATCTCTCATCGGTCTTCAATTCACAACTACAATAAAATCTTAGTTTAATTGTTAAATTTCAACATTGTAAGGATGTATGCTCTTTTTTAGTGAAAGTTTTTTCTAAAAAGTACCACCATTAGTTTCTTGGTTATGCAGCTTTTTCCTAACTTAGTTAGTATCATTGATTAAATAATTTCATTCAGGATCTTATAATCGTGAAATTGTGCGAACATTCGTATATGCAATTAGTATAGTACCTAGCCAACGTCACACGTACATCTAAATAGTTTGGTTTGTATTTAAACAATTTTGGGGCATCATATTATTGGTTGATAGTCGTTAGCACAAATAGTTTCCAGCTATTGAACCGTTGTGTGTTTGTACAGCCTTGCGATGCTGTTTTTTTTTGTACAAAATGTTCTTATAAACCACACTAAAATATTTCGGATATGTAGAAGCTCATTTAACTAAACAGAAATTATGTACGAAAAGGATTAGAAAAAATCACACATGAGTTGCACAGTAAATAAATTTCATACCGATACCAATGTGATAGACAAATTATTCCATTTTATTACCTAACAACATTTGCACCATCACATCTTCGACTGATAATAAAAAACTGAAATTTAACAAAACGAACTTAGCTACTAGTCAGTCATTGGAATTACGTTTTGGAGAAGATTTTCCGAACTCGAATTCACAAAGTAACCATGCATTTCTCGGCACAAAAGCGAAAATACCCATTTTTTTGGCACGGGGATAAACAGTTTTAACAATAACCTCCTCAGGTATCTGCATAAAATAAACCAAACTGTAACAAGCAAAATTTTAAGATTTACTGTAACTATTTAAGAAAGTAAACTGAGAATGAAAACTAATCTTTGTGTAGTAGGTATTGTATGTGTTGAAAGAGAAAGAGGGGTTATACTATAGATGTGACAATAGGGGCGGTTTGGTCAAAGATGCCATTTGTCTCCCATTTATTTTCAGTATTTTATCAGTTTTTATTCCGTATTTTTTGACAGTTTTAAGCATTTGACTTATTATATTTTATATTTTATGTTCATTACTTTCAGGTTTATAGTAGTTTGATATATATGTATATATATATAAAAAAAAACGTAACGAGGTCCCTTTGTAAAAATAAAATAAAAAGGGGGAGGGGGATCCTAATAACTTGTCTCATGAGGTAATGCTGCACGTCAAAGAAAAACTATAGATGTAGATACTTGGCAATTAGTTAGTCATGAATTGTCATTCATGCACTAATGAAGTTAACCAAACTTAACTACATAAGATATGGATATTGCATGTTCGTAGCAGTATCGTGTCATTCGGGGCCGTCCCATGAATCGACGAAATTTTTGAAGGCCCTGTACGAAATGATATAATGAAGCTTTTCGTTAAGCATTATTATATATAAAGTGTCACCGTTTATAAAATATAATGCAATTAGTTATCTAAACGTTCTAGCATGTTACTCATTTATGATATTTTCCCATCTAAATACATCTTTCTTCGTGAAAAATATGTCTACACATGTATATAATTATTAACGGGACAAATTTTGGGGCCCTAAAAATTTTGAGGCTCTGAGCGATCGCTTACCTTGCACACCCTCAAAGACGGCCCTGGTGTCATTCATGCATTAATGAAGTTAACCAAACTTAAAACCCTCTTAGACCTAGCTCGTACACTGTTCCTTCCTGTGATAACGTGTGAATCTCGCATTGCATTGGCATTGGTTCTTTCCTACCCTGTGTTGACCATGTATTGCCCTCTTCCTTCTCACCCATCTTCTCTACTCAGTCTGCCTTCCGGCACCCTAGCTACATAAATTAAAGTAATATTGATTATTTACCAGCTAGTAACCGTCTATGATAATATGGTCTATAAGATAATTTGAGTCTTCATGTTTAATTTGTTTTATTGAATATTTTCTTCTTATTACATTGTTTTTGTGAGGTCTTGACCATTAGGTAATGTCATTTATTTAGTCGTTGGCAATAAGATTACTTGATGATTTAGTTCAAGTAATACGTAGAGCATATGTTGTTCACAAATTTAATCATGAATTGTGACTTATTGTTTATTGGATTGGTACCCACGGAAGAAACTGAAACATGCAAAATTTGGTTTTCTGATCAAATTTTCTCAACATGTGTTATCGTTTTTTGGAGCAAACTTGTAGAAATATGAATTTCGATGTTAGTATTAATATATGCATATTTTGCAGATCTTGAATGATAGTATCCATGGCTAAACCCAACATCAATTGACCCATACCCATTTCGAACCGAACCTCTTGGCAACAAACTCACAACAACTAGTTGCTTTGGTTGCTTCATTTGATTCAAAATAAGCAAAATGCCATGTTTAAGTAATCGATCAAGTTTGCCGACCCTAACCTGCATATTTATGCATAACCCGTACACAACCCACTACAACAATCGCCGGCAGCAGCGAAATTTCGAACTTTCCCGGGGACATGTCCCTCGAAACCTTTCTCGGGACATGTCATGGCAAAATTCCAGGATACCTTCGGGAATACTTTTCCGGGACCTGTCTACCACTTTTACCGGGGACACGTGGGTCCCTTGTTGGCATCTCGGTCAAACATGTCCGACGTGGCACGTGGTTTCAGGGGACACGTCTGAGGGAAGAGTGTAACCACTATTTTGGTAAACTATTTCAGGGGACATGTCACAGGGTAAAGTCGTAAATTAAATATGCTTTTGAACTTTCTCCGGGGACATGTCCCCGGGGAAGAGTGTAACCACTGTTGTCTGTTGAGGTAAACTATTTGTGGGGACATGTCACCGGTAAAGTCGTAAAATAAAGTATGCTTTTGAACTTTCCTGGGACATGTCCCCAAGAAACAAGTGACCCACTATGCGAATATTGCGCAAAATGGGTAATTTCGATTTTTAGGAAATTTTCGAGAAAAAATCTACAACCCGTTATCATAATATGCCAATCCACAACTGTTTACGAGTGTCACAACTGTTTTAATATGCTAATCATAACACAAATTAAGCTAAACATAATATCATATATACAACATAGTTATCCTTTTCCAAAATCGCCAAAAGCGGTTCCTAAACCGTTAACGCATGATCATCTACAAAACTATCCAAAACAACGTATCCGCAAAATGGTCCAAAAGTATAACAAGATATATCAACAAGATAATTATAATAAATAAATCAATAAATCAATAAATAAATAAACACATTTAACCACTCGATAACAATTTCATTCAAATAATTAAGTGTTGTTCTACAAATTACAATTCGAGATTAATCTTCCACATCATCAACATAAAATTCAACATTATTAGTATTGTCATCTTCATCATCTTCATTCTCGTGGCCATCATCATCATCAGATGCTAAATCATGAGGAACGTGATCATCAAAATCAATATCATCTTCGTCTTCCACAATAGTGATAATTGGTGGTGGTGCCTCAACTTCCCGGTTGAACATCTATATTTATAATGTTATAATCCAACCGATCCAACTCTCGAGAAAGTGTGATACGTGAGGAGTTGTTATCATGTACAACATCCTGGTTGTCTTACCACAAGATCTTGGCGGTGTTGAGGTCCACCCTTTCATGTAATAGCACTTTAACTAGGTTAATGAGATCATGTTGTGTTGATGCGCTTTTGATACAAAAGATTTGATCGTGTTTAAATCGACTATTTAAACAGTGTGTAAATGGTTAAGGGTTCCTGAAAACAAAAAAATTGTGTTAGTGTGTCTAGTTAAAGTGCTATTACACCGTTTCCCGACAACATTTCATTCTGTTTCTTACAATGTTCTTCCAAAAGACTCACCAAATTCTCTCTTATATTATCAAACAACAAAAATGAAGTTAGCGGCGGTGACACGTGGCTTCTCCGATGGTTTCTGACGAGGAGTACGGTTTCTTGGTCCGATGATACAGGAAAGTGTCTGACCTATTTCTTGTTACGGTTTGTAATGTTTACGATGATGGGAGTTGAATCTTGAAGGGTAGAAAGGTGGTGCAAAATGGTTTAGCCTTGCTTTGAGTTCATAAGCGTATGCGTGTTTTTAGTGTGTGTTTTTGGTGAGAAACTCCATGTGTGTGTGAGAGAGAGGGTTGAGATTATAAGAAGATAGATGAAAGGGTTTGTAATGATAGTGATGGCGGTGAAGTGGAGTTAATGAGGCACCCTCACAAACCCTTTCATATCTCTCACCACCATTATATCTCTATCATTACACACCATTTCATACCTCTTCTTATCATCTCCGACCCTCTCTCATACAAACTCATGGGTTTCTCACCAAAAACACATACTAAAGACACAATAAAAACACTCTCAAACCAAGCTAAACCCTTTGCACCACCTTTCTACCTTCAAGATTCAACCTCATCATCGGGTAACCATAACAAACCGTGACAAGAAATGGGTCAGACACTTTCTCGTATCTTGTGGACCAAGAAACCGTGTACCTCGCCGTAAACCATCGGAGAAGCCATATGTCTGACCGCTAACTTTATTTTGTTGTTTGATAATATAAGAGAGAGTTGGTGATTTTTGGAAGAACATTGTAAGAAACGAATGAAATGTTGTCGGAAATTTGTAATAGCACTTTAACTAGACACACTAACATCATTCATTTGTTTTCAGCAACCCTCAACCATTTACACACTGTTCAAATAGTCTTAAACAAACATGATCAAATCTTTTGTATCACAAGCAAATGAAACAACATGATCTCATTAACATAGTTAAAGTGCTATTGCACATGAAAGGGGGTGGACCCCAAAACCTTGCCAAGATCTTGGTTTAGGTCCCAAAATCCACCATCCTACTCTCCTACCCTAATTGTTAAAATGACCAATTCAACCCTAATGGTTTAAAGGGTCTTTTTGATACCCGATGCTTGGATAGTTCTCATTACCTAAAACCCTAAACTATTTAAAATACGCAGGTTAAGTATCTTACCTTTTGTTCTCGGCTGTGGTCGCGGCTTGCACTCCAGACTGACAGTAGACACTATATTCCTACAAAAACTTGGTCCTAACAAAATATTACCAACTGAAAATATTAATCATTTGCGCAGCCAAATATTACCAAGAAAATTGGTCCTAACAAAAACTCTTTATTCGCACTTTTTTATGTATGTCATATTTATATTAAAAGAAAACCATAATAAGAAAAAAAAATACATATATGGAGTAAGATGGAGCAGCTGTTGTGGTGGTTTTTTTTTCATCTCATTTGTGAAAGCAGAAACCCATGAAGCGTAAACAAAAACCCACTTAAGATTACAACTATATAAGAGATACCCACTTAAGATTACCAACTGAAAATATTAATCATTTGTCAAATCGGTATAACATAAACAAAAACCTATGAAGCATTACAACTATATAGTGGTGTTATAACATAAACAAAAATCCATGAAGCATTAAATTAGTAAAAACTAATTAAAGATACCCACTTAAGATGAAGGTTTACGGCTCGGTGATGTAGTGGTGGTGGAGGTGGTGCGTTGATGGAGGTGCTGCTATGAAGATGGAGGAGGTGGAGCAGCTGCAGCTGCTAGCGTGAGTTGTGTTTTTTTTTATGTCATTTGTGAAAGCAGATCTTGGCTAATAATAGAGGTGTTTTTTACGGTTACTTTTGCCGGGGACACGTCCTCGGAGAAACATTGGTTTGTCTTCTAGCAAAACTATTGCCGGGGACACGTCCTCGGGGAAGTTTATGGCGGGACACGTCACAGGCTGGCTAATAATTGAGGTGTTTTTTACGGCTAGTTTCGCCGGGGACATGTCCTCAGAAAAACATTGGTTTGTCTTCTAGTAAGACTTTTGCCGGGGACATGTCCTCGAGGAAGGTTATGGCGGGATAAGTAAAAAGGTGGGAGGGAAAATAAAAAAATCGCGAAAAGTTTTGCCGGGGACATGTCCCCGGTAAAAGATGTTTTCACTAAAATTATTGAAAAAAATCTTTATTATCATTGTCAATAACTAAAATTAATAACACATCAATTGTGAACTACCATTGTTCATTCTTTTTAGCTTCTTGGTGAACTACCATTGTTGTTACCTTGGACACCATGAATGCCCTCTGTATAGGTGCTATGGTATACGTATCATGTTAAATGACCGACTATAGGTGCTATGGTATACGTATCATGTTAAACGACCGAGTATAGGTGCTATGTTATATGTATCATGTTAAACGACCGAGTATAGGTGCTATGGTATACGTATCATGTTTAACGACCGACTATCGGTGCTATGGTATACGTATCATGTTAAACGACCGACTATAGGTGCTATGGTATACGTATCATGTTAAACGGCCGAGTATAGGTGCTATCGTATCGTATCATGTTTAACGGTGACTATAGGTGCTATGGTATCATATCATGTTTAACGATCGAGTATAGGTGCTATGGTATCGTATCATGTTTAAAGACCGAGTATAGGTGCTATGTTGTCGTATCATGTTAAGCGACGAGTATAGGTGCTATGGTATCGTATCATGTTAAGCGACCGACTATAGGTGCTATGGTATACGTATCATGTTAAACGACCGACTATAGGTGCTATGGTATATGTATCATGTTAAACGACCGGTATAGGTGCTATCGTCGTATCATGTTTAACAACCGACTATAGGTGCTATGGTATACGTATCATGTTTAACGACCAGTATAGGTACTATGGTATCGTATCATGTTTAAAGACCGAGTATAGGTGCTATGTTATACGTATCATGTTAAGCGACCGAGTATAGGTGCTATGGTATACGATCATGTTAAGCGACCGACTATAGGTGCTATGGTATACGTATCATGTTAAACGACCGACTATAGGTGCTATGGTATACGTATCATGTTAAACGGCCGAGTATAGGTGCTAACGTATACGTATAGTGTTTAACGATCGACAATAGGTGCTATGGTATACGTATCATGTTTAACGACCGAGTATAGGTGCTATGGTATACGTATCATGTTTAACGACCGAGTATAGGTGCTATGTTATCACGTATCATGTTAAACGACCGACTATAGGTGCTATGGTATACGTATCATGTTAAACGACCGCCTATAGGTGCTATGGTATACGTATCATGTTAAACGACCGACTATAGGTGCTATGGTATACGTATCATGTTAAACGACCGGTATAGGTGCTATCGTGTCGTATCATGTTTAACGACCGACTATAGGTGCTATGGTATCGTATCATGTTTAACGACCGAGAATAGGTGCTATGGTATACGTATCATGTTAAACGACCGAGTATAGGTGCTATGTTATACGATCATGTTAAACGACCGAGTATAGGTGCTATGGCATACATATCATGTTAAACGACCGACTATAGGTGCTATGGTATCGTATCATGTTTAACGACCGAGTATAGGTGCTATGGTATCGTATCATGTTTAACGACCGACTATAGGTGCTATGGTATCGTATCATGTTTAATGACAGTATAGGTGCTATGTTACACGTATCATGTTAACGACCGACTATAGGTTCTATGGTATACGATCATGTTAAACGACCGACTATAGGTGCTATGGTATACGATCATGTTAAACGACCGACTATAGGTGCTATGGTATCGTATCATGTTAAGCGACCGAGTATAGGTGCTATGGTATACGTATCATGTTTAACGACCGACTATAGGTGCTATGGTATACGTATCATGTTTAACGATCGAGTATAGGTGCTATGTTATCGTATCATGTTAAACGATCGAGTATAGGTGCTATGGTATATCGATCATGTTAAACGATCGACTATAGGTGCTATGGTATACGTGATCATGTTAAGCGACCGAGTATAGGTGCTATCGTATACGTATCATGTTTAACGACCGACTATAGGTGCTATGGTATACGATCATGTTTAACGACCGAGTATAGGTGCTATGGTATACGATCATGTTTAACGACCAAGTATAGGTGCTATGTTATACGTATCATGTTAAACGACCGACTATAGGTGCTATGGTATACGATCATGTTAAAAGACCGACTATAGGTGCTATGGTATACGATCATGTTAAACGACCGAGTATAGGTGCTATCGATAATCGTATCATGTTTAACGACCGACTATAGGTGCTATGGTATACGTATCATGTCGCGACCGAGTATAGGTGCTATGGTATACGTATCATGTTTAACGACCGAGTATTGGTGCTATGTTATCGTATCATGTTAAAGCGACCGAGTATAGGTGCTATGGTATACGTATCATGTTAAAATATCGACAATACAATGAATTTTTAAAATATAATTTTTCCGGGACATGTTCCGGAAAAGGTTTGGCATGGAATTTTTCATGAACAATTAACATGCTTCGACTTTGGTCTACTTTGATAATACTTTTGGCGGGACACGCCCCGCCAAAACTTTGCGTTGAATTTTGACTATCCGTCAAAGGTTAATAAAAAGTAATCTTACTTTCTCCGGGGACATGTCCTCGCGGAAAGTATGCGTTGAATTTTTCGTAACAAGTCAACGAATTCATGTGCCACGTCAGATTCAGTTTTGTCGTTTAGTGACTTTCGCCAGGGTCTTTGTGTCCCCGGCGAAAGTCTCCTCGCCCATCCATCCGATTGTTGTAGTGACCCATATAACTCGTCTAGTAAAATAGGTTGATGGTTTAAACATATTACACATGCTAAATAGGTTAAATGGGTCGGCAAATGGAGCGTCTAACCCATTAACCCAAATAACCTATTTAATCAATCATAAATTTAGCTTTTGATGCTTAGAAAATTAATAAACATGTATACTTTACTAAATACCCCACATATACTCACAAATATCTTATTTTCTTCAAACGCAACCAAAGGTGACTCGGTCCCATTTCATCTCATTTTCTTAGCTATGTAACACGTGAGATGGTGGAAGTGTTTTGGGGGTGATTCGTGAGTGAGCCCTCACTTGATAAGCACTCACACCCACTCATTCGAGTCAAAGGTAGTTAGGTTTGCTCTCATTTACCTATATATGTTTTACTCGACATACTTGAGTTTCTTAGGTTTTTTATAATATATCATTAATATTACAACATGCTTGACCATCAAAATGTCATATAATGCAACAAAAACACATAAAGAGATTACATGTTAACAAGAACTAAAACATATTATCACATTGTATGACAATATATGTAGTCCATAATTGAGATCAAACTTCAACTCAAAATCTATTGATATTTAATAACCTAAAGAAGAAAAAAAATGTAAGAATAATAATGACGATAATGGAGTGAGATGCATTAAATTTAGGGGAAAGATGGTGAAAGAAAGTGACATGCATGGTACCTCACTCATTGTACTTTGCTTCTACTTTGATCCTCCACTCGGTGTACAACTTGTTGGCCATATAATTCACTTTCCATTATTACCTTTTTCAACAATAACATTATTTTGTGTTTTTAGTTGATAATTTGTGGATTGTGCATGGTTCACAATTTCATTTTAGTATATAATTTGTGGTTTGGATATATGTTTCAAGTGTTGGATTATATTTTAATAATGTTGATGATTTGCAACGAAATTAGCTTCATTGTTAACTTAATGTCTACTACGAGAACACGAGTTTCCTCTCTCTTGCCATGAGCCATACCAAATGAAATGCTGGTGACTTGAAACAAAATCATCTTGATTGCTTTGTAGTCGTATAGGATAACAGGAACATTGTCCATTTGAAGAAGCCTTGTAAAACAAATGTTAAATAAAATACATGTATTCAGTAAGATATAACGATGTGATCAACATGACCTTACAATTTTGAACGTGTCGTACCATTAGAAGTTAGATGACTGCAATCTTATATGGTGCAAGTCGTCCCAAAGGCTCCAAAGAGATGATTTAGTTCGGGAACAATATATGCTCAACGTATTAAATTGAAATAAGCATTTCTCTTTCAAACTTATTATTTCAAGCAATGTCTAAATCGTAATGACTAAAATCATCAAATAATCTTATTGCCAATGTCTAAATAAATGACATTAATTATAGATCAAGTGTTTCTAAATAACGAACCAAAACTTTAACTTTGGAGTTTAAAGGCTACATCCCAGGCTATCGTTGTGTCTTTTGTCGATGCTTTAGGTGTTTGTCACTCGGCTAATCAATGTACGCCATAAAATTTTTACATGAAAATGTTAGGTGGGACCAAATTGTACATCATAAATGATGTCAAGGATCATTCAAGGGTGAATTTTTCAAAAGTATTGGTAAAGAAATTATGTGAAGGTAGCTTATATACAAATGCAAAATCTGGAGTATAGCTTTAAGCACGTGATAGACTTTCATCTTGAACTAGCTTAAACGGACAAATTGTTTTTACTTTTCACTAGCTATTGATGGGTATGTTGTATTTTTACCAGGTGCATCAACTTATACAGTCACAAGTGAAATCAAATACAAAAACCTCAAAGCTTGTTACCGAAAGCAATAGCAGTACTTCTCTTTTCGAGATTCTCACGCCAAATTAATGTACATAAGGTCTGCTTTTAAGATTCCCATGTTGCCTTTGAAGATTCTTGGAAGAGTATAGCATAATCCCATCCTAATTTCTTGTAGATGTTTCACCTTTTAGTCACTTGTGGCTAGTTGTCTAAAGTTAAAATCTTGTTCGTAGCGAAATGTGAGCATGATGATTCTTTTGTTTTAAAATCTTAAAGTTATTTATTTTTAATGTGGGTTGAGTACAACTTGTTTTAAAATCATAGAACTTATTCTTTTGGTAAATTGTACAACTTGACAATGTATTATTGAAAACTAGCAGGGTACCCCCCGTTGTAATGATTTTATGCATGGCGAGCAAAATTTTTCAATCACATGTTTTTCATGATAATGATTTTATGCATGGAGAGAATTTTGAGGAGTAACTTTATCACACACTATTACATATTAAAATGCCAAGCATACATGCATCGTGATGCAATGGTGATACCAAAACGTTAGTCAGTAGTATTATGAGGTTGTGATAACTTAAGGTGAAATGTACTTGCTAATGAGTAGATGTAATGTGATATGTTGGAAAATTGGTTTTGCAAAATGAGTTTTTGCAAATTTTAGACACTATTTAATATATGTATATGTTATATATATTTATATTTCTTGGTAGCTTTGCGTCCTCCTTGACGAGAGCTTCGCAATGAGCTAAAGAATGTCAAAAAATAGAATTGATATGAATGAGATATCGTGTCTTAAAGTGAGGCACTTGAAACACAAAAATTAGGTTTTGGGAGAGTATGGCCCAAAAGAAGGAAATGAAAGCATGTTTATAAGGAAATTGTTAGGAATTAGAAATTCTATGGTGAAGTGTCGGTCACCCCAACTATAGTCTAGCACAAGTTAGCTCGTAGACATATCGTTATTTAATGTTTATTAGCTTAGTTATTAGCTTAGTGCAACACCGTGGAGGAAGGACGGGTCTTTACCCACTGTATGCCTGATCCACAGTCCGAAGCAGGACGTGTAGTATGTAACTATAAATACCCTCTACCTTCCAAGGTAGAGGGTTGGACCTTTCATTCTAATCTAACCTTTTCTCTTTTGTTTACTCTCTCTCTAGAAAGGCTCCCATTCTACTTTCTCTCTCTAAACTCTCTATACTATTCGATCCAAACTTGTGTTTGATATATGTTTATGCAATCCAATATCTTACAATTGGTATCAAGAGCCATGGTTTGATCACTCATCTTTCATGTTCTTGGATTTCTAGTGGCTTTCATAAGGTTTTTGGGTTTGAATGAGTTTAGAGTAGTTTGCATCATTTGGATCATTTCTAGTGTTAAAGTTTCGATTTTGATTGTACTTTTGTGTTTAGAATCATCATAAGTGTTTAGGTTTTGATTTGGAAGGCTTGAATCATTGTTTTTGGATTGAAAAGTGGAGTTTTTGAATATTGGATTGGAAGCGAGTTGAGTCTCGTAGTACATTTTCCTGGAAGCGAGTTGTCCTCATCTGCTAAGCGAGTTGTACATTTCCTGGAAGCGAGTTGTTCTGATCTGTTAAGCGAGTTGCCCACATAAGCGAGTTGTCTGGTTGCTTATTGAAGCGAGTTGTCCTATGCGAGTTGCCTACATAAGCGAGTTGTCTGCTTGCTTATTGAAGCGAGTTGTCCTATGCGAGTTGCCCACATAAGCGAGTTGTCTGCTTGCTTATTGAAGCGAGTTGTCCTATGCGAGTTGCCCACATAAGTGAGTTGTCTTATGCGAGTTATCTGTTAAGCGACTTGTCAAGGACTGTGATTTGTCAATTCCTGCAATATGTCTCTAAAACTAACATACAAAACCCTTGTTTTCATACCCTAACACAAACTCAACCATAACACCAATTGATCTTCACTTCCTTATCATCTTCTAGTTCCTTTACTACATTATACTTCTCACCTTCTTACGGTTTGGTCTTGATTTTAGTAAAATCCCGTGAAAGATTCTATTTGTCGGTTTAAATCACAGACTTGTAAAATCCCGTGTACACACCAACATCATGTCTTACACTCCTGATTTAGTAATTTCAGAAGTACTCAAACTATAAGATGCTATTGACAACCATGAGAATATTAGCTATACTGAACGGCTAAAGATGATGGAATCAATCAATGAGGATGTGAGATCTCAGTGTTTAGAATCTAAAGAGACAGAAATGCACCCGTCAAGGTTACAAAATGCTCTTGCAAAGGGTAAGGAAAGTTGCATTGAACCTTATCGACAACTTCATTCACACCTCATGTTACTTAGAATTGATGACAAATACACAATAGGAATTGTACGATCATGTATTACACTCTTTCGTTAAGAATTATCATCGATTACTGGCACATTGTTCTTGAACTTGGAACAATTGGAACAACAACTTTATAGGAAAAAGGTTCAAGAAGCCGTTCTAAAGTCGCACTTGGTGATCAACAAACAACTTCGCCATTCATCAAAGGAATACACTTGATTATGATTATCGATGACCGAAATGTGCTTTAAGAATCACACCGGGATGGAAGTTAATGTGTTCGAGAGACATTAATCCAACTCATGTATAATGTGGAGAAGTATATTGACGGTTACGAATGATGAACATGTGGATGATTGTTGGGTGCGGTTAAGAGATAGTTGTGATGAATCGAGTAATGCATCAGTTGATAGATCGGTGTTGCTAAATGCAGAATATCAGAGACAACAATGAATGATGTAACCAAATGCTTAGTAACTCCTATCACACAAGAAGTGGATGCGCAATCGTAAAGGTGAATGAATGTCGGGTACAATCAAGAGATTGTAGTGTTGAGACCAAGAAAGCATCGGATGATGGATCGCTTGACACGAATACGTAGGCTCAAATGGATGATAAGCTTGACACAACCAAGAGTTCAAATGACTCTTGTTACACATGATGTGGATGCAAATATCAGACCTACAAATGAACAGGTGTCATTTGATGAGGTACCCTTAACTGTTCAACATAATGCATCTGCTAATGTACCTAAACATACCGATCTTAATGTTGAACATGATTCTGATAAATGTTCCTTGGTTGAGGCTGAGTCTAATAATTTCAAAACAAATGATATGGTTGATATAAAGGTTTTTGATGAACTTTCAAACAAATTCTCAAAACTTGAAAAACATTGCATTTCACTTGAAATTGCAATACAAATAAAGGAGGAAAGTTTTCAAACTAAGAAACCATGTAAAATTGAATTTCAATTTGTGAATTTTTGAAATAAACAATTTAAAAGCTCACTTCAAGCCAAAAATTGACTATCAACAACTTGAAGAAACATATTTCGATATGCATGTGAAAAGTAATTTGGTTAGAAGTAATTACGATGTTAATGCTATTGATGATATTCAAATGAGAAATGATGAATTAGCGGTTTGTGTGGCCAAATTACTAAAGGAAAATGAGTCTTTGAGAAAGCATCACATAGAACTAAGTGACTCATCAAAGAAGCTAGAACTAAGTCAATGGAAACAAATTCTTTGATAGCAAAATTGATGAACTCAAAGCTCAACTCGTGAAAAGAGTTTCGCTATTGTTGCCTTAAAAATTGAGCTTAGGAAAAGTAGGAAAAGTGTGAACACTAAGTTTACAAAACCATCAACCTTGGGAAGCAAGTTTCTCATCCCACTAGAGACCGGTCCATTGTTAGGCGACCCTCGCATTTATATCCGAAAGAACAAAATCTTTGAAGACAAGGCTTGCCTCCCAAGTTGATGCGATACAAGTTTTGTCAAAACCAATCACTTTACCTAAGTTACCTAAGAATAATGCTTCTAGTCTGTTAACCCTCAACAAGTAGCTACTTCTACTCCCAAAGACTGTAGGAATAGTTTGAAAAAATGTCAAAACCAAGAATTAAAACCCGTAATTCATATGATATGAATGACTTGTGGAAGAACTATTATCTAGAAGAAGCTTGGAAAAGGCACAGATTCGAAAAGACGAATTTTAGGTGCAAGACCTAGGGTGATGCATTCCACGAGATTTCAAGGCACCGCTAGTAGTAGTAAACCATTACCTAGAACTCTCAAAACACTAGGGTTGGCTTGCATCTAACAAGAGTTATATGAAGAAGAATGCTAAGCATGTGAAAATGAAACTAGAAATTCGAGTCTTTTCCGAATAAGAAACATTTTCCTAATTCACATGCTAAGGTACAATCCACTAATACTACCTTCATGGCTAAGGTTCAACATGTTATGAAGCAAAACAAATCCAAAACTTCGCCTAGATGGATCCCAACTGCTAAATATTTGGAGTCTAGGAATAACGATAAGTCTTCCACTGTGCATAAGAATGTCACCAATCCTAGACCTTGCCATAAGTGGATTCCATCTGGTAAAATGTTTAAGGATGTTGGACTTAGGTGGATACCTACCGAAAAGCTATTTACCGATGACAAAATCAAGGTTGACTGTGAAACCCCAAAGGGTTTGGATACTAATGTCACTAACCAATATATATGCAATCAAGTTTGTAATTTTAGTGTGTAATCCTTACTCGATTGCGATACTTGATCCTTCACTACATGGATCGGCTTAAAGTATGGATAACAAATGGATTGATATCTCATAACTCACGGGTTCAAGTAACTCAACCTTGATATTCAATCTGCTATGACGTCTGCTCACATCGATTCAGCCTCGTACTTCATCATTATGATGCCTACAGATAACACTTCGTGCCCCGTTCCTCAAAGAAAAGAAAGGTGTACGCTCAAAGGCGCTTTATCTTCAAAAGAAGAGAAATCTTCATGTTTATGACCATTCTCATCGACACTCTTCATCAACAAGCTTCATGTTTTTCCACGCTCTTTCAACCCCTCGTGGATCTCGCTCATTGGTGTATATTCTTATTCACTTGTTCAAATCAAAAATGGCAACTTCGGATGCAATTTTGAGGGGAGAAGAGTGCATATACTACATGTTGATGGATGCTTGATTTATGGTCGTATGAATCTCCTTCAACACCTAATGCTTCACTTACTAAGGATAACTGGGATTCATTGTTTCAAGATATGTTTGATGAGTACTTCCAACCTCGAACGAATGTTGATCATCTAGTTTCTGAAGTTCATGCTCCGGTTCCTACTGACTCAACTGGTTCACCATCTAAGAAGTACTTCTCGGAATTCTCAAGAAAACCTTATCTCCAGTTATTTCACAAGGCGTTGATAATGACTATCATGATATTGTAGTTGCACTATTGAATAATAATCCGCTCTTTGGTATTCCTTTGCCAAATCTTCATGGATTATTGTTTATGAATAATGATCCGCTCTTTGGTATTCCTTTGCCAAATCTTCACGGATTATTGTTTCTCTCATTGTGCACACTATAAATCAACCTCATGAACATTAAGGAAAATGACTTCCTCATCCACTCAAAGACATTATTGGTGAATCTTCCATATCAGTCTCTACATGTATACCTTTAGGAAGAATGCATTGATGTTGAGGAATCATTTGTTCCGGTTCATTCAGTGGGTCAATATACATCCGATTGTATGTTTATTCACATGTTGGACATTTGACTCAAGTTGATTACTTCGGAGTTAATCATTTATCACTTATTTGAGATTGAAGTCGAATTTCACAAAGGCGTGTTCTTATTTGATAACTTGCTCGGGCTTAAGAATTTGAGTTGAAGTCTTGGTTTATCTAGTTACCAGCAGTCGGGGTGGATGGTTGAAGACCTGGTTAACTATCACTATTAGGAGTTACGTTGTCTTACTCAGTGTCACACGCAAATGACGGTGTGGATAATCGCAAGAGGTGTTAATATCTCTTACTTTGTTTGAGTAGTGAGTACTTAGAGATTTGCTTGAAGCATAAATTATCGACGCCGTTCTTCCATCATTAAGTGCAAGCTTAAGATACAAATGTGGGGAATTCGACTTCAGTTTCAAGTTTGGTATATCGGGTTTTTCTTCATCAATAGTCACTTCAAATTGTCTACATATGGGTTGATAAAGATAGTCAAAGAGAGCTTCTGTAGCAGTTGTCTCTCATAGGATTCATTTGAGCTAATTTGTTGTTCTTCTCTATTTCAAGAATATTTGGTATGTATAATGTGTTGCTGATTCTGAGGTATCAAAACCATCAAGGAGGAAGGAGACATACATCTAAACATACAACGAGTACACGTGATGAACTTAATACTTCTTCTCTATAGAAGTAATCCCGGGAAAGACAAATGTCATAACCGTAGAGAAGATCAGTGATTCAACATGTTACTTGGATATCATCGTCTCTACTCTTGTTGGGTACATGTGTACATTATGGGCGGAATGGTTATATTTAAGATAACTGGAATGCATCCGGTGTAATGAAGGTGTTGATATATTGTTCTCCCGAATAGACAACTGCTCAAACTCGAAGAGTAATGTGTACATCAGGGACGCACAACAGGTTCACGTGATTGAGATTAATCATGTATTCCGGGGTTGATAACCGCAGAGATGATCCGTGTTAACTTGTTACTCCGTTCTTATCATGTTCTTTGGGTTGTTGAGCTTCATTCAGTGAGGCTGTTTTTCTTTACATTCTACTTCTTGGGGGAAATGGTCTTAATTCGAAGATTGTCGGTTTTGGAGGAAGCTATCAAAGATTCTCATTTAGAAGGATCATGTTCAGACTACGATTTTCTTAGAAGCCTCGAATGCTTTGGTGGTTAAAGTTTAAGAGATGTTGACTTCTTTCTTCTACAACGTGCTGAACGATATCCTTATCTCGGTACTCATTTCATCATCCTCTTAAACTAATTTATCTCCTTGTACATATCTTCTTAAAAACAAAATACAAAATTATAAAACCAACAAAAAGAAAATAGAAAAATATAAAACTTTCAAAAATCCATAAAAATTAGAAAATCTTGAAAAATTCCAAAAATATTGTCATTTTGTCATATTTTTCCTGGTTCGATAACATCTACGGACTTTGATTTGTCGCTCAAAGAACGGCACGGGTCTCTAGATGAAGTTCGAATTTTTCAAAAAAAAAAAACAAAAAAAAAACAAAAAAAAAACGAGATGGAAAAAAATGGTGGTTTATTGTCATTTCAGATAGTAACCCGTTTTAAAAGGAAAGAACAGAGCCATGCCTAATCTTATTTTTCAAATCTAATGCTCTAATTCTTAAAACAAATGTTTGTCATCAAAAAGACAAATATTTTCTTTCCAAATATTTTTCTGTCTAATGATTCTTCTGAAAAATATTTGTCATCTAATGAAAACAAAATTGCTTTGAAAATACCTCGGACTCTATTTTTGAAAAAACATCCGGGCTTATCTTTGTCAAACTCTCTAACAATCAATCAACAACTCATGTCATTGATTGAGGGGGAGAATGATTTCAATTCAATAAAAAATGTTATTTTTCAAACAATTAGCACGTAAAAGAGCAAGGTCTACTTTTGGAAAATAAAAAAGAACAATGTTTTATACAATTGATTCAAGACCTTGGCTAATGTTATGTTTACAAAAGATATTTATGCATGATTGGTAAATGGAGTTTAAAGTCTCAAAATATAATCCTTATCAGTTAAAATATCTTTCAAAAGCAAGTCACTATTCTCCTCAAGAGCTCTCAAAATTTAATTTAAATCAATAGAGATCACAACTCTTAAAGGATTTGAAAATTGTGATCGGGGGAGAATTTGTGATTTAAATTGATTTAAACCGATAATTGATAAATGGTTTTATACGTGATTAACAAGCTCTCCCCTGCATGTGCCAAACGATTTCAAATTTTCCATGCACATGTTAATGGGGAGCATTTATATCAAACCAAAATGGATTAAACGTGATTGATTTGTCTCGTGCGTGTTTTCCCTAATATGTGCTAAACAATTTCAAAATCGATGCACATATTAAGGGGAGCAAATTTTGAAACCACATTCTTTCCGAAAATATCTTTAATCGTATGTGAAACATCGATTTTGATCGAAAGTGATGTCGATATTTTTAGAAAATATTTATCAAAGAAGTGAATTCTTCCTCTTGCCTCCATGTGCCAAAATGATTTCAAACATATGATGCACATGTCGAGGGGAGCCGTTTTCAAAATATCAAAAATGATTCAGTACAAAATGCTTTGATAATATATCACAAGTACCGGATTGTTTTTCAAATGGTCTTCAATTGGTTCCAATGGTCGATGAACAATACCAAAAGACCAACCAAATTTACTTTATGTATGGTGATATAAGGATGGTTAGGTTATGTATTCGTTCCCACTATCTCGCCAGAGTCAAGGATCTACCAGGGACAATCCACTAGATAGTGTAGAGTCCTTAGGTATGATAAAAAAGGAGTAAAGTGAGATACGGGAAGAGTGCGGACTCGGATAGAGCGTAATCGGAATAAACCCAACAAGGTTCTAGTAATGAAGTCTCGTAAGCATCAAGGGTCAAGAATGAAAGAATTGAATGTGAAAAAGGGTGAAAGAAATAGCCCTCCATTTATTCAACCTTAGGGCGTAAACCGGGTTCAATTCATATACTCGGGTCATTACCTAGGTAACACCGTATTGAAGACAAGACGCCATGGACCCGATGGACGCACCGCACTACATCTTCCCAAGCTACTCAAGTTCCTCTTAAAGGACTTGTTTCATTCTCATGGGAACCTACATAATCTATCGACTTTCTCTTAGAGATTGTTGATATTGAAGAAGGAGACCCTCTCCTAGTCTCCAAAGATAGGAAACCAAATGCACAATTGAGTCTAGAGCCAAGAGATCATCCACAATATCTCATTAGGACACAAAATCAATGAAGACTTACTGTTTCACACAATGTGGAAAGTGAGATTATATCTTAAGAGTCCTACGCATTATCCTTGTGGTATTGTCAGAACATTTGAGTGATATGTAAAATATTCACGATGAAGATGGAAATCCTTCTAGAGCCAACATCAAACAAGCTCTTGGTAGGTGACATGTGAGATCTTTCTAAAGATCAAGCTTGTGACAACCGGATAGAACGATGGGGCGATTACCGTGAATCAACCTTGGTCCAGAAATGAATTGGCGAATACTTTGAAAACCGTTCGATGTGCAAATCTTCTTTCTCTAGCACATCGAATGTGTATTCAAGTTTTCAAATACAAAAATTATATCCGATTGAAAAATACTTTTGGAAAACCATTCGATGCGCGAATCTCTTCTTTCTCTAGTACATCGAATGTGTATTCTCATTCATATACAAAAGGTATTTTGATTGAAAATTGATCTTTCTCATAAAACCTTCGCCGTATTGCAAAACTCTTTCTTCAAGCAATACGCGATTGTTTTCAAATTAATTTTCTTCAATCGTGAATCTCAATTACCGGTTCACTCACTCCGTGTTGTCTTCTTTGAGACGTTCCGGTTTAAGAACAATAGAACAATTGCGAAACCCGTCAAGGAGATTCTTTGAATTATACACGATCACAGCAAGACTTGTAATCGATCAACGGGAACCGTGGGCGTGTACTCAATTCAACGAAGTGATCAAAGACACTTTCGTGTGTTTTATTGCTAATCATTGTTTGCGGTACATTTGACGGTTGCATCCGATCAAAATTGAGAAGTCAATCCAAAGCCGCATGCTCACAAGATCCACACTTAATTGAAGAAATCATGACTAGTGCATATCTACATAACTCGGCTCGATATTTTTATACTATGCTTCGCTATCTGCGCAAATATCATGAACCAAGAAAGCTTCCGCTCACGATGGAAAGATGTCATGATCCCGAAGTGTGAGCATGTCGGTCCAAAAGTCACAACATCACATGATGGCAACACAATAAAGGGTGATCCAGATATTTCACGTGGTCGATGATCTCAAAGAATGCTCAAGATCATCAAGATATGGATCGATTCAAATACCTCCACCGAAAGTACAAAATATGTCGACTATGAAGAGTCACTTAAAGCACAAAGATTGCGTAGTGAAGAATTAATGTCTACGAGCCCAAGACCGATGATAAAATAGAATGCTAGGATTCAAAATCTAAATCATGGGATGACCTCCTTAGGGGAGATTGTTAGGAATTAGAAATTCCATGGTGAAGTGTCGGTCACCCCAACTATAGTCTAGCACAAGTTAGCTCGAGACATATCGTTATTTACTATTTATTAGCTTAGTTATTAGCTTAGTGCAACACCGTGGAGGAAAGAAGGGTCTTTACCCATCAGATGCTCGATCCACATCCGAAAGAGGACGTGTAGTATGTAATTATAAATACCCTCTACCTTCCAAGGTGAGGGTTGGACCTTCATTCTAATCTAACCTTTCTCTTTGTTTACTCTCTCTAGAAAGGCTCCCATTCTACTTTCTCTAAACTCTATACTATTCGATCCATACTTGTGTTTGATATGTGTTTATGAAATCCAATATCTTACGTAAATCCTAGTATTGGCTATCAAAATTTTTAGTTGG
Source organism: Chrysanthemum lavandulifolium (assembly GCA_022545495.1). Classification (NCBI taxonomy): domain Eukaryota; kingdom Viridiplantae; phylum Streptophyta; class Magnoliopsida; order Asterales; family Asteraceae; genus Chrysanthemum; species Chrysanthemum lavandulifolium. Next base: position 247,060,529 of record CM040239.1, read on the forward strand.
TTTTACTCCAACACCTAAGCGCTGTGCAGCAGGGGTGCGATTTGTGATTTCTGGGCCAAATGGGTTCGATGCTTCGAAGTCATGCGAGCCCGAGCGACTGCGGATTGGGCCAAAATGGGTTCAAGCTTCAACTCATGCGAGCCCTGCGACCTACGGACACGAATGCAACTCAAGCCTCGCATGCTTGTGTATCTTTTGCTTGATTCAAGTTTCCTTTTCGAATTTTCAGAAATCTATTTAAGGAATAGATTTGAAACTTATTGACAAAGTTTACAGAATATTTTTTGTGTAAATAAAAGATATGCATATGACGTTTATAATTTTAACAGATTTGCATATCAGGTTATTTTTTAGCAAATATATTGTCTTGGTGACCAAGAGATGTTTACGCTATAAAATAAACTGTTCTAATTCAGTTTTCAACACAGAAAATACTGCTCCAATACGTATTAATTCCAAAGAATCTCTTCGATCGTAAACGCACAAGTTTTCCGCAATATTTCGTGCAAGTTGTCGTCCGATCAGACAACAAATTGTGGTACGTTGTACCAGGAAGCAGACGCGAACTGCTTTAAAGGAATCGTGTTCTGCACGAGCCTCGTGCCATTGTCTTTACTGCTTTCGTTTAATTGTGTTGAATAGTGTCTGTCTTCTGCTTCTACTTCATTATGTCTGTTATTTAACTTTATGTCATTTATTTTCTGTTATTATTATTATTTGTAATCTGATTTATTAATAAAAGTGTACACCGTTTCCCACAGTCTTAAAACAGATTCGGTTTAACCGAATTTAAAAAACACTTTGTTAAAATCAGATTAATTATTAACAGATTTTTATAAATTGTTTTCTGTCGAAACCTAGTCGAGTTTCTTTGGAAATCAATTTCAATTAAACAGATTTAAAAATACATATTTGGATTACAGATCTATAACGTTTTTTTTAAGCAGTTGTTTTTATCAGTTTATAACGAAACCAAGACTGAGTTTCTATTAAACTGATTTACTCGATCCATCAAAACCAAGATAGAGTTTTGTTGAATCGATCCGGTACAAGTAGATACCATTTACAGCAGTTTGTTTAACTGTTTGTGTTTGAATTTTCGTGATGACAAACACCACTACCCTTCATGTGACTACTCACGTGAACGAATCGCGCGCGAGTTACTAACACGGTTGCTAATCATCTTGAGAAACAAGAGAAATTCAATGGGCATAATTTTAAGAGGTGGCAATGTAATATGTTCTTCTATCACTCTACTTTGAACCTTGCGCGGTTCTTAAAGAGAACCCACCTAACGTGGAACCTCCTACGAAGGTCAATCCTCTAATCAACAGTCGCTCAAGCCGTGGAAGCATGGAAACATTCAGACTTTTGTGTAACAACTCATTCGAATGGTTTGGTAGACTCTTTGTACAACATGTCTTCGCAAGACCAAGACCGCCAAAGAATTATGGGAGTCATTGGAACAAAAGTACAAAAATGAGGATCTTGGTACAAAGAAGTTCGTGGTAGATCGTTTTTGGATTACAAGATGGTTGATTCAAAGAATGTGATAATTCAGGTTCAAGATCTGCAGGTTTTGCTACACGACATTCATGCTTGAGGAATGACCTTGAGTGAAACTTATCAAGTTGTCGCTATTATTGAAAAGTTACCTCCAAGCCGGGTAGAATTCAAGAATTACCCAAGCATAAGCGAAAGGAGATGAGTGTTGAAGACTTGGTTGTTTGTCTTCGTATTGAAGAGGACAACAAGTGGCTCGAAAAACACTTATCGCTGATTCGCCAAGGCAAATATGGTTGAGCATGCTTCGTCATCTTCAAAGTCCAATGTCAAAGGTAAAGGCAAAGTAAAAGGAAAGAATGACAAGAAGATCAAAGGAAGTCCGAGTACCTTGCTCTAAAGCTACAATTGTGGAATAGAAGTTCCAAGGGTGTGTTTCAAGCTGTGACCACCGGTCACCGTGTCGCTAATGTAAGATGCCAAAGGGTGACTCCACGCCAGATAATATGGTGAATGAAGATGTGGACATGATTGCTATGGTGTCTTATGTCATTGCCATGATCTCTGAAGTTAACCTAGTAGGTTCCAACAACAAGGAATGGTGGGTGGATACTGGGGCTACCCGTAATAGAGGGAAGGCACATATTGGTTCGCCTTGATAACTCGTTTGTGCTAATGAGGTTATCCATTGTTGTTGTATCCTGGGAGATAGACATTCACGATTCTCAAGCACCGTGGAGAGGACGAATCTGTCTTAAGGAAACTGTGAGCATCACAGGCCTCAACATTTTCGTTATTTGTCTTCTTTGAGTCTATACACACTAAAGGTTTATGGTATCATTCTTTACACTTATATGTTTTCATGTTACGGTTTATTTGTCTCTAATAGCAATATACACGTAATATATACAACAATCTTAAGACAGACTCGTTTGCTAATAGAGGCAATCACGATAATACTATCTGAAACAATGTTTTGAAAACAATTTGATATTGTTATGCTTCGGCAGCTTCTCGTTGGTATAAGAATTTGATATTTGTGTGTTGGCATGAGACTAGAATAATAATATATGTAAAGTATATTAAATTGAAGATTATTTTGATGTTGTTTCGTTGATGAAATTTAACTGTATGTGTCTTGTTAGTTGGATTGCCAAATGAATATTATATATTATATTATATTATATTGCTAATGATGATAATAGATGAATAAATTGTACTACGTATACGTATATGATTAATTAGGTGTTGAATGCCTAGACGGTTTTTAGTTTTGCTATTTTAATGGGCAGAAAAGTTGAAGTTCTCTCATTAATAAATGAATATATACTAGACCCTTCAATTTCATCTTGTATGTTCATTGCATAACTGTTACAATAAGTTAATGAAATAAATAATAATAACAAGTAACACATATTTTTGGGGCAAGGTTGTGTTAGACTAGTTTATCTTTTCGGTAAGGAATTTACAATGTTGTATCGTTGGATAAATAGTTTTTCTTTTATTACTAACAACTGATTGTTATTGTAAAAGGATATATGCAAACATAAATCTGTGAGTTTGTGTGTCTTGTTTAGAAAGAGCATGAGCACTCTGATAGTTAATGTTTTAGCTAATTTCGTGAACGTAATTTGTGTGAAAAAAAAATAATAATAATAATAAATTGATATGAAACCACTTGCTTGAAAATGTTTATGATTAGTTTGATGCTATCATGTAAAACAAGTATGTGCTCATTGCTTTTGATGTTGTTAAGATGGTATGATCTTGCGAAAAGCAATAGTAATCTTGTAAAATCTGATGTGAAGAATAATGATAGACTACAAACTGGTTGTGATAGTTGTAGTGACAATTCGAGATTATTGTATTTTTGATAGAACAATAGAGTGTTCGAAGTGTGTTGGATGAAATATTGTTGTGGTACTGGTTTGTGTAACTAGTATTGATTTCATTATCGGATATTGGGATACAACTCATTCATATGAAATGAGAATTTTGGTGTTATTTGGAATCCAAAATATTTGCTATCACAACTATGCACTCGTGGGAAAAAGTGTGTTGTTCGCATAGTAGATGAACGAGTTTTGATTCCAATTATTATGCTACACTCTAAGACTTTGAATTTGATTTTTGGAAAGTTTGAGTAGAAATAGGTGAACTGGTTGGTCACAAACTATTTTGGTACAACAATTCATTTTGGAGAATTTGTTGTTACAATTGCGCATTCACGGGAAATGCGTTGTTCGAGCGGTAAACAAATGTTTGAGCCCAAATTTTTTTTGGAGCTCGTCTAAGACATTAAACTTGATTTCTGAAAAAAAAAAGTTGAGCTTAAATGGGTGAACCATTTGGTTCGTTATTTATTTTTGTTACATCAATTTAGTTTGGACTACTATGTTGTTACAACCGCGATTTTGAAAAAAAAAGTGTTTTCTGCATGGTAACAAATGAGTTTTGCATCAATTTTTTTTCTAGTGATTAGGTAACAATGAATCATCTTAAACTTGATTTGAAAAGAAAAAAAAATGTTGAGCTTAAACGGAAGAATCGATGATCGCAGCTTTTATTTAGCACAACATTTTTTCAAGCGCTTATATATATATATATATATATATATATATATATATATATATATATATATATATATATATATATATATATATATATATATATATATATATATATATATATATATATATATATTTGTGCCGATATTTGTGTTGATCGGATGTTGTTTGGTACAACTTTTTTTTTGGTTGTTATAATACAAAATTAAGTGATATTTTGTATAATGTTCAACGGAAAATTGTTTGTTTCATTTGGTACAAAATAATGTGGGAAAATAGTGCTTATGTAAAGTTGTTTTGTGCGGTTTTGTGCAACTAATTTTGTAACATGAGAGTGAACAAGTCGCTCGATTTTGTATCGAGTATTCAAAGTTTGGATGTTGCAAATATTCTATTGTGAATATTGTTGCGAATAATCAAACTACTTGTTATTCTAGAAAAATGAATAATCGTCAAGACTTGTTATAACTCATATTACTAATAATTGAACGGTTTGTCATATGTAAGAAATGACTATGTGTTGAGTATAACCCTGTAGGACATTGTGAAATGTCAAGAAAGAACACACATATAGATGACAACGAATTACGTTGGTTTATGTAACTAACTTGAACAGTGTGATTGTCATCCAGTGTTAGCTATTGTTCATTCGCTAAGTTGGACATATTTTGATTGTGTAAAATGATTACACATTGATTTTATGTGATTATAATCACATAATAAATTGTGATAATCATATAATGATAAGAGAATAAATGTGATTATATATATATAATCACAAGTGAATTGGAATGACATGTTATAAGTGTAGGACTTACACATATAAGATATGGGATTCTCCTAAAACATGTGTGGTTTAAGGTGGTGATTTGTCTAACAGAAGAATGTTAGTAGATGAAGTTATGAGTAATCGAATGATGCATCTTCGTCATACACGCTTGATTCCTTGGTCTATAGCATGCTAGATTTGGAATCAGTAATTATGATACGCAAAATAATTAACATAAGACATTCAAAAAGTTTGCATACACTAGTATGAAACTTGTGAAGTGACAAATTACTAAAGATCCTGATGTCATATCCATGTAAGAAAAAAATCTTATAAACAAGATTAATACATTGAAAGAGAGAACCTTTCTACAAAATTCTTGAGATAAATTCCATGTGGGGGATTCCGGCCTAGCTAGAGTTCAAAAGAACGTCAACCAACATGAAGTTCTTGCCTAGCTGGAATACTCAAGAATTACCTAGAGCATTATATATTTAGAATTGCACAAAACTCAATTTGCTAAAAACATATTATGTTGATACGACAACTACTCTCAGCATGGGTTATCCTTATTGACAATATGAAGTCATAGAATAACTTTGCGGATCCGCTTACGAAAAGCTAAATGTGAGAGTTAGTTAGCAAGTTTTGAAGAGGAATGTGACTAAAGCCCTTGAAAAGTTTATATGAAGGAAAACCTAACCCAGCTGACCGGAGATCCCAAGATCCGGGTTCAATAGGACAACCTACTTGTATAAACCGAGGTCATGTGGGGAGTAATAAACCCACATTTATTTAAGGAGTTAGTAAACTTCCTAGTCCATTCCTATAGCAAAGGACAATATGAGGTTAAGCATATGGCTTTTAATGATTAATCGAGAATCACCTATGTGAGAGAGAAGTGGGGTCGCTTCTAAGGGAATTGTGGGGGCGCAATTCTTAACAGCTCTCACAGAACCAGACTAATGTTCATGACCATAACGAACATAACTATGAGAACCAAAATGTGTCAAGGAGATATTTGTGTGAATATATATTGTCGTCTCCACAAACAGCGGGCAGTTCAAAGACATCAAGTTCTACTGGCTGCTAGGAGGCTAAGTATATTTTACGAGGGAAGGTTCAAAGGGTAACACCTACCTATACTATGCAAATATCAACTGAAAAACTCTATTACAACATCGTGTCATTGGGATTTTGTCTCCTTTATCAATTTCATTCATGTGGGGGATTGTTGGAAAAATTGGTCAAATTGTGGTTTGAATGACAATTGATAGTCATCAAATGTACTAATGAGAAGTTAATGTATGGTCAAATATAACGGCAGAATTAACTACTTGTTCATGACTCATTAGTAGGATTAATTGTGTTATTAATCCGACCATTTTTTCTTTACATCTTCTCCTTATAAATTGAGTCTTATTCTTTTATTTCGATTCTTACCCAAAAAAAAAATACATAACTAATTCCTCTCCTTTTGTTGTTGATCTCGATGTTGATTCATTTTGTATCGGTTCGTAATAGAGGGAAGGCATATATCAGTTTGTGCTAACGAGGTTATCCGTTGTTGTATCCTAGGAGATAGACGTTCACGATTCTCAAGCACCGTGGAGAGGACGAATCTGTCTTAAGGAAACTGTGAGCATCACAGGCCTCAACATTTTTCTTATTTGTCTTCTTTGAGTCTATACACGCTAAATGTTTACGGTATCATTCTTTACACTTATATGTTTTCATGTTACGGTTTATTTGTCTCTAGTAGCAATATACACGTAATATATACAACAATACCCTGGGAAACAAACGGCGAATCTGTTTTAAGGGAATCGTGTTCAACACGAGCCTCTTGCCATTGTCTTTACTGCTTTCATTTAATTCTATTGAATAGTGTCTGTCTTCTACTTCTACTTCATTCTGTCTGTTATTTAAATTTCTGTCATTTATTTTATGTTAGTATTATTATTTGTAATCTGATTTATTAATAAAAGTGTACACCGTTTCCCACATGATATTCGTCACAATATTATATGACGTGTAAACATAGAGAATTTTTGTGCTTTATATGTTTACACGTTTTGATACTTTACAAATCATCTAAAAATCTTCGTACTTTAACGTGTATGATTTTTACGAATCGAATTTATTGCAAAATGATTAGGATTTCATAATACCTGTACTAAAATACATAGATGATAAATGTTTTTTTGAAAATGCAAATTTTATAAAAAATAAATGTACATAACCAAACAAAAATATGTCATTAAACTCACATTAATGAATGCTCTAAACAATTATGTGTAAAACAATGATTCTTTAATGTGTTATACAAAGTATTAATCATTTGTATATGTTGTATATTAAATTGTATTGCTTAAAATTAAGACTTTTAATGGAGGAAAATGTCTTCCTCCGTTATACGATAGTTAGATTTCTTGTTGGCACTATAATTACTTTCCATTATATCCTTTTAGACAATGACATTATTTTGTTTTTTTTCGCGTGATTTAATTCAATGTAAGAGCTCGGTATGGGAGTGTAACAACATGCCATTCGTCCCTTGGCTAACCAACTACGCCGCCATTGGTGTACAGTGGCCTTGACAAGGTTTCGATAGACAAGAAGAATCACGGGTACGAAGAATCACGTTCATTGTGGCTAATTTGTCAGACTAGATCACATTCATTGTGGCTTTAATTTGTCTGATCTGACTAGATCACATTGCAATATGATTCTATGACCCAAAAGTAATGTCTGCAAATGTATGAACTAAAAGAGGATCTAGAATTCCCTACATGCTTAACTTTTCTTATTACCCAAGTAGTTTCATCAAATGGTCAGACACGTATAACTAGTTAGATTAATACTTTGTTTAAAAAAAATCATAATATGCTATTAAAAAGACAGCAAATGATATCCTGAACAAAAGAAACATGTCTTGTTTATAAATGACAAATTATTATTGTACATGGTGTATTATATAAGCTTGATATACTAAACAAAACATCAACAAAATGGGATCCATAAACTTGGTTTTGACTGACTTGGACATGTTTGATACAAAAATGTCCTTGAACTTGAACATGCATGCTTGAGGAACCACTAACGTTGCACTTGTGTTGGAACCCTTGTTAAGATCAATCATGCATCATAAACAAGATCATCCCATAGTTAACTTAGTTACTGATTTTATAGTATAGTTTTAATAGACAATTGCAGTCCTATGTATAATTTTATGTCTGCATATTTCATATGGGTTGGGCCCTTTGTCCCAAACGACCCATAATGGAAAAAAAAAAACAGTTAATATTGTTGATAGTTACTTTTCCAAGAGTTGTGTCTGTTGATTCTCATGAACCAACACATTGGCACCCCTTGGAAATGTATATATACTTCATTTCTGTAAAACAGTTAACAATCAATCAATAATATAAGAGTTAGTTACTTCAAAATTCCCTTCATATTTTGTTCTATCCTACTGCATATATTCTGCATACATTCACTGCACTTTAAGCACATTTCACAAACAATGGCCAACACTAATTCCTATTTAGATTACAACTGGTCAAGGCATCACAAACATGGCCAAGACCAGATCAAGAAGTGGCATCAGAGCACAAGTTTGAGGAAGCCATTGAGAAGATTTCAAGATAATGTTCTGTTGAGACAACATAAAAGGGAAAGGGAGGAAATACTGGGAATTTGCATAAAGCAAATCACCCAAGACTCAAAGAACATGCTAAAGAAGAAACTTAAGGAAATCAAGGACTTCAATAAATATCTCCCACACTCTCACCATGCTGTCTCACATAACAGATTCAGGAAATACAGATGCTTCAAGTGCAAGTAAGAATGGCACATCATAAAAGACTGCCCTACAAGGAAGATAGAGGAAGAAGTGGGACACCAAGATGTTCCAAGTGACTATGCAGAAATGATACGCAGACAACGCTGCTCGGGGTCAAAGGAAACTTCCTTTTCTTCGAGCAAGTTTTTCAACCACCTAGGCAATGAACCTAATCGTTGTAGTGTAGTATTAGGGTGTTCGAGATTTATATCGTTCTCTGGGAATAGGAATGCTAATGAGAAATTACTACGCTAAGGTTGGGGTTGAGGAAGATTATTTTTATTTTTTTTTTATATTTTTAGAAAATTGAAAGGTACGAATCTCGGGTATTGGATTTGGGGTGGTACTTCACCGATTACTCTACTATTATCTAGTCTAACTAACTAAGCTAAGGGTAGTCAATGTCTAATTGATGTGTGCTCAGATGATGATTAAAATGTGTCTACCTAGATGCTATTACTCCCTAGTTATCTTTTATTGATGGTTGAATTGTCACGTCCTTATTCTTAACGCGTTGTGTCTTCTAAGGTCGTAGGGTATGCTTTTTTCCCTAACTCTTTGAGGATACCTTAAGGTTATTGTCTACAAAATCTCTAGGATTCATAAAATAACTTTAAGGTTATCTTTGGATTTTTAGCCTACAATAACTCAAGGTGATTATAAACTAATGTTCACAAAGATTACTCAAGCTTTAAAAACACAACGATGGCCTATTGCAATCCTAAGCCAATTACAATTAAGAAAAGAGACACCCAATCAATATTCAATAACTAGGTTTCATAGATCTAAGCAAACACATAAGTAAATTAGCCGGACATGATAAACATGCAAGCATGCACACATACAATCGAAGACATAATGAAATCAATGAAGTAAATTACTTATCTTGATGTACAATAGGGTACGAGAACCCTAAGACACTGCCCAAGACAAACCAAAAAATCGTTTTAGGGTTTTACTCCACAATTCTACCTCTCTAAGAGTCTGAAAATTGGAATTCTATATATAGAGTTACAACTGCAATGGCGTCACTCTTTAATTGTGACGCCGTCGGATCGCCGCCATTAGGGTTTCGTCTTGACCAAGTCAACTTTGTGACGGCGTCACGTTGTAGTTATGACGCTCGGCTTCATCTTCCGACGCCATCCGAATCACGGATCTAGGCCGCCCGAGTTGTGACGCCTACTCTTTAAAGCCCGACGTCGTCATGTACAAAATACCAATTTCACTCCGAGTCGTCGTCGATTAGAGGACGGGCCACCCTTTATTTGTGACACCGTCGGGTGCATTTCCAACTTGAGTGTCCTTATCTTGACTTTAGCCATTTTCTCACATATTCACGCCTTTTCGTCCAAATAAGCATCATTCCAAGATTTTGCCTTCAAAAGACCTAAAAGTGAAAAGGAACGAAATTAAGCAGTAACGGATATAAAAGTGGTCTATTAAGGGCTTAAATGACCCCTCAAAAGTGTACCTTTTAAATCCTTATCAAATATCCCTACACTTGGTATTTGCTTGTCCTCAAGTAAATGTGCTTTTGGCCAATTAATTTATAAGTTAGGGGGCATGAAGCATTGGTTTAGAACAATTCACAACAAGTATAAGCCCCGCAAAAGTCATAACATGCACGCAAATTACATACTAGCACCTCACAAGTGGTGTTTGGATACTCTCATCTCTCGGGTGTATATGAAATATATCAAATTGGAAATGGAAGATAAACACTCATTAACCGGTCTTAGTACATAGATTACCATAGGGTTGAGACTAGATCAAACCTCTATCGCTTTGGCTTAAGCACCTAGGAAAAACTATCTAAGAGGTCTTTTAAAGGGTTGTAACGTTAGGCTTACGGTAGGGAAACAAAGGGTTTGGTTGGATAGGCAATTTAGTGGTGGCAAGTCAAAAATCTTTATGTTACAAGCATGCGAATAATGGCGTTTCTAAGCCAAGACTCGACACTCTAAACTCTAGATAACTTTAAATAAACAAACATAAATATAAAGATAGATGTAGGATGGTAGCCCGTATGTTTTTTCATCATTTTTATTTTTTTTATTTTTTATTTATTTATTTTTTATTTTTTATTAATTTTTTTAACACTTTTTTTTCATACACTTTTATTCTACCATCCTCTACGATAACATCAAAATATAAAGGATTTATAGGCACATCCTTACACTTGAGTTTTTATTACTCTAACACTAATTTGACCCGAATTGAAAAGATCAAAACAATTGGAGTACATTATTACGTAAATAAAGGGAATTTGAATTTAACGTTCTTTCCCGTCACTTCATAAAATTTAACTTTTTCCATTAGTCCCAATCGTCCCAAAATTGTGTACAAAGGATATGACTCGACTTAGCAACTTATGCAAGTAACTAGATAATTGAACCAAGGGTTTATTATGATAACAATAATGCACTAAAAGTGAGTGCATACAAGGTAGGCTAAGGCGATTTGGGTGTACATTTGGGGGTGGATTGTAAACAATGCTCTTCATTGATATTCCGGAAAACGGAAACATCACGAGAACCGCGAAAAGGATAGGCTATGAGGGGTTAACTAAGGGTATCGTGTACTAAAGATGAGTACAACGCAAGGGTGTGGGGGAATTACTCAACCGATTTGGAAGAAGTAATTATAATACGGGTATCAAACAAGGGTTATCCTAATGCCTCTTATCATTTAATTATTTCTAACTACACAAGTGTAGTCTCACTAGCGATCTCGGGATGCATCACAAAACAAGTTCTAGAATCTATTATACTACCGGTACACTCTCTAAGCATTAAATATGAATGCTTTAATTCCTACAAATCTAGGGGCGAACCTCACATTTTTGGGGTGGAATTTGAGTGGTAAAGGGTTTTGTGCTAGTCATATAACTTCCTATCCATGAGACGCTTTATTAAGACTAATGGCCCACTCCTACATGTCATGAAAAATTTTAAATTTGGTGCCAAAATTACCCTAACCGATATTTCTCATGGTTTATTACACAAATGAAATTGGACAAGACAAATAATCAAGGATAAGCATAGTTTCAAAGTTTCCGTTTTATTTTCCCTCCCTACACTTAAACCGAACATTGTCCCAATGTTCCCGAAAGTATCAAAGTTATGATAATGGAAGGTAATTAAAAGCGAAAAGAAATTAATACTCCCGATTAGCTCGGTAGGATCCGTGTGAATTAGTGGTTAAATTATTCTTCAAGAAGAATGTATGCGTGAAAAGCTCCACCCAATCTTATGTTTCTTCTTCTTGATTAATAAAACCGACACTTAAGAAAGCAGAACAAACCTTCGCCTAAAATCGGTGGTAAACTATATATGACTCAACTATACTAGGATATAATGCTTGTGGAATGGATGTTTTGTGTTTTCGGAAAATTAAGACCGAGAAATTTCAAAAATTTATAACTAGAAAGTAAAACGAGAGAAAATAAGATAAGTCAGTGTTGCCCTCCCGACGCCGTCAGTTGCAATCCGATGTCGACAGTTATCCCGACGTAAACCGTCGAACTGGAAAAAGTCCTGGACAACATCCATTATGACTCGATACAAGCATTTGACTCTAACAAACACATTTATATCTTTTCAATAATCGTAATTTCATGTTCACGTTCTTTTAAAAACGTGTAATCTTCCCTACACTTATCATTTTGTAAAATACCTTTATATGTAATTAAGACGAGGTTAAAGACAAAATAAAGCATTTTCACAAATTCAAACATGAGAATAAACAATCAATGAAAAGATATATGACACACAAACAAGCAAACAATTAAGCATGGGTTGCCTCCCACGAAGCGCTTTTCTTTATTTATGAGTCTTGTAGCTAGACTCGAAGTCATGCCCCTACGTTCCTTTTATTTTAGAATACCATTCGATTTCCTTAACTCTTCTCTCATCACGAATATACTCAGGGCCTAACTCTAGACAAGCAGTGTAGTAAACCTTGTTCTCCCAATCTACTTCAAAAGCCGGAATGTTGTCTATATCTAGATCGTCAATACCCTCAAACTTCTTATTTTTGTAGGGCATTATATACTTAACACATTCGGTCCTGTTTGAGAACTTGGCTATTCCTTCCTCTTGATCATAAACCATCTTAGATTCCTCAATAAATGGTCTCCCAAGTATCACATCTCCTAAAAACCCATCAATAATGTGGAAAACTAGAAGGGGGGTTGATTATTTTTACCAATTAAAACTTCGTTTTAAAATATTTAGATCGACTTATGTCAATCCATTTGGATGTATGTTGGACATTGATAGATAGATATGTAAATGTGTAATGAAAGATAAAGAGTAAGCACATAACCACGACACGAGTATTTATAGTGGTTCGGCACAAGGACACCTTCCTTGCCCTACTCCACCCCGAGTCACCTACTCGAGAGTTCGTAATCACTACACGACACCAACTCCTTATGGCGGAGAAGCCTTCACAACGCCGCCTACTCTTTTCCGGTGACTAGGCTAACCACCGAGTTCTTTCACAAGGAGAACCACACCTATCACAACGTCGCTTACTCTTTATCCGTATTAGGCTAAACCGAGTTCCATTACGATGGAGGAACTACTTCCCAACACTACACAACACCTAACCCCAAAGGAGATCAATCTCCTTATTACAACACCATCAAGGATATCAATATCCTTGGATACAACCTATCTCTATTTGTATATCGATGCACCTCATCGAGTATACAACTTTGACATTCTTCACTAATGTCACTTGACTTGACTTCTAGGCATCTTTCACTAATGCCCTTGACACGAACGCTTGGCACCTTTCACTAATGCCTTCGTCTTGACTCCTTTAGCATTCTTCACTAATGCTTTTGACACGGATGTTAAGCACCTTTCACTAATGCTTTCGTCTTGACTCTTTTGACATTCTTCACTAATGCCTTGGACACAACACTTCTATGGAGGAAGAAAGAAGTATCAACAAGAGAACCTCAGTAGTCTTGATGATGACGAAGCATGGCAACTCATGGACTTGAGCTTGCTCGTCTTCAAGAAGTGGTGATCTCGCCTTTAAGAGGAACCTAGAGAATCACACAAAAACAAAATACAAACTACATAGAAAGATCCTTAGGATCTATGGTTAGAAAGTTACAATACTTGGGGAAAGTATGTGTGGGAGTGGCAACCCAAAAGGAAGAAATGGTATAGAGGAAAAACAGCTACTGTTCCACGGATCCCATGGATCCTCACTTGAGGGATCCGTCTAGTGTATTACTAGGGATCCGTGAGACGCTCCCTTTTTGGCCATGGGTTTTGGGTCATGGGTCATTGGTTATGGATCATGGGTATCCAAGTAGATACAATGTATCTATAAGATGCAATGCATCTAGTCCATGGGTCATGGGTTAAAACCATGGGTCATGGATAATATCCATATATGACTTAAGCATGATGTCATGCAATGGGTTATGGGTCATGCTCCATGGGTATGGGTCATGGACTTTTGGTTATACCCAACTACATTCAATGTATTTGGTCAATGGGTTAAATACTTAAGTTTCTACCCATTTATATTACCCATTATAATACATACTAGTTATGTATATATTTGCCCAATATGTAAACACTAGTTGTTGTACATATGTATTACAAAATCATAAAATCACTTATATTTGTTTTAGTGTTTTATGTGAAAACATAAGTGTGTTAGAAAACTATTGGCTCAAACCATTTACGTATTTTGTTTGTTTCGTTAAAATAATTTTACGTTTTTTTATCAACAAAACATTAGAAGATCGTAAAATATAAATAAACGTTTTACGGCTTATTTGTATTAACAATCTCCCTTTTGTTTATGACAAAATATAAAATTATTTTAAGGAAAACTAGAATTCCTAAAAGTTCGAATTGAGTTTTACTCTTCTCCCCTTTTGTCGAAACAAAAAGAGCGCCGAAAAGAAACTAACACATTGTTTTTAAGGAAAAAATTTGAAAAGAAAATATTGAGAGAAAGCGACTGGAAGAGTTCTCGTCTTAACTCCCCCTTGACGAGTCCATCCCTTTGTGAGGGCGTCAAGTAAGTAAAAACTACTAAGCTAATGCATTGCAACTATGTTTGCAAATGGTTTCGCCTTAGTGACGGTAATGCTCCCCTTGATGCTTGCAACTTTGCAAAGGGACGTCAAGAAATGTAATCCAAATAAGGATTATATTGCAAATAGTTTTGCAATGTATTGTTTGACACAAAGATCCCCCTAGCTTAGGGTATCAAAGCCTTCATGTGTATTTTGAAAATCAACAAAACAAAGGTTAGAAAACAAGTATATAGTGCATAATTTCCTACAAATAAGACTCAAGTTAGTAGAAAACTAGTCTTCTGTTGCACGGATCCCACGGTTCCCTCCTTGGAGGGATCCGTCTAGGCAAAACTTAGGGATCCGTCTATCTGATAACAGAATTCTGCAATGGTGATGTAAATAATGTTAACATCAAAGTGAGATATGTATTCAAGCAACAAACATATACTCAAAGAAATATGGCATATAAACTATCATTCAATAAAACACAAGAGATGATCAACAAATCTCTAAAAACTAAGAGAATAATTTAGCCATGTAATACATATTATACTAATACTAATAAGTGACCAAAACTTAAGAAGCAACAATGTGCTTGAGTCTAAGGATGAGTACACTTGTTGATTTGGTCCAATCTTTCAAGAAGATGATTAAACATGAAATGCAACTCATTTCGTACTTCCTGAACAAGTCTTTGGGTGTTTAGACAATTAGAGCAATTATTGTCTTGATTAGGAACCAGAGGAGATTGGATGTTTTGAGGAGGCTCTACAAATGATGGTGGGGTTTCATTGAGCAATGTAGGATGAGGTTCTACTAAGAACGAAGGTGGTGGTAATTGAAATTCCTCTATATGATCAAGTCCTTGGTGGTTCCTTGTTTCTAATGGTGGACTAGTTGGTGTTGTCGGTGGTCCCCTATTTAATGAGAATGTTGGTGAGTGGGAAGTTCTCGGTGGTGAGTGCTTTAATGAATAGAGATTTGGGTGAGAATAGGTTCTGTGAAGGAATGTTGTCTATGTTCTAGGAATGAATACTTAGGCATTTTACTAGAACTAGTTGCGTTTGGTTTAGAGCTTGATGAAACCTTTTCTAACCCAAAAGGTCTAATGCTAATTTACGTTCTCTTGGCAATTGTTGATTGGGTTTGTTGAGGTGGATTCTACCACTATTATCTCTACGGTGATGATTCGATGGATGAAATCTCATGAATCATATGACCATTCCTTTTGGATGAACCTTTGGTTGAAGAGTTGTTGCTAAGTGCTTTGGTCATGGTGAGGATGTAATAGAAGTCTCTAATTACTGATTTTTAAGAATGTGATAATAGTGATGACTTAGCCTCTCAAGAGTGTTTGATTTATAAAGGGTGATTTCGAATTAAGGAATTAAGTTCATGACCACTAAGGGAATTAGGCATGCACCAAGGTCAGCTAAGGTGTTGTTCAGCTCTAGGAAATCATTAAATGGTAACTAAAAGTGTTTAGTTTACCAAACTTTGTGTAGTTTTAAAACCAACATACAACCATACCAAAGGAAACAAGTAATATCAAACACTTCTCATGACTTGTGTCTCATACACATACCAAGTGAATGACATCGAATCTGATTCTAAAGTTATGGTGGACTCCATCCTTGGTCTTATATCCACCCCTTGACAATACTAAACTTCCTAGTTGCTATAAAATCTCCCACACATTAACATTAACATCAACACCAACCTCAGCCCTTGTTGTTACAAAACACACACAAGTCACACCAAAAGAAAAACGCTCACTCTCTCCGTTTCTTCATAGTTCACACCCTCAGATTTCTTCTTCATTAACATCAACACACTTTTTATTTTATCACATACAAATTAAATACTCATTCAAACTCTCAAACACACACACAACTCATGCACACGACACCAACAGCACAACAGATTCTCGTTTCGTTGTTGTGGTTTTGGTGGTGTTTCGAGGCTCTATATTGAGGTTGTATTAAGATCATTGATTTCAATACTTTTGAGGTTTGCTATTTTCGTCATGCATTTATTTACACTTTTAGGTTTTGGTGGTGTGTTTAGTTTTTAGATCTGATACAGCTTTTAATTTTGTGTTGTTTGGTAATTTTTACTACTTTCAGAGTTCGGATAAAATCTACCTTCTGAAATTTGATTTTTGAGAACTGTTTTTTGCCCGCTATATATACTTTGAAGCCGAATCAAGAAGATAGATTTCTTTGACCCAACTTTGTGTAATTATGGATAATGGTTATATATTTGTGTCTGTCTACCCTCCCCATACTTTCATTTTCACCAACTCTTCCCTTTCCGTCTTCTTCTAGCTGTTCTTTACTTTTTGAAATGTATATTTGGATTTACAAATAGTTAAACAGGTTGGTTTCTGAATGTTCTGATTTTGTTTTTGCAAGCATTTTGGATATATAATTAATCTTATGTTTGTTTAATTTGACTCTTAAATTATGTTGCAATTATTTTGTAGAATTTTTTCGTAACAAAGATGAGGTTTAAGATGGTCATTAAATGAAACCTTCAATGGCGTATAATTCAGAATCATATGTTCAAAAGATGTACCAATATGACATTGTTCTTGAGTTTCAGAGGTGATAAGGTAATTTATTGTACTTGGCAGGTTCCTTTCTTGTTAATAACTATATGTGGTTACTATTTTATGTAACCACCCGTAAATTTCCGATGTCATTAGTCACTGTAAAAAACAAAGTAATCGTTTATTAAGAATTTATTTAAATCATCTTAAGCATTTTCACCTACGAATTTTTACTTTTTATATGAATTATGCAATCACGAGTAGCGTTGATAAACGAATGATGCGAATAAATTATTTAGTGATGATCAAAACACGTCAACGAGAGGTTATCTCGATTCACGAGTCCGCACGCGTACAGACAGCATACCAGTTATGGCAAAAATGTAAAAGTTAAATGTCAGAACCAACGACACTATTTTTATATCAGTCTTTCAAAAGCGTGTCCAAAAATAAAATTCTTGTATTCTTACCTAGTCGAGATGCTACGTTTACAGTTCTATACAGCAGAACATGGAGTACACTCAATACCTTAAATAATACTACTAATAATAATAATATATCTAATATTACAAATAATAAAAGTCCAAAAGTCCTTATCCTACTCTATACCAAACGCAGCGCCCCAAACATCTTTTTTTTTTGTGGCCTAATGCCACACCCCATGAAATACTAATCTTGCACCCCATAGGGTACTTTTGTAGCCTTTTTGTCTTATTATATTTTGTACTTTTTTTTTGTAAATTATGTAAAGAATATGTGTGTGTATTTATTTGTGTAAGATATATTTATGTAGTTTTTTACGTTATGTTTTTTTATTGTGTATTTGTTATATTTTTGTGCTATTTTTTATTCGTCTAATTTGTTCCCATTTAATTAAACAGCAACAATAAACACGTTAAACATTAAAACATTAAACAAGTACAACAGCAAATGCTACTACTACTACAACGAAATCTAATCCACATGAAGATTATTAATTTCATCTATAAGGTCATAGAGTATTCCACTCGACTGACATGTGTGATCAACGGAAATTCTTGCCAATTCCAGTGATGCCTCCAGCGTCTTTATTCTTGCCTTCAACATATTATTTTGAGACAATAACATCTTGTTTCTTGTTTCAAGTATGTTGATCGTGTTATCTTTAGTTTCGCAGTTTGAGCATTGCGTTGAAGAAGAGCCTTGACTAAAGCACTCTTATTAAAATTCATCATTCCACATAAAGTATCGACACCCATAATCTTTTATTCCTGGCTGTTACATGGTGAAACAATTATAAGAAATGTAAGTTATTGATATATTTACGTAAATAAGTAAACGTATAATTATTAACCTTTGATAAAGGACATGCATAATACTTCCGACCATAACTTTTGCGCTTTTGGGATGTTCTTTCAATTATAAGTCCTCCTTCACAACGACACAAGAAATGATTTTTTTGTTCCATCGGGCCAAAGAATATAAAAATAACAATTTACAACATGGTTATTTATAATATAGAATAATATTTGATACATGGTTATTTGCAATATAAATCAGTAACTCGGTGTCAAAATACAAATACTTATTTACAACATAAATCAGTAATCGTTTACTACATAAATAAGCGATCGTTTACTACATTTGTCTATACATGTTTTGTCGCTCAAGATATAGAGTTGCCCATCCCAAGGCCACGCCATGTCCGAACGCTCCATTGTGGGTGAGTAGGGAGTGGTGAGTTTTCATCTAGAATCGCATGAACGTAGTAGCAATACCCTTCCCCACACGAAGAATCACAATGGGGACAATACTTGTCAGATCTAGACCGGACCTAAGCGAAGACACGTAACACATGCCGAATAGGATATACATACATCCGGTCTGGTTAAGCATTGTAGCAATAGCCGCTCCGTGTCCGGCATAACCATCCAAGATTCTTGGGTTGCAAATCCATCACCAAACCAACGCAACGAGTGTGAAATCTGTTTAAACCAAGTCCCCCACATTTCCCTGTAAAGTTCCAGGTTATTGTTTACCTCTCCTACGACATGAGCTCGAGGTTGCGACATATATCTTCGGAATAACCTAGACCTACGCCAATGGCCCGATAGCCACAATTCCATCACCTTCCACGTTAAGAATCCTTATGATGTACGGTCATAAAAGCAATGGAATTCGAGCCATAAAATATTCGCTCTCGTTATCTGCAATATACAACTCGTGTCTTAAGTCGCTCTCGTTAGCAGGCTCTCCCATGTATGAACTATGTCTCGCAGGTTCTTCGCTCAATTCGGGACTTTTAGATTTTGAATAACTTCACGGTGATCCGTGGTTGGTTCTTTGTTCAAATCGATTTTGTAGCCTTGGACTTTTGTCCTTTTCGCCGGACGTCCACGAGTACTTGCGTGAATAGCAGGTTCACGGGTTGAAACAGATTCGGGAGCGTATATACCTCTCATCATGTTTAACATATTTTTCTTGACAAACGACGAAGCTTTGCCAAAATTGGAATTTTTCTACGTCAGCTTGACAAGAAAGATCATCTTTAGGCTCTTCAGGCGTATGAGTAGGTCGAGCTCTAGGCCAGGGAACACTTAGGGTTCTCCAAAAATTATCAACACGATCAAGTAGAATTGGCCATCATGCATTCAAAAAAAGTGACTAGTATAAATTATCGGTATTGATGGGGAGAATAACTTGATAGGCATAAATTTAATATACTTACCATGAATTCGATAGTAAACCAGTTCGTGATAGCATGGTAACCCACAAACTGACCGCAATTGATGACCACATTCATGTGGGTCCATATCCAGTTTGAGTTATGCGACAATGAGTTGTAAAGCATTTTTTGAAACTTTATACAGTAATTCATCAAATAGTGTGTCCCTACACACATCCAGTTTATTAGTTATGCTTCTATTAAAAGTTTCTCTTATCGCATTTTCTTGTGCAACTAGAATCTTATCAACCGAACTCAACAACATGTCTAAGTTGGACCTGTGGAGCCCAGTATAACTTCAACAACGCTGTTGACCCTCAACTCTACATGTTGTAGTCCGTCAAGTCGCGATATGGAACGGTAATACGACACAAACATGTGGTCGTAATGTTGCAGTTAGTTATCCAGATACGCAAAACGTCTCGAGAAAACAATGAATTAATAAAGTTTTGATCTAATAAAAATTCATTCGGGTAATTATTTATTAAATAATAAAAAATGAATTAATAGTTAAATACCCCGATTTTGGACCAATAACTCTTGTAGGTGCCGATAATAGTGCATTAACATATCTTGGCCTGAGCTTTAACCATCCAATCCCATGACCATCTAACGGACGATACTCATCTTCCAGACGAATCTATGTCGCAATTTTGAGCACATTTTGATTAATATGCCATCGACAGAGTAATTTATTAGCGTTTGGGAATTCTACTCTGCATGCTCCAAGAAATGCTAAATCTCTGTTGGTGATGATAACGCGCGGTTAATATTGTTCGTCTATCACCCTCTTAATACATTGCAACACCCATATGAAATTTGGCCCTTTTCACACTTCAAAAAGCTAAACGTCATTGAAAATGTTTTGTTTGTTGAAGTAACTCCAACAATTGTAAAGAACGGCAATTTAAACAACGTGGTTTTGTATGTGGAGTCCATCATCATGATTTCTGGGAATGTTGTCCATAGGGCAAATGACGTCAGGTGAACAAAAAATATTTCCTCAAGCTCATTAGTGCGGTCATTTACCCTGTCATAATATGTATAACCTAGACGCCTCAAATGTGCTAAAAGGACTTGTATTGGAGTTCTATCACCACGAATGGCACCACGTATCTTATTTTGTGCATTATATATAGTTTTAATGCTAGACACGTTATCCGGATCATTCTCCTTTAGTGATGAAAGTATAATGGTGGTGCTACTTTATGCTTTGTCAATTGCTCCACCAAAACGAACTCATGATCCTTTAATCGCATTGCTTGTGGAAAACCATGGAACGAATCTAAAAAATCATGATTATGCCTCTCACACTTCACCCTCAAGATCCAACCATTGTCACCTTTTATATATTTCGCCAGTAATTTGAATATACAATTGGTTTTAGCGGTACTAGTCTGCCGTTGAAGTTCATCTTCTGAACCTTCACGTGTAGATGTCCCATGTTTTGAACACTTATATTAGATTGAGTACTTATACCCCCTATCTGTTTTGGTTCTTGCTTTAACAATAATAAAACCGATCGATTGAGCAATAGTTTACACCCAATTAGTTAGAACATCATCATCAGGGAACACCTAAAAAAATAAAAAAATACAACTTTTATAATTTTCATTTGTAACAGATAATTTATAACTTTTATACAATTTTTACAACTTTTTTTATTTTTACAACTGATATATTTTTATTACAACTTTTTAAAAAACTTTTTACTTTTATACATTTTCACTTTTTACAACTTTTGTATACCTTTTTTTTTACAAATTATATATAATGCACAAAATAAGATACGCGGCGCCATTCGTGGTGATAGAACTCCAATACAAGTCCTTTTAACATATTTGAGGCGTCTAGGTTATACATATTATGACAGGGTAAATGACCGCACTAATGAGCTTGAGAAAATATTTTTTGTTCATCCGACGTCATATGCCCTATGGACAACATTCCCAGAAATCATGATGATGGACTCCACATACAACACCACGTTGTTTAAACTGTCGTTCTTTACAATTGTTGGAGTTACTTCAACAAACAAAACAATTTCAATGGCGTTTAGCTTTTTGAACTGTAAAAAAGGGCCAAATTTTAGATGGGTGTTGCAATGTGTTAAGAGGGTGATAGACGAACAATATTACCCCTGTTATCTTCACCGACAAAATTTAGCGTTGTTTGGGGCATGCAGAGCGTAATTCCAAACGCTAACAAATTACTCTGTCGATGGCATATTAATAAAATGTGCTCAAGAATTGCGTATATAGATTCGATACGGAAGAGGAGTATGCGTCCGTTAGATGGTCATAGGATTGGATGGTTAAAGCTCTGACCCAAGATATGTTCATGCACTATAATCGGCACCTACAAGAATTATTGGTCCAAAAACAAGGTACTTAACTTTTTTTTATTAGATTATACACTTTATTAATTCATTGTTTTCTCAGACGTTTTGTGGTATATGGATAGCTGTCTGCAACATTACGACCACATGTTCGTGTCATACATTACCGATCCATATCGCAGCTTCGGCCAGACAACAACATGTAGAGTTGAGGGTCAACACGCGTTGTTGAAGTTATACTTGGGCTCCACACATTCCAACTTAGACACGTTGTTGAGTTCGGTCGATAAGATTCGAGTTGTGCAAGAAAATGCGATAAGAGAAACTTTTAATAGAAGCATAACTAAGAAACTGCATGTGTGTAGGGATACACTATTTGATGAATTGCGGTATAAAGTTTCAAAACATGCTTTACAAATCATTGTCGCAGAACTCAAATTGGATATAGACTCACATGAATGTGGTCATCAGTTGCGGTTAGTTTGTGGGTTACCATGCTATCACGAACTGGGTTACTATCAAATTTATGGTGAGTATATTAAATTTATGCCTATCAAGTTATTCTCCCCGTCAATACCGATAATTTATACTAGTCACTTTTTTCGAATGCGGATGGCCTATTCCACTGATCGTGTTGATAACTTTCGAGAACCCTATGTTCCCCTGCCTGAGCTAGACCTACTCATACCAAGAGCATGAAGATGATCTTTCTTGTCAAGTCGACGAGAAAATTCAAAATGTTTTTGGCAAAGCTTCGCGCTTGTCAAGAAAAATATGTTAAACAAGATGAGAGGTATATACGCTCCCGAATCTGTATCAACCCGTGAACCTGCTATTCACGCAAGTACTCGTGGACGTCCGAGCACAAAGGAAAAAAAGTCCAAGGCTACAAAAATCCCAGATTTGACAAAGAAACCACATATCACCGCAGAAGTTATTCAAAATCTAAAAAAGTCCCAGACTTGAACGAAGAACCTGCGAGACATAGTTCATACGTGGGATAGCCTGCTAACGAGAGCGATTTAAGACACGAGTTGTACATTGCAGATAACGAGAGCGAATATTTTATGGCTCAAATTCCAGAGCTTTTCCGACCGTACATCATAAGGATTCTTAACGGAAGGTGATGGAAATTGCGGCTATCGTCCATTGGCGAAGTCTTGGTTATTCAAGATATATGGCGCAACATTCGAGCTCATGTCATGGGAGAGGTAAACAATAACCTGGAACTTTACAGTGAAATGTCGGGGACTTGGTTTGAACTGATTTCGCACTCGCTGGGTTGGTTTGGTGATTAATTTGCAACCCAAGAATACTTGATGGTTATGCCAGACACGGGGAGCGGCTATTGCTACAATGCTTAACCGGCCAGTTGTATGTATATCCTATTCAGTATGTGTTACGTGTCTTCCGCTTAGGTCCGATCCAGATACAACACAAGTATTGTCCCCCAGTGGGATTCTTCGTGTGGGGGAAGGAGTGACTGCTCACTACGTTCATGCGATTCTAGATGAAAACTCACCACTCCCGCCTACTCATCCACAATGGAGGGAGTTCAGACATGACGTGGCCTTGGGATTGGCAACTCTATATGCTGAATGACAAAACATGTATAGACAAATGTGGTAAACGATTGTTGATTTATGTAGTAAACGATTACTGATTTATGTTGTAAATAAGTATTTGTATTTTGACACCGAGTTACTGATTTATATTGTAAATAAGTATCGACTATTATTCTATATTGTAAATAACCATGTTGTAAATTATTATAC
Organism: Chrysanthemum lavandulifolium; assembly: GCA_022545495.1. Taxonomy (NCBI): domain Eukaryota; kingdom Viridiplantae; phylum Streptophyta; class Magnoliopsida; order Asterales; family Asteraceae; genus Chrysanthemum; species Chrysanthemum lavandulifolium. Next base: position 247,084,638 of record CM040239.1, read on the forward strand.
ATATTCTTTGGCCAGATGGAACAAAAAAATCCTTTCTTGTGTCGTTGTGAACGAGGACTTATAATTAAAAGAACATCCCAAAAGCCCAAAAGTTATGGTCGGAAGTATTATGCATGTCCTTTATCAAAGGTAAATAATTATATGTTTGCTTATTTACGTAAATATATCAATAGATTACATTTCTTATAATTGTTTCACCATGTAACAACCAGGAACAAAAGATTATAGGTGTCGATACTTTATGTGGAAGGATGAATTTCAACAAGAGTACTTTAGTCAAGGCTCTTCTTCACGCAGTGCTCAAACGCGAAACTAAAGATAACACGCTCAACATGCTTGAAACAAGAAACAAGATGTTATTGTCTCAAAACAACATGTTGAAGGCAAGAACAAAGATGCTGGAAATCCCGTTGATCACGCATGTCAGTCGAGTGAAATACTCTATGACCTTATAGATGACATTAATAATCTTCATGTAGAGTATATTTCGTTGTAATAGTAGTAGCATTTGTTGGTGTACTTGTTTAATGTTTTAATGTTTAACGTGTTTATTGTTGTTTTTTAATTAAATGGAAACAAATTAGACAAATGAAAAATAACACAAAAATATAACAAATACACAATAAAAAAAACATAACGTAAAAAACTATATAAATATATTTTACACAAATAAATATACACACATATACTTTACATACTTTAACAAATAAATAAATAAATAAATAAATAAATAAAATTAAAAAATACAAAACATAATAAGACAAAAAGGGTATAAAAGTATCCTATGGGGTGCAACATTAGTATTTCATGGGGTGTGGCATTAGGCCACCCTTTCTAAGATTTTATGGAGCCGAGTTTGATAACGACAAATGCAAATTCACATTTGAGCGGTGCTCCAAAACTTTGTGCATGTATATGAGGCGTTACTTTGGAGAGGAACGTTTGACCTCATCTTGGGCAAGTCTTATAAGGTACTTTCTTGATGTGTGATAAATAATATTGATTATTTGGACCTTTTCAAATATCATATATTTGTTTTTTGAAAATGCAGGTAACAGAAGGACTAATTCACATCCACCTCAAAGGTATATGCCACAATAACCTTAACACCTCTGACTTCTTGATAAGCAGTGACAGGTACCCAAAACTTTATGAGATGGGTATTAGCGAAATGCTCACTGACGCGTCGACAGGAAAGTATCCAACTTAAACTTTTTTTTTTTATTTGTTACATAGGGGTGTTTGAATTTGCTTATTCTTGTAATTAAGAGGCAAGTATTATTGATTTACGACAAATTAAGCAAATCAAACATTGTTTCCTAAAGAGCTTATCTAAAAGCAGCTTAAAATTACTTACTAAATATGCCATCTCAAATACCTCTCTTGGCTAATTTGTGGAATAAATTTATATATTTTCAACCTTTCCATTTATTCATATTAGGTTGGGACGTCCTCTGTTATGGAAGAACGTTACTCTCGTGCTTTAGTCTTGGTACACACAAATTCGATGACAAAGACCAGATGTATGAGGAAGTTAACTGTTGGCAAAATGTGGATAATTTACCTCATCACATTGGTGAAGTGATGCATGTTTTTGTACGGATTGCTAGATCCGGACACACGAAGGAGGTACTACACATAGCTCGAATCGTATATTCCGGTTTTTAAATGTGATTTGTAAGATGATTTTATGTATACAAAAAATCCTTGTTTTCAATTTAGACAAATAGATCTTTTGGAAGATGAGGTCTAATCAATATTATAATCGGCATGTAATTGTTCGGTATTATGAATAGGATATGTTATTACCTTCTTTCGTTTTCCCGTGTTTGATTATATTCTGGTGTTTGAACTCTAATCCTTAACTTGAACTACCAAAAAAAATCAACATTTTGACACGACAATCTCCTGCCAAAATTACAAAGACAGTCGACCCAAAAACCAAATGGCACAACATGTCGTGCCAAATTCGTAGTTCTATTTCATTTGACCCAAAAGAATTTGGCACGACAATCCTTTGTAGGTTTGGGACGACAGATTTGTGGGGCCCACAAGAAATTCAACGAGAATAAAAAATTGGGACGACACATTATTTGCAGAAAAGGGACGATACAATCGTCCCAAGTTTTTTTTTATTTAACTTTTTTACTCTTTTTAAATTAAATAAGAAATTTTATTTTAAAACCTTTGGGACGACACGTGTATTTATTTTGGCATGATATAGTCGTCCCAAAGTGTTTTCCGCGTAAGCGAAGCTGTAGTTTGGGACGATCCACGTGGCATGCCTACAAAATGGGACGACATGTTACTTTGTACTTTAGGGACGGCATTTTCGTCCATAATAATTCTGGGAGGCCAAAAAAAATGCAGCAGAACTGCAGTTTTTCAGATTTTTTCCGGATTTTTTTCCAGAAAAAATCTACCAAAACAAATACAACCTGTAGTCAATCACAATCCACAATACTAATTCGACAATATGATACAATACCAAATTAATAAACGGATCGAATAACATTCCACAATTCCACGATACCATTCGACAAATACGATACAAATTAAACTACTCTTAAACTATACAAGTCACAAATTTCCTAATTAACATATCTCAAACTAACAAGTCACAAGCTTATAAAGCTAACATGTCTTAAAGTTATAAAGTTAACATAAATCCACGATGTCATTCGAAAAATTCAAGCTTATAAAGCTAACATGTCCTAATTAACATGTCTCAAACTAACTCGTCGCCCGACTCGTCGCCCACCTCATTATTATCCAAATCATTATTATCAATATGATCAACTTGGCGCAAATGAGGATTATTTTGTGAGTTGTATTGGTTAAGGTCTGGTGGCGGCATTGCATAGTTAGAACTAGAACCCGGGCATGGAGTAGAGTTGGGAAAGGAGGGACGATAACAACCGAAAAAGGTATTATTGGGGTTGAAAATGGGAGGTTGGAAACCATAAGGGTCGGGAATAGAAGGTTGGAAACCATAAGGTCCGGGAATGGGAGGTTGGAAACCAACAGGGCCGGGAGTGGGAAAAGGGCCAGGAAAGGGTGCCCGGGGAAAGGGAACAGGAAAATGGGTTACCTTGTTGGTTGTAGTGGCTGAAAAACTACTCAAGGTATGATCCGAACGCTGCAACTGTAGAATAAGCCGCGGTAGCCTATTCCCTAGCCACGCGAGCCCGTTCTTGCGCCTCCTTAGTTTCTTCACCGCTCGGCTCAACACCTCTGTCATATGCTTCCTAGTAATGTAATCTTGACCAACAGGCCCACTCTTTGAATGTCTCGTCTCATATATGAATGCGTATAACTGATTTACTATTTGGAAAAAATTCGGCAGCATTTCCCACCAACTCCCCAAATATGTGCATTAAAGACATATTCGTAGGAGTGAAAGAGAAATACCGTCGAATTTCTCTCAAATAGTAAAACAGTTATACGCATCCGTATCCTAAATGAGACAAAACATTCAAAAACAGTCCCAAACAGGGGACTTTATTAATTTCGAACGGGTTTTCTATAGGATGATTAACTTCGGACGAGGAATTTCTGAAATTAATCACTTAAATCCTAAAAATAGTAACACAAGTTTAACAATCACAATATTACTAACCAAACGGCATATTCACAATATCATACTAAACATACAAAATCCGATAACTTTTGAATTCATCAATATTTTTTCCGATATCACATATCATTTTCATTTTAACACGGTCACTTTAAGTATTATAACTAACAATTAATAACATATCACATATCATTTTAACACGGTCGCATATCATTTTTTCCGATATCACATATCACTTGAAAGCACAATCAATAACTAACAATTAAAATATCGCGCCGAAACCAAACCTATGTGATAACTAACAATTAAAATATCGCGCCGAAACCAAACATAGTATATACATTATCGACAAAGTAATTAAAGTATATACCTATTTCATGGCCGAAAATACTGTGAAGAGAAGAAAAAGAGAGAAAAGAGGTTGTCGCCGACTTACCGACACGGTCAGTCTCCGGTTGACTCGATCGTCCGGTTGAACCTGACTGTCCCGACTCTCCCGGATGTCCCAAACACTACACATACAAAAAACAACCTAAATTAAATAACCAAACTTACATTAACCAAATTAATTAATAAAAACTTTTGACGATGACATTGTCATCCCAAAACACATTGACAAAATAAAATAAAAAAATCTCTAACCTGTCCCGGGTTGTAGCAGCTGACCCGGCGGTGGTTCACAGTGGTGTAGATGGTGTCGGTTGTTCACGATGGTGGTTCACAGAATCACAGCTGACCCTAACGAATTACATACATCAAATTCCCATTTCATTAAACTTTATTAAATTAACAAATAAAAATTAAAAGAAAAATACATACCTTTAAAAAAACGAATTACCAAAAATTAAAGAAATTGTGCACAGTGGTGCGTGTGTAAAACGGAGGTGGTTTTAATGGGGGTTGTGGTGGTGTCGATGGTTGTGGTGGTGTCGATCTGCTGTAACACCTCAATTATTTTGGGTCTTTAATATAGCGGTTTTACTTTCGTTTTGATGAAGAAGAAAAACAAAAAGCAGATCCCTATAACACCTCAATTATTGATATAAATTTTGGGACGACAAAAATCAATGCAAATTAGGGACGACATTGTCGTCCCTAAGATTTTTTTTTGGCAAAAAATTTGGCGGGTGGTTTGACTTTGCGTGAATATTTTGGTGGAAAAAATATGGGACGACAATGTCGTCCCTTTCTGTTTTTTTCCCTTTGTCTTATGTATATTAAAATGTGTTTAAATTATTTAATTAATACTAAATAAATTAAAAATTATTTAAATTAGTTATAAAATTTTTAAATAATTTAAAAATAATTTAAATTAGTTATAAAATATTTAAATAGATTAAAAATGATTTAAAAATAATTATAAATTGTTTATATAAATTAAAAATGATTTTAATTTAGTATCGTTATACATGACATGTTAAAACGGATGAATCGAGATAGTATCGTGATACATGAAATATTAAACGAACGAGTCGAGATATTCCCGTTATACATGATATGTTAAACGAACGAGTCAAGATGTTATCGTTATACATGTGATGTTAGACGAATGATTCTAAATGACATCGTTATATATGATATGTTAAACTAACGAGTCGAGGTGATATTGTTATACTTGATGTTAAACGAACGAGTCTAGGTGATATCGTTATACATGATATGTTAAACGAACGAGTCGAGATGATATCGTTATACATGACGTTAAACGAACGAGTCGAGGTGATATCGTTATACATGACATGTTAAAACGGATGAATCGAGATAGTATCGTGATACATGAAATGTTAAACGAACGAGTCGAGATCTTCCCGTTATACATGATATGTTAAACGAACGAGTCAAGATGATATCGTTATACATGAGATGTTAGACGAATGATTCTAAATGACATCGTTATATATGATATGTTAAACTAACGAGTCGAGGTGATATCGTTATACATGATATGTTAAAGTTGCAATTTGGCGGGAAAAATAATGGCGGGAAACTATTAGTGGTAATATTTTGCTGTGAAACTATTAGCAAACGAAATATATATAATTTTAAAATAAATGCAAGAATTTATTAAATTAACAAAATAATAATAATAAAAAAAAAAAAAAACCTTTGATACGACATTGTCGTCCCAAAGTGTTTTTATTATAAAATATAATCTAGTAAATTTATTAAAAGCAAAATTTAAATCACTTAAGACGACATTGTCGTCCCAAAGTGTTTGGCATGACTCAATTTTTTGGCGGGCTATTTTTATTACCCCAAAAAAATATTAAATCTATTAAAAAAAAAAATTGGCACGATTTTGTCGGCCCATATTGCACAAAATTAAAGTTTCCTTTGACTGCAATTTTGGTTGAAAAATGGTGGGCCTAGGCTGCAGTTTGGGACGACAATGTCGACCCAAAATATTTGGCCGTCCCAAATTTGACATATTGGTGAAGTGGTGTGTACCAAATGTCTTATGTTCAAAGTATCTTTGCCGTTGCAACTTAAACTTTTTTTTTTATTTGTTACATAGGGGTGTTTGAATTTGCTTATTCTTCTAATTAAGAGGCAAGTATTATTGATATACTACAAACTAAACAAATCAAACATTGTTTCCTAAAGAGCTTATCTAAAAGCAGCTTAAAATTACTTACTAAATATGCCATCTCAAATACCTCTTGGCTAATTTGTGGAATAAATTTATATATTTTCAACCTTTCCATTTATTCATATTAGGTTGGGACGTCCTCTGTTAATGGAAGAACGTTACTCTCGTGCTTTAGTCTTGGTACACACAAATTCGATGACAAAGACCAGATGTACGAGGAAGTTAACTGTTGGCAAAATGTGGATAATCTACCTCATCACATTGGTGAAGTGATGCATGTTTTGTACGGATTGCTAGTTCCGGACACACGAAGGAGGTACTACACATAGCTCGAACCGTATATTCCGGTTCTTAAATGTGATTAGTAAGATGATTTTATGTATACAAAAAATCCTTGTTTTAAATTTAGACAAATAGATCTTTTGGAAGATGAGGTCTAATCAATATTATGTAATCGGGATGTAATTGTTCGGTATTATGAATAGGATATGTTATTACCTTCTTTCGTTTTCCCGTGTTTGATTATATTTTGGTGTTTGAACTCTAATCCTTAACGTGTGTACCAAATGCTTTATGTTCGAAGTATCTTTGTCGTTGCAACAATATCAATCACATAAGTTTGCACATTAGGGCGTCTATTGTATGGATTAACTATGTTTTGACTTATTTTCGTAGTAAAGTAAGTCTTCCTTTGCCAGGGTTATTACATTGTTTAAATCTTTTTGTGTTACACACAACCACCAACATATTGTTGTTGACAGTTGCTATGAATTCACTACAACAATCGCCGCTTTCGCAGGCGAAATTTCAGGGCCTTCGTCGGGGACATGTCCCCTACGAAACCTTTTCCCGGGGACATGTCCCCGGCGAAAAGACCCCGGCAATTCCTTCTCGGGAATACTTTTCCCGGGGACTGTTTGCCACTTTTACCGGGGACATGTGGGACCCGCAGTTGATTGTTGCCGGTCAAACATGTCCGACGTGGCATCAGTTTTTGCCGGGGATTTTTGAACTTTACTTTAAGTATCCTAATTACGTCATTAGTCCGTGTTTTCCCGGGGACTGTAAATTGAAATATGCTTTTGAACCTTCACCGGGACATGTCCCCATAAAACTAGTCGACCCAATATGCGAATATTGTCAGCAAATGGTAATTTTGATTTTTTAGGAAAAATCTACAACCCGTTTGCTAACATAGTTATCCTTTTCAAAATCATAACACAAATTCGCTAACATAGTTATCCTTTTCCAAAATCATGCCAATCATAACACAAATTCACAAACATAATATCATATATACCCATCAATCGCTAACATAGTTATCCTTTTCAAAATCGCCAAACGGTTCCTAAACCGTTAACGATGATCATCTACAAAACTATCCAAACTACCTATCCGCAAATGGTCCAAAACTATACGTATAGTCCATTTACGGAATCCTAGCACATAATGCACATAAACGACATAATAATCTATGTTATTCTCTACAAACATATCCAAAATGTGTTAAAGTAACATAAATCGCATCCCAAATCCCACTACCCCATTACCGTCCCGGTATCTCTAGACTCACGGATGGAGTAGCACCGATCCCGACCCACCCTCTCCGGATCCCGACCCACCGGTGGAGTAGCACTTGATCCCGGGCGGATCAGATTCGCCTCGCCAACCCGCAATGTCCTCACAAACCCATGACCGATCCATCCGACCTCCGTAGCGAGCTCCTCGCTGCTTTCGCACTATTTCCGTAGTGAGGACACATCCGCCGCATCACGAGGTCGGGAGGTGCTAAAGGTCTTCACTTCACCGCCGGTAAGACTGACATGACCGCTACCGCTACCACCAATCACGGCACGCAAAATCGACGGTCACCATGCGAGTCCCATCTGAGGTGCTCTTCCCGCATCCGCAACATCTCGCTCGCTTAGTTACAAAAAACAAGAAAAGTAATATATAAGTCGTGATGCATTATATATCATCAAAATGGGTGACTTTGAAAATAAATTATACTTACATATCTAGCCTCGTATAACTGGGACTCAAAGACATCGCCTCGTATGGTTCCGACGGTAAAGCTCTATCAAGTCTTCTCCGACCGCCGCCTCACCTCACCGGTCAACTGCTTAGAAATAAAATCAATAACGACACACCCAACACCATGTATATATATAAATAAAATGATTAAATAGTTTCTTACAAAGTTATGGCGAATAGCAAAGATACGATCGAGATCCGTGAAGGTTAGAACTTGTGTTCGCCATTCGGTTTCATCGATTCACCTCTCGAGATCTTCTCGCTTCTTGGGGTTTTTCCAAAGCTTAACTCGTATTTTAAATTATAAAACTATTATATAAATGATTATTATTATTATAAAGTTTCGATCCGAAATTTACCAACGATCCCAATCCTCTTGCGTCTTGTTCTCGGACGCTTTTTATCTCCTCAATTTTCTCCAAACACCCCACCGTAAAGTTATCTTTTTGTACCTTTATTTGTTGTCGTCGATCGTTTTGGAGATAATACTGACACGTCAACAATCTTTCTCCATTCGGGCAACAAGGTGTGTGTCCGGATCAAAGTAGTGTCGCAATAAAATATAAATAAAAATGTACAAATTTAAATAAACAAACAAGTTTGAATAAATATACAAATTTAAATAAAGGTTAAAAAACTTACGTGTAGATGCTCATGGTCGTTGGGTCTTGGCCGCTTTGGGAACCTTAGCCCATGAATCGCAAAACACGGGAATCGAGTCCAGAACATCTCCCAACATAGTTGGAGAACCAAGAAGAGTGAGGGCCCACGTGTGTCCAAACCCTCCGGGTTGGGCGAATCGATCGACACAGACGACCATCCAGGCCTCTTCGCCTTCAAAGGCTGTGTTCTCAGGGACCACGCACCACCTTCCGCATTTCTCAATTTTGGCGTTTGGGGTGCATAGCTTTGGATTTAGAGCCTACAAGTACTCAAATTCAAGTGATGATGACATAAAATAATATTTTATCAATTTAAAATAACATGTAATCAAATACAGTTTAGTGAAAAATAATTCAAAAATTTTTACGCTGGCAATTGGTGCCTATCCTCCTCGAGGGACCACGAGGTGGCGAATTACCTCCGTCGCCACCATGAGACCTAGCTACAACATCTGCCATCTGTTAAACGAACATAGAAATTAGTGAAGAAACATATATATAATTAAATAAATAAACAAACAAATAAACACATTTAACAGTATATATCAACAAGATGATTATAATAAATAAATAAGAAATCAAACGCACCCTTTCAAGCACATACTACTAAAGACTGATCGAAACTAGCCAGTAATCACATAAGCTAGTTCGTTGGTAATTTTGTAAGAAAACAAATAAAATCTTCGACCTCCAAAAACGATTTTCAAGTTTTGACCAACACATTAAAGGACATAGCTTGGAGACTATGGACAAGTTATGTACAAACTCTTATACACCATGTCATAATCTTAACCCATTATTTTTGTGTCAATTATCCGGATTATATTAAGCTTTATTACACATTGAAGCATTAGCATTACATAAATATGGGACTTCTTGTTCAAGATGACCCTATATGATTTAGATTCATTTTCTCATAACTTTATAAGAAATCACCTCTTAAGCTTAAGCGAATTCTACCATCAATCCCCATTTATTTACAATAAAACACAAAACTAAATACATCAATCTTAAGGACGATCAAATTGGGCATGACTTCTATACATAGTTAATGAACTCAAAAGTTATCCGACCTAGCTATACTCTTTCCTCTTTGACTAAAACATGAACCAATGTTTCACTTAACCCCCTAAAGAGGCTTTTTGCCCCCTGCATCGCAGTCCCACGTAAAGAACGGGTCGAACCCAAGTACCACAAACGCAATGTAGTTCCAAAACAGCAATAACTATAAATTTTGCATACCCTACTCATATTAACAGGAAGCTAGAAAAATACATATACATTCAAAAATAGGGAGCTATAAACCTTTGCCGGTGACATGTCCCCGCTAAAAAAAATAAACAAAAAAAATAATAAACATACCTTTTGGTCTCAGCTCACGGTTGTGGTCTCGGTCTCGGGTTGGTCACACCACGCCCATCGTACCAAAAACATAAACAAAAAATTATAAATTAAAATTAAATAGTTAACAATTAACAAATAACAACAATTAAAACAAAAATAAAATAACGAAAATAAAAACTAGCAAAATAAAAATTAGCAAATTAAAAAGAATTGTACCGGTCTCGGTCTCGGATGTTGCGAGAGTAGGGAAGAGAAAGAATTAAACAATGAAAGGGGAAGAAACGATCGTGCACGCGGTGGGTGCGAGTGTGGGAAGACAACGCCGATGGGAGTAGTTGTGAGAGTAGCCGGTGGAGGTGGTGGTGGGAGATGCCGGTGGGAGTGGTTGTCTTCGCTTATGGTGGTGAGTTGAGAGGAGGAAGACGAATGCTGTGTTTTTCGCTTTTTTTCCCGAGTGAGACCAGATCAGAATAATTGAGGTTAATATTTTTTCACCTTTGCCGGGACAACTCCCGGTGAAAGTTTGCTTTGTCTTTAGTGACACTTTTTCCGAGGACACGCCCCCGGGAAAATGATGGCGGGATAAAGCAAAAGTGCGGAGGGAAAATGAAAATTTTTGCCAAAACTTTCCCAGGGGACATGTCTCCGGGAAAAGGTTTAATTATAAAATTAAAACTATCATTTGAAATAATTAGAACTAATAATAAATTATAAAATTATAAAATTATATATAACCTAAAAATTATAAAACTAATCTAATTACTTTTAACTTAGGTTGCACGGACACGGCGATACGGCAAAGTCTAAAAATATATGACGTATCATGTATAAACGACTAAGTATAGATGCATTGGTATACGTATCATGTTAAACGACCAAGTATAGGTGCATTCGTATACGTATCATGTTAAATGACCAAGTATAGGTGCATAGGTATACGTATCATATTAAACGACCAAGTATAAGTGCATTGGTATCGATCATGTTAAACGACCAAATATAGGTGCATTGGTATACGATCATGTTAAACGACCAAGTATATGTGCTATGGTATCGATCATGTTAAACGACCAAGTATAGGTGCTATGGTATACGATCATGTTAAACGACTAAGTATAGGTGCATTGGTATCGTATCATGTTGAACGACCAAGTATAGGGGCATTGGTATACGATCATGTTAAACCACCAAGTATAGGTGCTATGGTATACGATCAAGTTAAACGACAAAGTATAGGTGCATTGGTATACGATCATGTTAAACGACCAAGTATAGGTGCTATGGTATACGATCATGTTAAACCACCAAGCATAGGTGCTATGGTATACGTATCATGTTAAACCACCAAGTATAGGTGCATTGGTATATGTATCATGTTAAACCGACCAAGTATAGGTGCATTGGTATCGATCATGTTAGACGACCAAGTATAGGTGCTATGGCATACATATCATGTTAAACGACTAAGTATAGGTGCTATGGTATACGATCATGTTAAACGACCAAGTATAGGTGCATTGGTATACGATCATGTTAAACCACCAAGTATAGGTGCATTGGTATACGTATCATGTTAAACGACCAAGTATAGGTGCTATGGTATACGATCATGTTAAACAACCAAGTATAGGTGGATTGGTATCGATCATGTTAAACCACCAAGTATAGGTACATTGGTATAATGATCATGTTAAATGACCAAGTATAGGTGCTATGGTATCGTATCATGTTAAACCACCAAGTATAGGTGCTATGGTATACGATCATGTTAAACCACCAAGTATAGGTGCATTGATATACGATCATGTTAAACGACCAAGTATAGGTGAATTGGTATCACGATCATGTTAAACGACCAAGATAGGTGCTATGGTATCGATCATGTTAAACGACCAAGTATAGGTGCATTGGTATCGTATCATGTTAAACCACCAAGCACGGGTGCGGTGATATCGTATCATGTTAAACGCACCAAGTATAGGTGCTATGGTATACGATCATGTTAAACCACCAAGTATAGGTGCATTGGTATAACGTATCATGTTAAACGACCAAGTATAGGTGCATTGGTATCGTATCATGTTAGGCGACCAAGCATAGGTGCTATGGTATACATATCATGTTAAACCACTAAGTATAGGTGCTATGGTATACGTGATCATGTTAAACCACCAAGTATAGGTGCATTGGTATACGTATCATGTTAAACCACCAAGTATAGGTGCATTGGTATCACGATCATGTTAAACCGACCAAGTATAGGTGCTATGGTATACGATCATGTTAAACCCACCAAGTATAGCGGATTGGTATACGATCATGTTAAACCACCAAGTATAGGTACATTGGTATATGATCATGTTAAATGACCAAGTATAGGTGCTATGGTATCGTGATCATGTTAAACGACCAAGTATAGGTGCTATGGTATACGATCATGTTAAACCACCAAGTATAGGTGCATTGGTATACGATCATGTTAAATGACCAAGTATAGTGAATTGGTATACGATCATGTTAAACCACCAAGTATAGGTGCTATGGTATACGATCATGTTAAACGACCAAGTATAGGTGCATGGGTATACGATCATGTTAAACGACCAAGTATAGGTGCATTGGTATACGATCATGTTAAACGACCAAGTATAGGTGCCTTGGTATACGATCATGTTAAACGACCAAGTATAGGTGCTATGGTATACGTATCATGTTAAACGACCAAGTATAGGTGCATTGGTATACGTATCATGTTAAACGACCAAGTATAGGTGCATTGGTATACGTATCATGTTAAACGACCAAGTATAGGAGCATTGGTATACGTAACATGGTCAGCTTTACAAATCCAGCATGTGCTTTGATTTATAAAAATACTTGACGGATAACAACAACAACATTAACAACAACAACTACAAGAACAACTACTATTTTGATTAGCAACAACAACAACAACAACAACAACAACAACAACAACAACAACAAGCAAGATAAAGAACAACAACAACAACAACTACTACATACAAAGATTTTCCATGTCACCTAACAAATTTCACTAAGTAATGCATCCGATCGACATGCGTGGTCGTGTGAATCGTTGTCATTTCAAGTTTGGCCTCCGACTTCTTACTCTTGTCTCTAGCACATGTTTTGTGTTTCAAGAACCTTATCCTAAGATCTTTTTCATGGCAACTCGAGCACTCTGTTGGTGCGTAGATTGTTCTTAAGTACTAATCAAATGCATCCTTCCACATAAAATATCCGCACCCATTATTTTTTCTCGAAATGTTACATAAGAAGAAAATTATAAGAGATTACAACCCAATTATTTGTATATTTACATAAATAGGAAATGTATGATTGTTCACCTTTGATAGAGGACATGAATAATATTGTCGTCGGATGAATAATCTCTATGTGATGTTCTTAATTTTATATTTCCGCCCACAAGAACACATAAAAGGATTAAATTGCTCCATCTCAGGTTTTGAAATTTGTGTGAAGATAAGAGGTTGTGGTTTTGAGGATAAGATATGGTAGATTTTGGTGGGATAAGATCTCAGATTTTCTTTGTGTGATATATAATGTAGGACCTTACTTTTATCAACCTTATCACAAACCCAACACGTATTTCACTTTATGCTTAGAACACGTTAGCACAAACACAAACTATGCGTAGAAAACTAGATGAGAAAGATGGTGACTTGATGTAATGATACCGTGTATGTTGTGAGATAAAAGATAAACACAATATGTTGTATATTCCAAAGGAAAAACACACACACACACACACTTTCAAGCACACCCCTCAAATGACCATTTGAGGGTATTTATAGTACAAGTGACTTGATGCCCTAAAGGCTTTCTATGGGCCGTGGATATGGACTTGGATTGATTGGGTTACTTGGACTTATACAAGGCAAGCTTATCATAACGCCTAGCCATTTAGCTTGGCCCAATCCACGAACCCGCTGACTATTCTATCACGATATCTAACACACGCTATAAAGTTCCTAAACGTGAATGACCATCACTTCTAATAAAACTATTAAGGCTAACAATCTCCGCCTGCGGGTGGTCATTCAAATGATGCTCCACTTGATTTGGTCTCTACTTTTCTTGAGCTATAACTTTGTGCGTAGATATAGAATAGTCTTGATTCATTGTTCCTTCATGCTTTGTGATCAGATAATGTGGTTGTCTGCCATTTTCAGCTTCGTTGGTTAGGTGTCTCCACGCCTTTCTCCACCATGCTCACACTTCAATTTGTCTTTTGGTTACCAATGATGTGGTTCTCGAGTCTTTAAACTTTAGATTCTTTGACATTGACGAAGAATCATCTTTAACTTTGAGTAGCCTTTGATTTTGACGAGAACTTTCATGTGTTGTTGGTATGAGCATGTGGAGAATCGACGATCAATCCGCTCCCGAGCTTCCATAAGAAGAAAACATAAACAAAGTTAGTAATAAGCGATTCCGCACTTACAAGTTTGAATTTCGAGGGTGTTACAAAGATTGTGTGAAAACACATCTCTAATTTTATAAAGGCCGTTCTCGAACCTGAGTCCACAAGTGAGATAACGCGATGTACCGAGGTACAACTACGATTCAAATGAGTCGCCGAGGTACACCAAGCATCACCTCACGATCGAGACCGCTTGAGACACAAAGCGTAATCTACGGGAGTTACGGGCGACCGTCTGGCCGCTGATGTTGACCGGCAGAGTTTCCATTCAATCATCAAGATCACATATGTGAAACTTCTCATAAATATTCGGCGCAGACTAAGATCTACGAGACTCTAGAATATATCACTTGTGCCCTTATTGATGAGCAACAAGCTATGTCATGTCAAGTGTTCCTATGAGATCTTTGATGAATCTCGTGGCTCTAGACTCAATAGTGCATTTTGGTTTTCCGAGCGGAGACAAGGGCTGTGGTCTCTTCTTCAATACCAACGATCTCTAAGAGAAAATCGATAGATTATGTAGGGTTCCCAGTGAGAATGAAACAACCTTTTGAGAGGAATTGAGTGGCTAGAATGTTTAGTGCAAGGCCACTGGGTCCATGACGTCTTTGTCTTCAATACCAAAGGTCATCTAGTGACATCCAAGAGCATATGTATTGAACCCGGTTTCGCCATAAGGTTGATTATGGAGGGCTATTTCTTTTCACCCTTTTTCATTATATTTCTTTTAATTCTTCAACCCTTCTTTCTCCTTTCTCACATTACTCCTTTTTCAATCATACCTAAGGACTTCTAGTGCTAACTATTGGTGGTGTCCTTGTAGATTCCTCCGCTCTGGCGGATCATAGGACTAATTTCCTATCCTTAGTCACCTTATAACTCCATGACTGCCCTATTGTTGCCATAAAACCATTTTTCTTGAAAATCTCGTAGTGTTTATGATAGAAAACATGTTTGAAACACTCTGTGAGTTTTATACTTTCGTAAACACTCCCTTCATATGTTCTTATATGTTTTGTAAATCGCACATAGAGGGTAGAGTTTGCACTTTTGAATTGATCGAATTTAAATGAGCTAGACCGATTCGAGACACGCTTACATCACTAGCGAACTAGCTTGAAATTATTACCCGTCCTGGTCAAGTCATAGACAGTTTCTCGAGATGGTACATGATTCCTCGTCAATTCATTGGTTTCATCTGAGTCGAGCTCTTTTGAGAATCAAACAAGGATCATTAAAATTTTTTATCACATTTTAATCACGTCTCCTCCCCCTCAAAAATAGCATATTCATGATATTTTTGATATCAACAGATTAAACAACATGTTAAAGTCTTTTGGGGAGACAAACGGATTTGATATAAGCATGAATTTGGAACATTTTTGTTTTATACTCCCCCTTTAATAAAGCATAATCAATTAAAGGGTTTTAGAGGGAGTTATCTTGAGCACAAAATATTTGAAAGATTTTGAAAATCTTTTTGATCAATCTTGAAAAGGTGCTCAAGATGATGATGATTTCTCACCATTTTTAAATGTAGTGCACTGAAGCGTACACTTGATTTTTTCTATAAAGGCACGAGTTTTGATTTGAAAATAATCAAAATCGTATTTTAGTCCTGTTTCGATCAAGTATACGAAAGCCATTTTATGAAGAAATTTTGAGAAACGACATGTTTTAGAAAACATAAAAGAACTCTCGCTCAAGCATTTGTACATGCCCGTATCATTGTTGAATGACATTTCTAGAAACGCATGTAATATCGATTATACAAGATACATGTCATGAGAATAATATTTTGGATTTTTGAATTTATATGTTTTGTATTTTTGAAATATTTTATATTTTATATTTTGCTTTTGTTGGTTTTTCAAATTTTGTGTTTTGTTTTTCAAAATATTTACAATAAGCTTTTGGAAAATCATTTTCAAGAAGATTCGAGAAGACGCTCTAACTCCTCGTGGGTTAGGTCAGATTCAATTCGTCGAACTAAATACTCAAACCTTTCTTTTGGAAGGGCTTTAGTTAATAGATCGGCAAGTTGTTAACTGTCTTCACGAAGAATAATTCAACGATACCATTTTCGATGTACTCTTTGATGAAGTGATAGCGGACTCGATATGCTTAGTCTTTGAGTGATGAGCAGATTGCATGATATGGCTATGGCACTTTTCGAGTCACAATACATAGGTATTTTATCGAAAGTAAAGCCATAACTGTGAGTTGTGTTCTCATCCATAGAACTTGAGCACAACACGCAGAGAGACACATACTCGCCGGTTGAAAGTGCAAAGGCAATCTTGTTTCTTTGAAGACCACCGACTAACTTTTCACCCAAAATTGTGCTCCTCCCGATATACTTTTTGTCAGAACTTGATCACCGCATGGTCCGCATCCGAAAAGGCAATTAGATCAAATCGGATTCCTTCGGATACCAAAGTCCCATGTGAATGGATGTCTTGGTCTTCGAAGATCCGCTTAACCTCTTTGAGGTGCGCTCGCAGGCTTTGTCTCAAACCGTGCTAATAAGCAAAAAACAAAATGAATATCGGTCGACTAGCAAAGTGAGGTACATGAGAGAACCAATCATGCTCGATATTTCTTCGGACCAATAGGTTTCCCAAACAAATCGGCTCCAATTTTTGGTGAAGTTACCATTGGTGTTCGGCCAGTCACAATTGTCCATACCATGATTTTTCAAAATCTCGGTTGTGTATTTAGCTTGATTTATAAAAATTCCACGAGGGACTGATGTATTTGTAAACCAAGAAAGAATTTTAGTTCCCCATCATGGACATTTCAAATTTGCTTTTCATGAGATTTTCAAAATGTTTTGAAAGATTCGGATTAGTGGACCCAAAAATGATGTCGCCCACATAAATCGAACAATCAAAATGTCGCTTTGCATTTTTATGTAAACAAGGTAGGATCAACTGCTCCTTTGGTGAAATTGTTTTGGATAAGGAAAGAGGATGTTCGTCATACCACGCTCTGAGCTTGCTTTAAACCATAGATTTCCTTTTGAGTTTGTAGACGAATCTGGATGTTCCATGTCTATGAAGCCTTAGGTCGACTCACGACACTTCTTCTTTCGTAGTTCCATTCAAGAACGCGGTCTTAATGTCCATCCGATAAACCGTGATGTTTTGTGAGTGCATAAGCTAAGAAAATCTGACCGCTTCAAGTCTAGCTACCGGCGAATGACTCTTCAAAGTCTATCCTTCCTCTTGTCTGTATCCTTCGCCACAAGACGAGCTTTGTTGCAATTACGGTCATCTCTTCATCCCTTTTGTTCTTCCATAACCATTTGAGATTAATGACGCGAATGTCAATTGGTCTTGGAACCATTTCCAAGAGTCATGAAGACGGTATTGGAGAAGTTCCTCCGCATCGCTTCTATCCATGCGGGTTCGCCATTTCTTTGGCTCTATATTGCTAATTGAGCAAGGTAAATGCACAAGTCGCAATCGGTGGCAAGTTGACGCCTCGCCGAATTGGCCTTAAAGGTTCACCAATAACTTGTTCAATTGGGCGGTCTTTGTCCACTTCGTAGTAGAAGGATACCGTTGGTTAAACGTGATGCGAGTTAGATGGTTCTCGTAAGCTTGAAGAAGATTCGGTTGATTCCGTAGCAAACGGGTTTTCAAATAAGTCTTCATCTAACGTTGCATCGCTCGGTTTTGGTTTGGCTCATCAACCGTAGAACGGGTGCAAGAACTTGAGTAGATGTAGATGATGTAGATGGAGTTGGTGCATTGGTTTCAACCGTTGTAGATGCGACTTGTTGGTGGTGGAGGATGATTTTGAGCGGTGCAACGGAATGATGGTTTGATGCATTTGTCAAGTTCCACCATAGTATTCATCGAACATTAACTCAAGAAATTCTCCCATTATTGTTCTTGAGGATTGTCATACGCAGATTGATTGAGCTCTTTGAGGTACGAGTCCCGAATCGATGTGTCCGTAAGTCTCACCGGTTTAGTGCGTGTTCTAGAGCGAGTATCTCGAGGCCATGTGAAAGTTCATCAAATTTCACATTCATCGTCTCCATGATCCTCCTAGTTCTCCGTTATACACCCCGAATGCCCTCGAGTTATCTCAATATCCAATGAAGATTCCAATATCATCTTTTGCTTTCGGTTTTCCAAGATCTTCTCTCATTCGTAGGATAGCACAAAGCGCCAAACACGTGAAAGTAAGAGATATCGTGTTTTTTGTTCATAAGCTCATATGGGGTGTTATTGAATCTTGGATGGATAAGGATCTGTTCGAGTGAAACAAGCAAAGGCAACAAGATCGACCATAGAAATAACGGTTGCACAAGAATAGATTAGCATTGGCGCGAGCCTTCCACAAGAGTTCTATTTCTTCTTTCAACTACCCCATTTTGTCGTGGAGTTCTAATCACGATGTTTGATGAGTAATTCCAACATCTTCAAAATAAGTTCTTAACTCCGATTAGTGAATTTTGTGCCGTTGTTCTGCTCTACAACCCTACTGGAGTTTGAAGAAGTACTTGAATTCGCTTTAAAGGTGATGATGATGCCGGTGCTTCGCCTTTTGATCTTAGAAACCTAACCCATGTATATCTCGAATAATTATCGACGATAACAAGGATATACTTTTTCCCGTTAATGCTTTCAACTCTCATTGGGCAACATAAGTCCATGTGCAACATATGCAACTTTGCTTCTGAACTAGGTACGGTTTTGGGTTTATATCATGCTCTTTTGCTTTTTCCTTGTTCGCATGATGGACATAAGTGATCCTTGGTGTATTTGAACTTTGGAAGTCCATTGACGATGTTGTCTTTGGCAAGATTGTTGATGGTGTCAAAATTGAGATGGGATAACCTTCATGCCACAACCGTGGATCGAAAGTGCGGATGCTCGTGTCATAAGACATATTGGTGATGAAGAGGCCATTTGATTGATGTCGATAGCATACAAGTTTGTATCACGATTCCTAGTTAAGAGATCGGTGCCATCCAAGTTTCTAACGGCAAGCATTTTTCCTAAAAGCAACCTCTAAATCGCATCACGTAACCGCCCGATCGAAAACAAATTGTATCCCAACCCTTCGACATAGTAAACCCGAGTGATCAAATAATTTCCAAAAGGTAGATCTCCATAACCCATGATAGCCGCTACATGATCATTTCCAAACGCATCGCCCCATGAATTGCCGATTTAAATTGATCGCCAGCCTTCAGATTCCCGATCATGTGCTTGGAGCAACCCGAGTCGACGATCCAAAGAAAATTTTGATAACACGCCAAGAATGTAAAAAGAATATTGTGGAAACCGCTTTGATTTAGGTTCCTTTGGGTTAGAGGTAAAATCTCGATCACACTCAAAGAGGTTTTCTATGTGGAATTCGTTTATTACTCATTGTACCATTCTTGAGTGTGAAAGTTCTACCCGGTTTCCAAATATCATCCCTAAAGTATACACTTTGGTTCCTGTCAAGAGTGTAAAGCCTAAGTTTTGCAACTAGTCTTCCTACTGCTCAACAGAAGATCTTTTGGGACGTTCTTCAACATGCTTATCATTCACATTCTTAGAAACACAATCATCTTGAACATTATTTAAAGACTTCTTGCAAGTTAAACAAAGAGATTCAACACATTCATTTGACTTAGCAAGTTTCATAGGTTTAGTACATTCGGATGAAATGTCTTTCTTATTCAAAAGCGTAAATTCCTAGGGTGTTCTTCTCTTTATTCAAGCTACTACTCCTAGAGGCATGCGAGACTCTATTGTTCCTTGTATTGCTCTTAGGCTTTAGTCTGCCGCCTAGAGGTGCTTTCTAGTCCTGTAGGAAGGCACACGCATTAGATTCACATTTTATGAAGGGAGGTGGTTTCGCTTTCCTAGTCTCTTTAGAGTGCTTTTCTAAACTTATGTCGTTTGTTCCATATGTTTTAGATGTGGAGGCAAACGATTAGTGGTACTCATCTTAAAAAGGCCAAAGCTAAAACTTTTGGTTTCTCGATAATCGCTTTCCTTTTCAACATTTTGTATAGGCAAGGCGGTGGAGTGATCGGTTTTGATGAAACATTTTTCTCATTGACTTTGGAGGAGGCATAGAAATGTATATTTTGGTTTGGAAACCGTTTGGGAACATTTGCTTTCTCCGCATCAATGGTTTTGTAATCACAAGATCCACGCCTTTCCTTTTTGACTTTCCACCGAGCCCTCAAAAGATCATTTTCGCTTTCATGTCATTGTAGCACGCTCATCTGACGGTTTGTCATATTTGCATTCCTCGGTTTTTCGATCAAGTTGTTTAAAATATGAGACATTTTCTTTTTCAAGTTTCTCAAGTGCTTTTTCATATTTTGAAACAATTGCGGAGGTCTCGACCGAGTCTTTCATGATCTTCAATGTAATATGTTTGCAAAATGATGGACATAATATCGTAGTCCGAACATCTTCAAGAGAGAATCATTTAAATTTTCCAAAACTTTGATGTGTTCAATACTTTCATTAGCTTGCTTTACCGTGGATTTGTGGTCCTTGACAAAGTCACCGTTTTTTCAAAAGGCTTGTTCAAAATAAATTACCCTTGAGTTGATGTTATTCACCGAGGGCAATTTCAGCTTCAAAAACTTTTTGTTCAATATCAAAACTATTAAACCGTATGTTGGTTGTAATATGAGTTTTAGTTTTGATGCTCTTGAAGTCTCCCAATTCTAGTTTTAACATCGCCTAAAATGCTTCGCCATCACTTGTGTTAAAAGGATTGTTTGAAGACATTTGTTCGATTTTAAAAGGATTTTGAGACAACTACAGAGTTGCAACCGGTTTTGAACCGTGTGATGGAAAACTTTGATTGTTCTTTATGTGAAACAAACGAAATACCATTAATTTTGTTCCATTTGTTATAATCAATTGGTTTGATTTCGGATGTTTTGTTTCATTCTTGATCTACTCTCCTCGATAGTTCCAACGCTTCAAGAGAATTATGCACAATTATGGGTTTATGCAATGGTTTTCCATTGTTCAACACATTCGAGATTTCCGAGCTTTCTTGAGGAAACAAGGAGGCGAGTTACCAAGAGCCATTTTATGTGTCGATGAAAAATCGGATTTACTTGATTAGAAAGCATCTTGTTTGTTTTAGCGGAATGACCCGCTGTAAGAAGTAAATTATCCAATTTTTGATAGTTTCATTTTATCCGAATTTCATCAAGAAGAGAATCTTCTCGCTTTGAAAAATCAGAATCAACTGTTTCTTCTCTTTTCAAGATCGAAGCGGTGTTTTTGTTTAGAAAGTTGGTCATTTAGTTCGAAATTTCCTTGTTTAAAGATTTTATTTTCAAGTTCGATTCACATCAAGTGTATCGTACTTGATTTGCAATTGTTTTTCTCTTAAAATGTAATCTCTGTAACCAATTTCTAATTCGATATTTTGTTTGTATGAAATTCATAGGCTCGCATTCTCTTTGTAACTCTCAAGCTCGTTGGTCAATTTAACATTCGCGGCCTTAACTCGCGATTGACCTTACTAACTTTCTCAATTTCAATGCCACAATTATTGATTAATGATTCAAAATAAGCACGTGTTTCCTCATCGGCCTCAAGATTTTGTGCCACACGGCCACTAGGATCCACATCCGAGTTTCGGAGTTAGTATTGCTACAACTCGGATTGCATGCTGTATGTATCATAAGTAGGTGGCGCGTCGCGAATCTTTGTTCGTCATGAGTAAACACATCAAATATGACATTGTTATAGCATGGATCAATGATTGGTACCTCGATCATCGTTGGCGTATAGATGTGAGGTGCGCTGAGTCGATGTCGTGCTTAGTCTCCTCAAGATTTTCCATGAAGATGCAGATTCGCATTGATTTCCTCGAGGTCTTCCAAATCATCCACAATAGCGAAAAATCATTTTCTCAAGACTTAACCGCATCCTCGCTTGCTTGTACTATGAGATAGCTCAAGAAACTCAAGATTCTTCTTGTGCGGCTTAGTGGGACAGTTTAGTGCCATGTGACCCATTCCTTGAGCTTATAACACTTAACTGACACTCGATTCACATTTCCATAATTCCCAACGATCGAGTCAGAATATTCCCATTCGACACCATCGCTTATTCCCAACATTCATCCATCGATTTCCAACATTCGACCCAACTGACACTTCGATACGGAACCACTGACACCCATGATAAATCCAAGAGATATCCTGCCGATTCCCAATAACTCCAACCATTTGTCCTTGATTACCCATATTCACACCCGCCGTGCAATTTGCTCGCGAGTGTTTGATGAAATCCTTTGGTTGTTGTTAGTTGGTGAATGCGATAGAATGCTTTACCCAAGAAAGAAAATACTTGTCGCAAAGCTTCTTCTTGTTCGGGCCAGGATCGTGATTCCTTGTTCCCGTATTGTGGATACCGTTGTTGAATGACTTGTTGTTCGTGGATAGAATTGTTGTTGTGGTTGTGGAATGTATTCTTTGCAAGTTGTTGTTGGAAGATGATGAAGCTTGTTGTTGTGTATTCATCAAGGTTGAGTCTTTGCAATAAGTGCCAATGGATCATGATTCTTTGCTAATCTTTCTTTCTTGACTTCATTCACTTCATTTTGGTTTTTTTCGTAAAATCGCTTAGTTGATCAAAGTTCACCCGATGTAAGTCTTTTGTTTGGTTGACAATAGTAACATATCGTCCCCATTCTTACGGAAGATTGTTCAGAACTTGATGTTTTGAACGATAGTTTAGGGTGCTAGCTTGTTTCGATTAGCTCATTAATCAAAGTGCAAAACCTTCCATAGTAGGATTCAATGGATTCTCCCGGAGTTGAAGTGAACTTTTCCCATTCGCCATTAGCCTTGTTCTCCATGTCTTGTTGACCAATTTCGCTCCATGACACACCGCCTAACACGCTCCCACATATCGAAAGCGCTTCACAACCGTCACAAAGAAGAAAGATGTCTATTGGTAAACCCAGTTGGACAATATGAATTGCCATGTCATCGTGATCGACTTGCTTCGATCCTCTTGCAGTATTCGATTCGGTTTGAGTATGATAAGATGGTGGGACGCCGGAGTTCCGTGGTCTAGGATTTGTCGAGGCTTGAAGGGTCCATTCGTAATGGAGTTAATCATGAGTTTTCCATTAGGTTTGGTCTTGATGTAGCGAAGCATACGACTTTTCCATTGAAGATAACCACATTTTGCCAACATAGGAGGACGGTTTTCGGCCGCATGCATGAATGTCTTGTTGAGTTGCCATTGATGAAGGTATGATCCGATAAAGTTGATGTAGGATCGATTCAACGATAAAGGAGTCGTGGTTGATGAAGATTAAGCTCGGTTGAGGTGTTTCGAAAGTCGTACTCGTAACCTTGGTTCTTAGGCTAAAAAAAATTCTCCCAAAATTTGAAATTCACTATAAAAATCAATTCTAAGGTCGTATGAAAATTTGAGTTATGGCAATTTTGACGTAAATTTGACCGAAAATTTGAATTTAGGCCCAAAATTTGAATTTTGACCAAAATTTTCACATTAAACCAAAATTTGAATCTCGCGTAAAAATTGAACGCTTAGTCTCCTCAAATTTTATTTTTATTTTAATTTTTTTTTTTTTTTTAAACCTTTATGCGTAGAAGAGCTTAGGCGAGACAATGTGGTTACGAGTAGGATATGGTTACAGTAGGATGGCTTAGGCGTAGGATTCCTTAGGCGAGGAAATGCTTATGCGTAAGTTTAAAGTTAGCGAGAAAAACTTATGCGAAGATTTAGTTATGCCTAAGACAAGCTTAAGCGTAAGAAAATACTAGCGTAGAAGTGTTCTACGCGTAAGTCTAAGCTTATGCGTAAAATTAGGGTTTGCCTAAAATCCTTTACACTATCACAAAGGTAAAGATATCCAAAGTCGAAGTGTTCCACAAACTTATCCAAGTGAGGGAAGCACCGAGTAATCGTTATAGCTCAAGAATCGCACCAAAAGTTGTCGTGGAGAACCTTATGCGAGTTTGACTTTCTTACGCCAGAGAACTAGGGTTTGACCGAAGCGTAAAAATTTCCACGATTCAAATGATTTCTCTTGCACAAATAGCCTTAGAAACACTCGAATAACACAAAAATGTTGACCTTTTCACCCAAAGTGCTTGGATAGCTTACGAGTAGAAATGACCAATGAACCAAAACTAGCTTAAAATGAAGAAAACACGTAAAGCTTCGAACTTTTGCAAAAAACTGAAACTTTAGCACCAAATAAACTTTTAACCACAAGAATCTTGAATTTTTAAGTGCAAAAATTAAAGCTTTAAGCGTGACCACTTTTGATACCGAGAGCTTACGCGTATCAACACAAACAAACACAAACACTCTTAAACCATTGTTAGGCGATTGATACCAATTGTAGGACCTTACTTTTATCAACCTTATCACAAACCCAACACGTATTTCACTTTATGCTTAGAACACGTTAGCACAAACACAAACTATGCGTAGAAAACTAGATGAGAAAGATTGTGACTTGATGTAATGATACCGTGTATGTTGTGAGATAAATGATAAACACAATATGTTGTATATTCCAAAGGAAAAACACACACACACACACTTTCAAGCACACCCCTCAAATGACCATTTGAGGGGTATTTATAGTACAAGTGACTTGATGCCCTAAAAGGCTTTCTATGGGCCTTGGATATGGACTTGGATTGGATTGGGTTACTTGGACTTATACAAGGCAAGCTTATCATAACGCCTAGCCATTTAGCTTAGCCCAATCCACGAACCCGTTGACTATTCTATCACGATATCTAGCACACGTTTACAAAGTTCCTAAACGTGAATGACCATCACTTCTAATAAAACTATTAAGGCTAACATATAAAGTGTAATTTTTTGTTTATAGGTTTTCTGGGAGACATGTCCCCAAGAAGGTTTCATGGAATTTTCCCGCGAACAATTAACATGCTTTTGACTTTGGTCAAATTTTGATAAAGTTGAAAATACTTTTGACGGGACACGTCCCCGAGAAACTTTGCGTTAATTTCGACTATCCGCCAAAGTTTAATAAAATCAAACTTACTTTCACGGAGACATGTCCTCGTGGAAAATATGTGTTGAATTTTCCGTAACAAGTCGTCAATTCATGTGCCACGCCGATTCAATTTTGTCGTTTAGTGACTTTCGCCGGGGATTTTTTGTCCCCGGCGAAAATCTCCTCGCCCGTCCATCCGATTGTTGTAGTGATTTACGATTATTATATGGTGTTTGTTTCGGTTGGTGGTGGTCTTCGTTCATGCGATAATTAGGAAGACGGATGATTTGTGTTTAGATGAAGATGTCGTTGAGGCAGGTGGGTTTTGCATGCTTCATCGCAATAGATGTGGCATCAAGCTTGTTTAAAGAGAACGTCTCGATCCCCTTCTTTGGAAAAATTGTGTTCTCTCGACGTTGATAGTCACTCTTTTCTAATAGATTGGCAAACATTTCTAATTCTTGTGTTTTGCAAACGCAATAGTCGGACAATCTCCTCCAAAACGTAATTCCAAAGATGGACTAGCAGCTAAGTTCAATTTGTTAAATTAGTTTTTGATTATTCAGTCGAAGATGTGATGGTGACAAATATTGTGTGGTAATAAAATTGAATTATTTGTGTATCACATTGGTATCAGACAATCAGTATAAATTCATTTACTGTGCAACTCATGTGTGATTTTTTCTAATCAGATTCGTACGTAATTCTACCTATCCAAAATATCTTGGTGTGGTTTGTAGGGAACATTTTTGTACCCAAAAAAACTGCATTTGTGCTCGCAAGCTATACAAACACACAATGGTTAAACACGAACCAAACTATCTAGGCTTGTGACGTCGGCTGGGTATTACACTAACTGCATATACAGATATTCGCACAATTTCACAATTAATTATAAGATCCTGAATGAGATGATTTAATCAAAGATAGTAAGTTAGGAGAAAGCATGACCAAGAAACTAATGGTGGTTCCTTTTAGAAAAAACTTCCACTAAAAAAGAGCATACATTTTTACAATGTCGAAATTTTAACAATTAAACTAAGTTTATTGTAGTTGACTTACTTGCTACTAGGCAGCTATCCGCGAGTTGCGGCAGCAGATACCCGAATTACTAAATTTTTTTGTGAGTAAATGTCTTTTGATGGTATTTTTTTGGTACTCAATTTTCTTGGTTGCACACTTTGCTTGATGATAACCTTACGGATGATAAAGATTAGAGCTATTTATGTGTACAATGAAACTCAAACTTCTCACTTTTCGTTTCAAAAAGGAGCATGTGGCGACTATTTTGGCAGCATGGAACATTACTGTGATGAATCAGAATGGCGAGCTAATCATGATTTAATTGTGGGCGAGAGGCATAAACATGGTGCTGAATTCTTATGTTTGTGTCTATGTTGGTTATTGGTTTCATGTATATGGATTGTCGTATACATGGTGTTAGTGACGCATTTGAGTGCGTTCATTATTGTGTATTAATATGATATTTTAGCCATATTCATGTACTTAAATGTTTTTTATTTAATATATTTATCGAGTTAAGAAACCTTTTTACCAAAAAAAAAGGTTCCTAACAAGTTTTTTAGATGCTAGTGATTGGATTAAGCGCATGTTGACATGTCCTAATCTCCTATGACATAAAATGGAGTTTTCATGTATAGTGGCAAGTCAAAGTTTGTCTTGGGTCTCACTTCTAAGTTTCATAACATATAAACCATTTTGCCTAACTCATTTTCCTATGGGTACTTAATTTTTAGTTATCCCACTAACAAACTCGGTAAAAGTTACCTTGCATTATTTTTATCACAAATTTGTCATATACTAAGCAAGTTAAAGGCTAAATGATCTACATGCTCAACATTAATTTTTATGCTCATTCATCACGGTTTTTTGTTAAACAATGTCCCCTTTGACGGTTTTACCATTTTCTTGTTGTAACGACTTTTTTTTTTTTTTTTTTTTTTAATCTTTTTTTTTTGTAGAACTCCGTTGAGGTATATTGGTCAACGATTTAAGTACTTCCATTTTTTCGAATATTTTGTCTTATGGATGCAATCCAAGACTTTGTTAAGAATGATTGAAAAATGAGGATAATGTCAACCTATGCATTAGACTACTTTCATAGTATGGTTAGTTTTCATATACAAATAAAAGCTTTTGTGCATTTCTTGGATTATTGTTTGTCATGTTTTAATTATTGGTTAACCTTACCTCGTAAGATGCGCTATCGTGGTAGGGTTTCAGATAGACGGTGACCTTTTTGTTTTAGCTATAATGGTGGTGTCGGGGCACTCAGAAGGCTTAAGGACTCCACCTATAGGATTGCTTCGAGCTTGAGACGACCAACATAGGATGAGCTCTGCGTGGCCCGAGTTCTTCCGTCGTCTTTTTTGGTTTTGCAATTCCTTCAAAAGCTACCTTTTTGTTATTGATGGATATTAACGGTATTGCCGAGGTACGTGGTGTGTCAAAGGATCATCGGTTGATGATTGCTCCGAGCTTGGGGTTAAACGTGTAAGATGCGCTCATTCAGTCCCACGTCATACCACCTACCCTCGGTCTTGCGCCGTAGTAATTAGTTGCAGGGTCTTGGTGAGATGGTGACTTTTTTGGGTTGGCCATCATGGTGTTATCGGAGCACACGAAAGGTTTAAGGATTCCACCTGTGAGATTGCTTCGAACTTGGAACGACCAGCGTAGGATGAGTTGTGCCTGGCCCGAGTCCTTCTGTCAGCTTTTTTGGTTTTGCACTTCCTTCAAAATTTACCTTTTTACACCGTATTTTAGTAACAATGGTGTTGTAATTGTTGAGTATTATGAATAGGATATGTTATTTCCTTCTTTCTTTTCCTTGTGTTTGATTATATTGTGGTGCTTGAACTTTAATCCTTACGTATTTACCGAATGTCTTATGTTCAAAGTATCTTTGTCTAGTTGCAACAATATCGATCACGTAAGTTTTCACATTAGGGCGTCTATTGTACGGATTAATTATGTTTTGATTTATTTTCGTTGTAAAGTAAGTGTTCCTTTGCCAGGATTATCATATGGTGTTTGTTTTGGTTTGTTTGGTTGGTCGTGGTCTTGATTCATGCGATAATTAGGAAGACGACGCTTGATTCTTGAACTTTTAAAGCTCGAAACAACACTATAAATCATATACTTACATTTAAATTTAAATACGGCTGTTGTGAATGATATTCTCGAGTGAGCATACCTTTTCTTTACGAAAAGATTGAGATTATATCGATTAGGATAAAAAAGAATCTATAAAATTACAGTTGTTGGAGATGGATATTTCTTTCTCTACCAAAACAATGACTACTTGCTCGATACAAAAATTGTCCTTGAACTTGAACATGCAAGCTTGAGTAACCACTAATGTTGCACTTGATACACAAACTACCTTTAATGAACTTGGTTTTGAACGACTTGAACAACCAAAAAAAACTTGATCTTTTAGTGACTTGAACATGTTTGATAATGAAAAACAATAAATGGCAACAAACCCATTGCTAGAACTGAAAACTGTATATCATATATCCCTATATGATAAAACAACACAACCAAAAGGTTCATAATATAGGTGTATGATGATGTTGACTGAACACACAAATCTTATACATTGATAGATCACATCATATGCAACCCAACCACATTCTCATTTGAGGCTAGAGTTAACGTCAAAGAAAAACTATAGATGCTAATTAATTAAACAACATAACTTGTAACTTAAAATTACTAGAAATCCTTGAATTTAAAAAAAAACCCAACATCTTCAATGGAGTGCTCACTAAACTTCATCTAGGGGAATTAATTGTTTTTGAGCTTGTAGATAAACCTGAATGAAACTGATGAAGAAGACGTAGATCGAACAACCCCGAAACAACTAAACCCACATTTCACATACTTCGCTAAGCACATCTAATCCCACTTTGATGAAACCCTTGTATCCCCACTCTTCACCGTAGGTGTTCGATCTTGATCTTGACATAATGCATCACCTTATCTTTATGAGTGTTGTTTGACGATTACAATAGCAGAGAGCGGATCCTTTATGTGTTTCCTTCGATCATTCTCAATTTGTGGGAGTTGAAACGGTCCATTTGCATCGTCACAAGCTAAGGCTGCTCTATGAGGGCCCATTACACCACCCAAGAGTAGAATTACTGACATTGGATATTATGTTACCCCTCTCCTCAAAATTTGCGGCTATAACCTTCTCGAAGGTTCCCCCTTTTCTAACGATTACATGATATATTTCTTTTTTTGCATAGTACAACTACAATCTTCCTTCCTCGGTAGCCCACGGAGCGGATTGTCGAGGATGTTCCATTTCTTTTTATTATAATGACAACAGCCTTTCTATTAGAGAGGGAGGTGTGGTAACATTTGCATCAAGGTCAAGGTTTAACATTTGAATGTTAATCTACCGCGTATGGTGTTAACAGGGTGTTAACATTCCCATGTTAACACATAAAGGCCCTATTTTTTTATTATTATTTTTTCCTCCTAAACGAGGAGTTGTTTTTGTAAATTTTTTGTGAGTTAAGGTTTAACTTTGAGAATGTTATGATAAGAGGTATTTTTGGTTAAGTTAATGGGAAATGTTAAAGCTAATGTGGCGCTGACATGGCATGGTGTTAAGGTTTAATCTAGGTCACCATAAGGAGTGCTCTTATGACTTTTATCTACTAATTAAGTCAAATTACTATTAAAGGCCATAGTTTTAATTTCAACTCCCTTTAGTTAGTTTAGCATAACACTAGTTATAATACATGTGCACGCACAGGGTTTTGATAAAAAAAATTATTTTATATCAATGCTAAATATTGTGTCTTTAAAGATAATTACATATAATTATATACTTATGCACGGGTTTTTCATTATCCATTAATATCCATTATAATTTTACATATAATTATATACTATATTTTTATGTGTTTTTCTTCACAATCAAATTTCCCCACCAAATTAATTAAATGTTGACCAAAATCAATTTAATTTTGACTTTCATTAACCAATCACATCACACGATTTCGCTTACGTGGCGAAATCAAGCTCTCCTATTGGCCCAATTTGTTTGTGCACGCACGGGGTTTTGGCAAAAAAAAAATTATTCTTTATTAATACTAAATATTGTGTCTTTAAAGGTAATTGCATATAAATATATAGTTATAAGTTTTGTGCACGCATGAAGTTTACATTTTAGTTTAATATATACACATATAAGAATTTGCCCATGAAAATTGTGATATAAGTACAACTAATATTTATGCACGAGTTTTTCATTATGCATTAATATCCATTATAATTTGGTAAAATATTTATAAAAATTACTGTTAGGTAACTCAAGAATAAATTTTATTTAGCTGACAAAGATGTAGATGTTGTTTTTTAAATTTCACTACTGATATTATGTTGTAAACATTATGCAAGTTTAATAACACATAATGAGCGTTGATAAAGTTAAAATATACTTTTTAAAAAAATTTAAAAATGTTTTTATAGATATCTTTATATAAATAAATAAGAATTACATAGGTCATTATTATAAGTACAATCGCGTATATTAATTTTTATATTAAAGTAACCCGCGCTTACAATTTGATAATTATATTTTCGTTTTCAGTAATTTAGCCGTATTTAAAATGTAAACTCGTGTCCACATAGGTTAAACTTTTAAAAATGAAATAAATGAGTCCTTATTGAACGTATATAGTAAAAAATTGATACTTATAATCTTATGCAAATTTATATGTTGTTATTTTAAAACAACATATACATTATATTTTTTAAGATATAAAATATAAAGGGTATAAAGTATAAGGGGGTATTTGTTTATAATCCAAAGTTATTAAAAAAACATGGAGTCTTATAATATTACACTTAACTCTATATAAATTTTAAAAATTTAACCACTAAAGTTTTATTAATTACCTCCTCTTTTTTTAAGTTTTTGCTTTCACAAATTTGACACCTATATTTTTATATGTTTTTTTTATCAACCAAATTTCTCCACCAAATTAATTAAAGGTTGACCAAAATCAATTTAATTTTGACTTTTATTAACCAATCACATCACACAATTTTGCTTACGTGGCGAAATCAAGCTCTTTAATAAGAATGAATTGACAAAATCACTTCGAAATGATGTAATTTCTTTATTATATAAAAGATTGCTTGGGGCTGTTTTTCGATGAATTGTCAGTTGACTCCCAACGTGTGTGTGATTCCTTTGATGCTTGAAGCCTTTTGAAGAAACATATTATGGGTGCGTTTGGTATCCATTCCGGGGAATGAAGGAATGAATTTTCATTCCAATCATCCGTTTGTTTAAGATGCAAATCTATCAAATATGGTAATAAATGATATATATGTTCCATACTCCATATACCTCACAAGGGTAGGTATGGATCTTTCATACCGGGGGCCCACCACCACTATCAAACTCATACCCATCATGATTAATGACGCATACCAAACGCACCCTATATATATATATATATATATATATATATATATATATATATATATATATATATATATATATATATATATATATATATATATATATATTTTTTGCCGCTCTCATAAACAAAAAGTTAAATTAACTAATAAATATGGCGATACAACTATAACTTTGAGGCATGAACAACCAAAACCTAATATAACATTTAGACTTGTTAGTCTCTTTTTTTAGTTCTTTGAAATATTATTGAGACCTAAAACTAATGTTATTTTTATGATCATGCATTCCGACCTTTTATCTAACTTATTACTATTTGATTGCACCTAATTTGTGAGCTTGGTTGTGTGACCTATTTGATTCTCTCTTCACACTCATCATTATGGACCACTCTTTCAAGAATATTTACGTGTGTCCTCTTATTATACGTTTTTTATACATCCAAGTATTTGAAAACCTTGAAGCCTATGAAGAAAGACACTCAGAACTTCATAAAGTATCCAAAGGATAGGTTCAAATGGTGGGAAATCTTTGTTGCTCCAAAGCTATTGAAAATGTCATGAAAAGATGACAACGAAAAGATAAAATGTCATAAGTAAACATACAAAGTTAGAGAGTTAAACATGGAAAGTGATTGTGTACATACTACACAATTTAGTTCGCATAATCTTTATTACCGTGTAAATACTAAACGTTATGAAAACGCTTTACCACACATAATTTCGGATGTATGCCGAAGATTATTTGTCCCGACTTATTGGTTTATTGAACTTACAAAAAGCTAATGAGCTCATGCTGATAGAGTTATAATCAAAGCAATTTGAACATAATTGCAAACAAACACACTTTTTGATCATAAAACAAGTTCTTAAAAAAAACGAGCTTCATTGATGATCGAGATATGATATGATTGAAGGGAGTTGGAGAAACCGGGAAAAAATAAAGATTGTACTTTATGTCGCCGAAAAGATTTGAAATATCAAACAGATAACGCAATCAAAGCTCACATGGATTATGAACAAGAAAGAAATAAAGATTCAAATTGGTGAACAAAGACCAATTAATGGTACAAGAATCCAACTATATTAAGTAATGCTACAAACTATAGACGTGTGAGGGGCATCATAGTTGTGTATTGTACAGTTCTGCAAAGATGATGTTACGCTGAACCACCAAAGCAAAATATACACTTTTTATTCAAAAAGGTAGGTACAAAAATGTCTAAATAAGTTTTTGCACGTGACTTATTTGATTACTATGATCCAAGTTAGGAGGGTTGATTAGGAACCAATGACTAATCTCTTTAAGTAAGTTTAATCCAAGTATAAGGCATTGGTTAGAACTTTATCAACATGAGACACCTTCATTGCATAAAGTTAACATCTTCAGATAGTAACTAAACATAAGTTTTGGAGGTTACGATGTCTTGAACTATTTCTTCATTGTAGTTAAATTCATGACAATCCGTATGACGAAAAGTTAACACCTTTGATCATAAAACAAGTACATAATACGTTTAAATTAAATAAACGAGTAAGCTCTAGAAACTCATGCAAGCACAAAGATGTTTTTTGTTATGTTACATTCATTAGCATTAGAGCAATGGGTACCATAGCACCAGAACGGTGCCATACGACGTGTCGAGGCGCTACAGCGCCCCATGGTACCGTGGTGGATTGATCGACGCCATGGCTTGAGCCAAAATGTGCGGCCTGTGTGAGTGTTGGTTTTGCCTTTTTTTATATATATTTTTTTCTTCATGTTTTTGTGTTTTGTTTGTATATTGTGTGTGTGCTTGGTTTAAAATATGTATGTGTGGGGTGTGTGCAATGTGTGCTCAAGGTTGAAGATGACTAGTATTTTGGGACTGTATATATTTTGTCTATTCACAATAATTTTAGGACTGAAATAGTCATGACTTTCTTTTTGTCCCAAATGCAAAAGGTAACCCACTAACCCGGTAACCCGATCTGTGTAGTACAAGACTGAATTCTTAAAGTTTTGTTATTGTACACTCAGAGTCTAATCGACACCTTGTGTTTGGATTTTATGATAGTTCACGTGTTCATATTGCATTCGTAATTTTAGTTGTCATTGGTGTGTTTTCATAGTTTAGAATGCTTGCATAAGCACTTCATTAATTAATAAGTTAATTACATAAATGGTCACTGTGGTTTGACAGTTTTTTCATTTTCAGTCATTAAATTTAGTCACTGTAGTTTGCATATATTACGGATCCAGTCCATATCCGAATTTAAATAACCAAAAATCCCTTGTCATATTCTTTTTTAAATCATTTGACAATTAAGTAACGGTCGTTAGTCCTTTATACGTTTCCATCCGTATTTACACGTTTTCGTTCGTTTCGCACGTTTTCATCCGTATTTACACGCTAAATCTCAGTATTTACGTTTTCATCCGTTTTACACGTTTCGTCGGTTTTAAACGTTTTCGTCCGTGATTTACGTTTCGTCCGTTTATACACGTTTTCATCCGTATTTTCATGTTTTCATCCGTATTTACACGTTTTTGTCCATATTTACACATTTTCGTCTATTTTTACACGTTTTCATCCGAATTTACACGTTCTCATCCGTTTTTACATGTTTTCATCTGTATTTACATGTTTTCATCCGTTTTTACAAGATCTCATCTGTTTTTACACGTTTTCATCCGTTTTTACACGTTTTCATCCGTATTTTACACGGTTCCATCCTCTTTTACACGTTTTCGCCTTTTTTTACACGTTTTCATCTGTATTTACAAGTTTTCGTCCATATTTACACGTTTTCGTCCGCTTTACACGTTTTCGTCGGTTTTTACACGTTTTCGTCTATATTTACACGTTTTGTCAGTTTATACACATTTTCATCCGTATTTACCAGTGTTGCAAAAAAAGGTCTACAAGGCCGATTAATCACCGATTAGGTGCTACTGGGCCACCGACCTTGCCGATTTTTGTAAATCGTTCAAACAAATCGGTCAACCGTGGTCAACGACGGTTAACGATGGTCAAACTTGCCGAAAACTTGTAACTCCTGCTAGAAATACCCTAAACTCGCCGTAAATTAGTTTTAATCACTTATAAAAACCATTTATATCAATTACAAGATGTTTTCCAAAGAAAATATTGTCGGAAATACCAAAACTCGTCGTAAACACCCAAAGTTTGCCAAAAATGCCAATACAATTTATCGTCGATTCGCTATTTTTGCAACCCTAAACAAATATAATCACTTATAGTCGCTGTTTATATCTATTACAAGATGTTTTTAAGGAAAATATTTTTGGGAATACCCAAAACTGGCCGGAAATACCCAAAACTTGCCAAAAATGCCAATCCGATTAATCACCGATTAATCCCGCCTAGACCGATTACAAGCTACAGAGGAGTCGACCGCCTCACTACCGATTCACGATTTTTGCAACCTTGGTATTTACACATTTTCATCCTTATTTACACGTTTTCTTCCGTTTTTACACGTTTTCGTCTGTTTTTACACGTTTTCATCTATATTTACACGTTTCGTCAGTTTATACACGTTTTCATCCGTATTTACACGGTTTCATCCTTATTTACGTTTCGTTTTACACATTTAAATCTGTTTTACGTATTCGTCGGTTTTTACACGTTTCTTCCGTATTTACACGTTTTCATCTAATTTTACATGCTTTCTTCTGTTTATACACGTTTTCATCCGTATTTACACGTTTCGTCCATTCTTACACAATTTCGTCTGTTTTTACACATTTTCGTTCATTTTTACATGTTTTTGTCTGTCTTTATGTATTTTCATCCGTTTATACCAAGGTTGTTAAGATCGGGATCCTACCTAGGATCGTTTTTGTCTTTGCAAGATCGTGATCGTAAGATCGGATCGAGATCCGAAGATCCTACTACAACGTCATTTTTTACTAGTCTTTGTAATATTAATCAAATCTACAAATGATTATCTATCATTAATCAAAATTATATGAATGTTTTATGAAAATATTGTCCTAAATTATGAACAATTGAATGTTTAGCAATAATCACACGTTGTTTTCTTAATTCCTATTAAAAGATAATCCATAACTTTGTAGCTTTTTAGTTTGCGGTTCGAGAAACGTAAGATCGGATCGGATTAGATCTTAAGATCCTACGGTCAAGATCGGGATCCTGTAAGATCTTAAGCTTTCTAAGATCCTACGTAGGATCCGGATCGTTTTTGCTTTGTAGAATCGTAAAATCGTAAGATCGATCGGGATCCTGGCAACTATGGTTTATACACATGTAAATACAGATGAAAACGTGAAAAACGGACGAAAACGTATAAAGATCAGACAAAAAGTGTAAAATGGATGAAAAGTGTAAATACGGATGAAAATGTGTAAAAACGGACGAAATGTGTAAATACGGATGAAAACGTGTAAAAACATACGAAACACGCGTATAAATGGATGAAAACGTATAAATACGGATAAAAATGTGTAAAAATGGACGAAAACATGTAAAAACGGACGAAAACATGTAAAATACGGATGGAAATGTGTAAAAACGGACCAAAACATGTAAAAACAGATGAAAACGTGTAGAAACAGACGAAAACATGTAAATACAGATTAAAACGTCTAAAAACAGACGAAAACGTGTAAATACGGATGAAAACATGTAAAAACATATGAAAACGTGTAAAAACGGACGAAAACATGTAAACACGGATGAAAACGTGCGAAAACAGAAGACACGTGTAAAAATGGATGAAAACGTGTAAATCCGGATGAAAACATGTAAATACGGATAAAAACATGTAAAAACGGATGAAAACGTGTAAACACAGATGAAAATGTGTGAAAACGGATGAAAACATGTAAATACGGAGGAAAACATGTAAAAACATATGAAAACGTGTAAAAATGGACAAAAACATGTAAACACGGATGGCGTGCAACAAGA
Source organism: Chrysanthemum lavandulifolium (assembly GCA_022545495.1). NCBI lineage: Eukaryota > Viridiplantae > Streptophyta > Magnoliopsida > Asterales > Asteraceae > Chrysanthemum > Chrysanthemum lavandulifolium. The sequence goes on from CM040239.1 coordinate 247,121,725, forward strand.
AAGCGTGTAAAAGCGGATGAAAGCGTAAATGCGGATGAAAACATGTAAATACGGATGGCGTGTAAAAGCGGACGAAACGTGTAAATATGGATGAAAATGTGAAAACGGATGAAAACTTGTAAATACGGACAAAAACATGTGAAACGGACGAAAACGTGTAAAAACGGATGAAACCATGTAAATACGGATGAAAAAGTGTAAACATAGATGAAAATGTGTAAATACTGACGAAAACGTGTAAATACGGACGAAAACGTATAAAAACCGACTAAAATGCGTAAAAACGGACGAAAATGTGTAAATACGGACGAAACGTGTAAATACGGATGAAATAGTGTAAAAACGGACGAAAAAGTATAAATACAGACGAAAACGTGTAAATACAGATAAAAACTTATAAATGACTAACGACCGTTAGTATAAAAGACTAACGGCTGTTACTTAGTTATCAAAAGATTTGAAAAATAAGATGACAAGGACTTTTTGGTCATTTCATTCGGATATGGACTGGATCCGTAACATATGCAAACCACAGTGACTGAACCAGGCAAAAAAAAACTTTAGTGACTGAAAGTGAAAAAATGGCCAAACGACAGTGACCATTTATGTAATTAACTCTTAATTAATTTTAGCCTATGTTTATGAAATGCGGAAGACCATTGTAATTTATAAGCAAGACGGGTAGGGTAAAGGGCTTGTGTTTTATGGAGAATTAAGTAGACTTTTGTTTCAAAGAGCTATTTGATTTCGGACTCTGTTTATATTTTGTTTGTGTCAAAATATTGTAAGGTGGTTACATGTGGTTTGTTGCCTTTAGCTAGGAGTGGTGTTGGATGTTTAATTTTTGGTTCTAGTTGACCTACAATATGTTAAATTTTGGCAATTTTGTATATAGCGATGGAAATTCGTAAGTATAGCTTCAATTATCAAGGTACATTAGTATTTCACTCAAAGTTACCATCTTTGAATAGTAACTAATACATCATTTTCGTGGTCAATTCTTCGAGGTTAAGGCGTCTCACACTAGATCCTCACAATCGTGATATTCATGACAATCAGTATAACTTCTAATAACTCATGTAAAACAAAGATGGTTTTTTGTCATTCAACATTCAATAAAGATGCAGAACACAATATCATCTCACTTTTCACATTTTCGTCATTCCATAACATGGACATTCAAACACACAATAGAGGCTTTTATTTGTCAGAATGCTGACTAGATCACATTGGAATATGACTAGATGCTCTAGTTTAGTAAAAAAAAATGGCTATCAAGAGGAAAACGTGTATGCATTTACCCTTTGGACAATAACCCTTATATCATCCAACAAGTTATTACTCATATGGCAAGATAGGAAATGTCACAAGAAAGGAGTCTCTAGGAAAGTGTTTGGAACACAACAAGATATGTATAAATATGTGAGACTCAAATTCAAAAAATGTTAGAAGGGGCCAAAAAGATACATTAAAAGCCTTTTGGTAACATGAAACCAGCAGAACACAAAATTACAATTGGCGTAACTTGATCTACCTAACAAGAAAATAATGAAATATTTGTGCAATTTTTATCTACCAATCAAACAACTAGACATTAAATTACCCAATTAAAAATCCAAACATATGTTGGATTATCGAAGAAAAATGTGAAACCACACATAACTACTTCTTACACTGCAACAAATCATGTGATTAATGAAGCCAAATTGTCGCTAAACAAGTGCCTCTTGCTATGTTTTCTGATGATGGTCTCAGCCTCCTAGTCACATTGATTGGTACGCCAAAAATGTTAGATTCTTACACTAGTAAAATGTGCTGGGAATCATAGGGTCGAAGTAGTTTTGCTAGGTGCTTGACTGAAGTTAAGGCGGATTATGTTCTTAGGAAGACCATCACTGTTGAGATAGCATTACTTGATGGGACATGTTCTATTATTGAAAAGATTCGGGTTGAATACGAATGAAAACTGCCTCGGTGTGATACGTGTAAGCTTTTTGGTCATACGCTACTTGATTGTCCTAAATCTGTTCCACCTCCTACTTAGCCTAAACAGAGTGTTAATGATTGTTTTTAAACGGTCAATAACAAGAATAAGGTTAAGAATGGTGCTTAAAGTGTTCCAAGTAAAGGAGGTTTTACTAAACCTGTTGTGGGTCTTAAGCTTAGGTATCAACCTAAAGCACCTCCTACTGAACCCAGGAAGGTGGATAATACAAAGAAGAAAGCCACTGAAGTGGCTAGTACGAGTGGGACAAAGATAACTACATCGAATCCCTTTGCTGCACTTAATATGATCGATATTGATGAATGTGGCATTCCTACTGATGTAGTGGATTCTGGTAGTAAAATGGAAGCTAAGGAGGTTGGGTCTCTTAAGACTGGTAATGCAGCACAAGAACCGCTTGTGAATGATTCAATGGAAGCTAACAAGGTTGGTCCTACACCTATTGTTTAGAAAATTGGGGAGTTTGAAAAGATTCTTACTGATGAGACAACTACTCTTGTTGATGATAATGGTAATTCTATTAAAAATGTTGATTATCTAGGTAATAAAAAGGATTTTTCGTCTACTTCTTAAACTAAGAGGGTTAACCCATTCTCTAAGGTAGGAGAGATTGAAGATTCCGACAGTGATGAAGAGGAGGTTGTGAACACTTTTGATGAGTCAATGAACTTATTTGGTGGTGGTCATGATCGTGAAGATGATTATGATGACTATAGTTATGATGACTGTGCGGATCAGGTATACGATCTTCCAGGGAATTTGGATGCTTTTTATGACACGTATGGTATCAAGCTCCAAGGCATTGGTAGAAAGTAATTTTGTTTTCATAGGAGTCTAATGTTATCTTTTGAGTAGTGGTTTATTTTCTTGTTTAGAGAATAGGAAGTATCTTGTTATGTAAGCTTTTCCGCCTATGTAACGAGCTGAGATATGGGATTCACCCATATCCTTTGTACTTAAATGTTTTTTGGATTAATATATTTACCGGGTCTTTGACCTTTTACCCAAAAAAACATTTAGGTATGTATTATAAGGTTGATGATATTCTGTCTTGAATTCATTAACCGCAAACACCACCGGCACATCAGTTTTTTGACTTTAGCACCAACATCAACATTTTGTAATAAGTTAATTTTCTTAACCACCCAAACTAAACAAAAATATACCCCACAATATACTACACACAAACAACATCCACATTGATCACCAGCAAGACCGATTTCTCACTTTTAGGGGATAACGCGTGGGGAGGGCGTTTTGACAAGCACCATCACGTCAAGCATTGTTAGTGTAGGTTTATTATTGTTTGTTTATTATTGGATACCTTTTTAAGCAAAAGAGGTTAAGATTTTGAGGTATAGACTGATGGGTAATTAAGTATAACAACCCGTGTTTTTTTAGGTCAATATTATTTACTAAACTCAAATTATTTATTTTAAAGTTTACATGAGAACATTTTACGTATGACTTTTAGTTAATTAAACATAAACCAAGAAACACCCTCTTGTGCACTATGACTTTAGACTAAATTATAGTTTACATATTTCTAGTACATGGCCACTATCACAGTTCATATTTTATTTCTATTACGTTTGCATTTTTACTTAAGTACATTAATTAATTTAATAAATTCTTTTCATGATTTGTATGCATGCACAATATACCCAATGCTCACAATGATTATTTTTAACAAATTCTTACACTTAATAAGTTACTACCAAAAATTCAAAAATTATTTTCCCTCCACTTTTTGTATTTCTTTTATTTTATAAACTTAATTATATATAATTAACTTTAATTATATATTACTACACAATACCTAATTTAAACACAAAATACATTTTATAATTTTCTACACACTCTTCTTATTTATTTAATATAAGCCACCCTAATGTCCACCCTAGTGCTTATTACAATTTCTTAACCATACTTCTTTCTCCAACTTTTGACCATGACTAAATAAGACACCAAATAAGAGCTTAACCTCTTGGTTAATAATCAAGTCAAGGGGACATCGCCCCCTTCCCTTTACTTGATTTTTCGGCCGAAAGCCCCAAACCAAAAGATACACCCTTTGATTTTTTTTTATTAGGTAGCTTATTAGTAGTGTATTAAAACAATGAGAATGCCATGCTTGGTATTTGATAAAGGAGTGTGCTAATTCATAATTTTTACAGAAATAAAAACTCACTCACTTGTTTTCTCTATTCACCTAATCGGCGAAGACAAGCAACCAAGAAGAAATTTGGGTTGTTAATTAATCAAGTGCTTATTAGTACTTATTTGGGTGTATTAATTAGTAAACAAGGGTTTTGGAGTATTGATTTGGGCACATTTGTATTCTCGTTCATCACATACTCTTACTAATCTCAAGTAAGTCACAAAAATACTTTCAAGATTTCTACACACCTTATTTATACATTATTAAGTTTACAAGTGCGTATTTCCAATTATTACACACACATATATCACCCTTTGTACATGTTTGTAGTTTTCATAAGCACAACCGGTTAGTAACTATTTAACAAGGATATAATCTTGATTTTATCATATACATATAAATTACAAACTACACTTGATTAATTTGTAGAAACTAAGTTTACCTAATAAAACTAGTAAGTAGTTGATAAATAATTGAACTTGTTATTTATTTATGTTGAGATGTCTTGGGCTTTTTACTATGTTGGATATATTGTTATATCACTATTTTAATTGTTGAAGAATTGGTGGAAGGTGTTGTTGATAAGCGGATTGTCGGTTTTAGAAACTTGAAATAAAGCGGTTTTGACACTTTTACATAAGGGCTTTTCTGTTTGGTTTATGTAGAAAAATCAGGTGGTTTTTAGCAAGGTTTCAAAAATTGTGAATCGGTAGTCGGGCGGTCGACCCTCCTGTAGCTTGTAATTGGTGTAGGCGGTATTAATTGGTGAACAATTCAATTGGCATTTTCGGCAAGTTTTGAGTATTTATGGCGAGATTTTGGTATTCCCGACAAGACTTTCCTTGAAAAACATCTTGTAATATATATAAACAACAAATATAAGTGATAAAAACTTGTTCACGACAACTTTTGGGTAGTAACGGATATAAAATGTATCGATTTAGGGCGTAAATGACCCCCTAAAAATGTATGTTTTAAATCCTTATCAAATATCCCTACACTTGAAATTTGCTTGTCCTCAAGAAAATGTGCTTTTAGCCAATCAATTTATAAGTTAGGGGTCATGTAACATTGGTTTAAAATAGTTTACAACAAGTACAAGCGCCATAATAGTCATAACAAGCACGAAAATTATACACTAGCACCTCACAATTGGTCTTTGGATTCTCTCATCTCTCGGGTGTATATGAAATATAACATGTAAGGAAATGGAAGATAAACACTCACTACCTGACAGAGTACATAAATTACCATAGGCTTGAGAATAGATCAAACCTCCACCCCTTTGGCGTAAGCACCTAGAAATAACTATCTAAGAGGTCTTTACAAAGGGTTGTAATGTTCGGCTTAGGGTAGGGAAGTAAAGGCTTCTGTTGGATAAGGGGATATTTAGTGGTGGCAAGTCAAAAATCTTATGTTACAAGCATGTAAAATGTGGTGTTGTTAAGCTAAGACTCGACTCACTAACACTAAATATCAACTTGAAACAAAATTAAAAGACATAAATTTAAAAACATAAACATAAAGATAGATGTAGAATGGTAGCCCGTATGTTTTTCTCATTTTTTTTCACTAACTCTCTTTCTCTCTTTTTTTCGATTTTTTTCATACCTTTTTACTCTACCATCCTCTACGATAATATCAAAATAAAGGGATTTATAAGGGCATCCCTACTAGGGGTGTTCATGGGTCGGGTAATAACCGAATAAACCGAAAACCGAACCGAACCGAACTAAAAATTCGTTTTTCGGTTTGGATATGGTTTTGGCTACCTGAACCGAAAATATATATATATATATATATATATATATATATATATATATATATATATATATATATATATATATATATATATATATATATATATATATAAACACTTTATATATTTAATATATATTTTTTATATACTTATATACACAAAAGACCATTAAAAGTTTATTAATATAAAAATCACTTTTTATACTTGAAATAAATTTTTTCTTTGTCAAAATCTATTTAATTAAATTAAAAATATATGTAAGTTTGGTTTTCGGTTTTGACCCATAACCGAACCGAACTTCGGTTCGGTTCTCGGTTCGGTTCGGTTACAAATATTTTCGGTTCGGTTCGGTTTTCGGTTATGACCCAAAAAAAATTAACCGAATAAACCGATTAACCCGAGAACCGAACCGATGAACACCCCTAATTCCTACACTTGAGTTTTTATTTCACTAACACTAATTGACCCGAATTGAAAAGATCAAAACACTTGGAGTACTTAATTACGTAGACAAAGGGAATTTGAATTTATCGTACCTTCCCGTTACTCCATAAAATATTACTTTAACCCATGAGTCCCAATCGTCCCAAAACTGTGTGCAAAGGATTTGACTCGACTTAGCAACCATGCAAGTAACTAGATAATTGAACTAAGGGTTTAACAATGATTACAATAATGCACTAAAGATGAGTGCATACAAGGTGGGCTAAGGCGATTTGGGTGTAACATTTGGGGGTGGATTGTAAACAATGCTCTTCATTGATATTCCGGAAAACCGGAACATCACGAGAACCGCGAAAAAGATAGGCTATGAGGGGTAAACTAGGGGTATCGTGCACTAAATATGAGTACATCGCAAGGGTGTGGGGAAAATTACTCAACCGATATGGATGACATAATTAAATTATAGGTTTAAAACAAGGGTTATCCTAACGCCTCTTATCATTTTGTTAATCCTAACTACACGAATGTAGTCCCACTAGCGATCTTGGAATGCATCACAAAACAAGTTCTAGAATCTATTATACTACCGGTACACTCACTAAGCATTAAAGATGAATTCTTTTATTCTTAAAGATCTTGGGGCGAACCTCACATTTTGTGGGTGGAATTTGAGTGGTATACGGTTTTTGTGCTAGTCATATAATTCTATCCATGAGACGTTTTATTAAAACTAAAGTTTAACTCATAAATGTCATAAAAAAAAATTAATTTTGTGCTAAAATTACCCTAAAAAATATTTCTCATAGTTTATTACACAATTTACTAAGGACAGGACAAAAATCAAGTGAGTGAATAGTTTCTAAGCTCCCATTTTATTCTCTCTCCCTACACTTAAACTGAACATTGTCTCCAATGTTCCCCGAAAGTATCAAAGTTATGATAAAGGAAGGTAAATAAAAGATAAAAAAAAAAAACTAGTACTCCCCTGATTAGCTCGATAGGATATGTATAAAGTTGCGATTAAATCCTCCTCCAAGAAGAATGAGCAAGTAATAAGTTTCCATCATGTACTTCTTCTTCTTGTCTAATATAACCTGTACACTTATAAAAAAACGAAACAAAACCTCGCGTAAAATCGGCAGTAAAAACTATTATATATAAAAACAATACTAGAAAGAAAATAAGATATAATGCTTGTGGAATGGATGTTTGCAGTTTTTCTGGAAAATTAAGAATTGGAAGTTTTCAAAAATTACGAGTTTAGACAGAAAACAAAAACGTGAATCTGGTTCTACATTTCCTGACGTCGTCGGGCTTTAATGTCGACACCGTCAGGTTGTTATGACTGAAAGGGTCCGGTGTGTTTTAGGAAACATTCTGGAAAAATTACTTTAAAACACGGAAAATTGTGCAAAACATCCATTATGACTCGACACAAGCATTTGACTCTAACAAACACACAAATATATACAATTCCAATTATTGTTAATCTCATGTTCATGCAAGTTCTAAAAACATATGTGAACTTCCCTACAATTATCTTTTTGTAAAATACCTTTATATGCAATTAAGACGAGGTTAAAAACAAAATAAAGCATTTTCACAAAAAAACATGAGAATTAAGCATAAATGAAAAAGATATATAAAACACACAAACAAAGTTGAAAAACAAACAAGCAAATAATTAAACATGGGTTGCCTCCCAAGAAGCGCTTTTTCTTTATTTATGAGTCTTGTAGCTAGACTCGAATTCATACCCTACGTACCTAGGTGAGTGAGTTCATCCTTAAGGACATCGGTGGGATCGAATTTCTCTATAATTTCCTACTAGTACGCTTAGTCCGATACGCTTTTTCTAACATCTCACCATTGGGATCAAAAATCGTCATCCTAATGTGCCACTCTTCATTCCCATCACTAGGTGGCTTATCCCAATTCCACTTATGCTTAGGCTTTTTACTCTCAACTTTCCATCTATTCATGAAAAGATTAATAGGAAAGGCTGCTAGGAGTTCGATCATCTTCCTAAACACTAAAGTATCCTCAAATGGATTCACTTCAATGTCCCTAGCTAATTGTTGCTCTAAGTCGCATGTGTTATTCATGAAGGTTTCTTCTAGATAGAAAGGTCGTTGAAGGCCTACAAAATCTTTATCGGTCCAAGGTCCATATCTAGATGGTTTCCTATATAAGATGATATCATGAGGGATTTGTTCACCCTCATTATCATAGGAATGCTTCTTAACACCATAGATTGACCTAGTACTCCCTTCTCCTACCACTATTTTGGACATCTTAAAATTGGTTATGGCACTAGCGGTAGCTAAGAATCCTCTTCCAACCAATAATGGACACGTGGTATCACTAGTCATGTCTAGCACGTGGAAATCTGCCAAAAGAGTCAGTTGTCCTACGTGTACCACCATGTCCCACATGATCCCTACCAGATATGCAAAACTACCGTTCGTTAAACCTATGACGGTTTCTGTTGGTTCTAACTTACCTAGGTTAAGGTTTCTATAGAGGGACAACGGAAGAAGGTTGATGCTTGACCCTAGATCGGCTAATGTGTCGAAAGCTTTGGAGTTTCCAATGCTACACGGAAGAATGAATAAGATGAGATCATTTAACTTCTTAGGTAATTTGTATCGCAAAAACGCGGATCCACGTTCTCCTAATTTTGACTTTGCTCATATTTGTCTTTTAAAGCATTATAGTAAGGCACATGAGTCAGGACTTCAAGAACCGGTTTTTCTTGGTAAAGCTCCTTAAATTCCTCTTCTAGATTAGATTTGGGTTCTTGATTAGTTGGTGTTTCAAGATTTGGATGGACCATTAACTTAGGTTTTTGGTCTTTTGGGATAGTTTTCTTGAAACATGTTTTGATGGTGTTGACCGAGTGGACTTGCGGGTGTGAGGGGCATGGATATGCGCCTTCCTTTGGTGAACAAGAACATGGATTCGATGAAATCGAATTCACTTTTGGGTTCTTGATGGTGTCACTTGGGAGTGATACCACAACTCGGTCATTGAAGTCTTTCAAGTGGGTGTCGAGCTTATTTGTCATCTCGCTTTGTCGTTATTTGAAATTGGCGTCAAGTTTAGACAATCGAGCTTCTTGAGATGACATAAAGTTTGATACCATTCCCTCAAGATTATTGGGATTGCCAGTGTTGGAAGGGTTGTTGTAGGAGGTACGGTTTGAAGATGAACCATTTGGTTGGAACCTATTAGGTAGAGTAGAGGAGTTGTTTTGAGGCGGGTTTAAGTTTTGGCTCTACCTAAAGTTAGGGTGATTTTTCCACGAGGGGTTATAGGAATTTCCTAGGTTGTTTTGCTCGGGTTTGAAAGTGTACCACTTCTCTCCCGCTCCATCGGTACGTGTGGAGGCGTAGTCCGCGAAAGCTTGTTCAGGGAGTTTTGTGCAATCACGAGTGTCATGGGGACCACTACATAACTCACAAGGTGAAGTGATTTTGTTCACTTGGCGTGAATATTTAGGAGCTTCGTAAGAACTCATTAGGAATTTGACTTGATCTTCAAGTTCGAGCATCCTGCAATTGGAGGGTTGTGAGTCCATTGGAGGCAAGGATATAGCCTTTACGGTTTTGGGCAACTCACGGGGACATTCGTTGTCATAGAGAGAAAGGTCCTCTATTGTGCCCCATGATTCTTCTGCAGTTAATTCACTAAGCTTACCACCGGCCGCTTGGTCAATGGTTTGCCTTGTGGAAAGATTGACATGATCATAAAAAATTTGGACTTGGAGCCAAAGATCAATGCCATAGTGAGGGATTTTGTGGAGTAAGTCCTTGAATCGAGTCCACACCTCATAAAGGGTTTCGCCTTGACGTTGTTGGAACATCAAGATGTCATTCCTTAGCTTGGTGGTTCTCCCCTGTGGGAAAATTTGGGCGAGGAAACGGGTGGTGAGATCATCCCAACTTGAGATGGATCCTGCGGGAAGTCGCTCAAGCCAATTACTAGCTTGATCCCGTAGAGAGAATTGGAAGAGAAGCAATCGCGTGGTCTCCCGAGTGGTAGCATCAAGGTCAATGGAGTCAACAATTTTAAGGAAATCCTTGAGATGCTGATTAGGATCTTTGGAACGAAGTCCATCGAATGCACATCCGTTTTGCACTAACCGGATGGTGTCGGATCGCAGGGCCGTAGTTTGATCTTGATGTGGAAGCTCAATGGTGTTCCTATAGTCTTGATGGCTTGGTCTAGAGTATTCACCAAGAGTACAGGCTCTTGGTGGGTCGAGTGGTGGTTGATTGGGTGGTGGTAGTGGATGATGTGGTGGATCGCTGTTGGATGATTGTCACCCATGGTGAAAAGTGACGAAGTTACAAACAAAAACACAAAGAAAGGGGATAGACTAAAAGAAATCTAAGAAAAAAGAAAAAAAACTCACTTGATAGGAATCAAGCCACTATACCTAATCGAGATAGAAAACTAACTAGCTATTATATTCCTGGCAGTGGCGCCAAAAACTTGATAGCAGGGGTTCGGGGTCGAAAGACTTCCTTTTCTACGAGCAAGCTTTACAACCCACTAGGCAGTGTACCTAATCGTTGCAGTGTAGTATGGGTAAGCCCAGGGGGTTGATCGCTCTCTAGGGGAATAAAGATGCTAGTAGAGATGTATGACGAGAAGGTGATTCTTTTTTAGCTTTTTATATTTTTTAGAAAACAAGTAAATATCTCGGGTATAGGAAGGGGTGGTACTTCTACAAATTTTAACTATTTACTAATTAAAACTAATAACTAATTATACTAATAAAAAGGAAAAGATAAACTATGGATTGATTGGTGTGTTCTTATGATAATTAAAAGCGTGTTTACTTAGATGTCATTACTCCTTAGTTATCTCTTATTGGTCGGTTGAATTGTCACATCCTCATCTTAATTGGTACATTGTATTCCGTGTGGTCATAGGGGGGAGGCTAATTCCCTAGTTCTATGAATCGTAACTCTCCTCTAGACTATTCGGGATCACTAAGTACCGTAGTATCTCCCCCGAATACTCTATTATCTTAAAGCTACAATTCACGCAATAAACACAACGATGGCTCAAGTGCACTCTCAAGCTTTGTGCTATTTAGGACGTTCAAGTAACAACAATTAAAGAAGGAGACAATTTTCATTACTCTAGCGTCTACCAATTAAAATAAGAGACAACCTAACAATAATCAACAACTAGGTTTCATAGATCTAAGCAAACACAATAGTAATTTAGCTACTCATATTGGATAAGCATGCACACACACAAATAATTGAACATAGGATAAACATGGTAATATAATGGATTAACAATCTTATCTTTAGGTGTAAAGAAGGGTTTGGAACCCTAAAATACTGCCCAAGTCGAACTATTAACAAACTAGGGTTTGCTCTCCAAAATACTACCCTCTAAATGCAGAAAAATTGAATTCTATATATAGATTTACAAATGCGATGGCGTCGCCTTTTGCTGGTGACGTGTCTGGTCGCCGCCATTAGGGTTTCCTTTGGGCCAAGTCATTGTTGGGATGGCGTCAGTTGAGATGTGTGATGCCGTCTGGCTTCAATAGGGACGTCTTCTTGGATTGAGTCTTGGACGTCTGGTGTAAAACAAAGAGAGACGCCTTCCAGAATTAAAGCGTGACGTTGCCATGTTGTGGAACCAAAATCACGCTTGAGCTGTTGCTTGCAATTCTATTAGAAAAAATCCTTAGCGGCGGCGTCGCCCTTTGGGTTGGGAGCCAGGCTTGCAAAACAGCCTTGTTTCTTGACTTTGCCGTTTTCTTCATGTTTTCGCTCCTTTTCGTCCAAAAGTGCTTGATTCCAACATTTTGCTTTCAAAAGACCTAAAATGTGAAAATGAACGATTTTAAGTAGTAACGAATATAAAATGTACCGAGTTAGGGCTTAAAGACCCCCTAAAAATGTATTTTTTAAATCCTTATCAATTCTTGATTTCATATCACCATTATATGCTTGTTGTGTAAGAACTTGATTTAAACTTGTTGGTAAACACACTTTGAAACTCCCAAGATTTCGGTCGAGTTTTGCACACGATTTAACCATTTTAAAACAAACTTTTTCCAAATTTATTTTTACCAAGGTTAGATATAAGATCTTAGGTAGATCATTCCTAAAATTTATAATTTTCAGAATTTTTTTAGTATTCTTAACATTTTACTCAAAACTGGGTGTCAGAAAAGTAATGAATCTGAGTTCGAATCTTGATTCCTATTTATGAGCACTTTAGACTCCAAACCATGAAATATGGTAGTTATAACTTTTGTAGTCAAGACATAGATCTAACTGCAACAACTTGAATCACTTAAGGAAGTTAAGTAACACGAAGTTGTGGCCTCGTGAAGTTGAGTAAACTTTATGCCTAACTTTATGATTCTGGAACAACCCCTATGTGTGTTGATGCAAGTTTTACTAACCAGGTTTTAATATTTATAAAGTCTCGTTATACCTATGTTCTACCCTAATGCACTAACGGGCAGTGTACCCGGTCGCGTATAGTGTAGTATTCGGTAAAACCGAGGTCGTCCCAAGAGCTATGTGTGTTGGATTATAACTAAGTCTAGGTGTCACAGATTAATAATGATTTCGATAAGGAATTAATTAATTAACTACTAAAGCAAATAAAGGCAAAGGTTTAATCAATAGAGGAGAGTGGTGTTAACCTAGTTATTCCTCCTAGCTAGTAATGTCTACGTCTACTTACTTCCAATTACTTCAGGTGGGGTCAAAGTCGAGAGGACATCATTTGGTCAATTCGCCTAACCTATCGGCAAAGATACCACCACGGGAGAAGTCGGTGTCCCTCATAAGTCATGTTGTTCCGGTCCCTAAGCCAAGTCATTAAGTACCGCTACATGCTAGATTTATAATAGTGAGTGCTGGAGTTAGCAACTTAAACACACCCCTAATTCTTAAGTTCATCCAAACGGTAGGTGATCAGTTGGTCAAATCGCACAAGTAGAAAGGGTCGTCAGTTGGTCATATCTTACCCTTCCCGTCTTAGTCCGCTCACCTAGGGTCAGTTGGTCATATCTCCTAGGCAATTGGCCTCTACAGCCATTCAAAACTACCGAAACAAGGGTAGCCATGAATAAACTATGCATGCATACACTTAGAAATAATTATACGGAAGTAATGTAAACGCAAACAAAACAATTAAGGAATCATAACTAGGCCAGCACCAAGAGGTGCTTAGCCGCTCATTTTAACCATACAAATCAATTCAATATTCAAAGTTACGAAATACATGAATCGAAAGTAAAGAAAAGATAAAATGCTAATGCTTATCGTAGGGGTGATTTCTCCGAGACAGACTCAGATGCTCCTCTAGACCGCCTTTGGCTTTTTCCCACGTTCTTTGGTAGTTGTGTGTGGAATGGGATGCTTTGAAATGCTGGAAATCGTGAGGTATTTATAGGCCAGATCTGGGTTACGGCGTAACTAGAATAAGAGTTACGCCGTAATCTTCAATTCCTTCGTTATTTGCACTAGATCTGTTGGTTATGGCGTAACCTTATGAGTTGTTACGCCGTATTCTTCAATATTACTTGGTTCGCCGTAGTTGGTGGAATAGTTACGGCGTAGTTATCAGCGGCGTGGAACCTCATTTGACCTAAAAGAGTTACGTCGTAGTCCTTGGGAAGAGTTACGCCGTAACCTTCTGATGAGTTGGTTTTCTGAGTCACGCTTTAGTTACGGTGTAATGTGAGAGATGAGTTACGCCGTAACTTCTTCGAAGTCAGCATACTATGATAAATCTTTGATATTTCTCCAATTCCGCGTCTCTATAGCTCCAATGCTCGTAATTTACCTGAAAGTGGAAAACAATGGAAAACAAGCGTAAATCCATATAAAAGCATTATCGGGGGAAATTGACACTTAATATTCAGGACTATTTGATGTTATCATGTGTATTAATGGATACCTAAAGCCTAATTTCACAAACAGAGGCTATAATTTCTTCAAAATGGAGATTTTTACCTACGGTTAGGGTTTTGAATGACAAAAATTAGGCAAGAAATAAAGAATTTACGACCATTTGAAGTCGTTACTTACTCAAATTCAGCAACTATATTTAAGAGTTTTTTAGATCGAAAACGCGTTTTACTTGTTTTTTCTAAACGATTTGACTTATGAAACTTTATAAAAATTCACTAAAAGTATAAAAGGGTGATAAAAATTTATAAACCTCATATGCATATAGTACATGCCGTATAATTCCTAAGACGACTTATTTATCTATGTCGCGGTTAGATTTTTTGCTCGTTGAACTTACGTTACATTTCCCGATTGTATTACTTTGCTAAGGTGAGTTTCATAGCCCCATATTTACTTGTTTTATAATCGTTTTGAAATACTTTTGGGTTAGAATACATTGCTTGCTTTTACTTACGGACACAAGTACTTAAACTTTTACATATTGCCTAAGTTACCACTATTGCTGTTAAGTCCCCATAATCATGAACCGTTAATTACTTGTAAGCATGAATGTTATGAATAGATCTATTGGATTGACACTCCCATCCGGGTAAGTAGCGCTTACTTGATCAGATGCACCGGTCAAACGGACGCATTTCATTTGGAGAATACTTGGTGTTTGTCAAGACACCTACAAGGGCATACATATATACATACTGAATACATTAAGGCTTCAGGGTCATGTGCTTAGTGCAATAGTCACACTCGAAAATCTTGTGGTTCACATTTACATTTAGTTAAACCTATTAACTCACTAACTTTTTGTTGACATTTTAGCATGTATTTATCAGGTTATTGATTTCTCTGGCTTGGCTTGCATGGAGCATGGCATAGAGTCAAATTTTGGCTATGTTTTAAAACAATATTTCAATGAATCGAACATGTACTTTTTAAATGACTCATGTAGAGGCCGTTCTTTATAAACTGTGTCTTTGTGCTATGAACGTCATACCTCCGGTTACCTTTCCGCTACGACATTTAGGGGGTAGGACACCATCATCCCTATTCCCATCATCCCTATTTCCAATATCATCAAGATTCCATCTCGATGAAGGATCCTCGCTCGAGGGGGCGGTCCCACTCGTAGAACCATGTTCTCTCGTGGAACCCGAAAACATGTGCGCTAGCTAGGACATACCTTTTGATTGAGACAAGAAGGTGACGATTCGATTGAAATTATCTTGTTGCGCCTAGTTTGCTAATATCTGTGCAGCAAGTTCCTCTTGATACTTCTTCATCATCTCGTTCATTTCTCTTTGCGAGTAAAAAGGCGTACCTTCGCCTGCTGAGCCAAACACTATCCGAGTCCCAACCCCCTATTTCCAGAAAGTCCCTATATCATGAACCATTAATTACTTTGTGTAAGAGCGAATATTGTGAATAGGCCTATTGAGATTGACGAATCTCGTTTGTGTTTTTTAGATAGTTCAACCAAACGCACTATATTTGAATTAAATATATAAGTAGCAAATTACCTACATGGGGAAATTGTTACTATTATCATTAATTTGATACCTCAGCTAACGTTTTGCATGTCATGAGCTTAGAGTAATAAATAACTATTTTAACGATAATTGCATTCGTTGCAATTATTACTATAAGTCTGAAATATTGTTGTCCATTACTTTAAACACTAAACCTATGAATTTTACTCAACTATTGTGTTGACTTTTTAGTATGTTTTATCTCATGTCCTTAAGGTATTAGCTGGCATGTGAAGTCGTACGGATATTTTGAAGACTTTGTGTCATTATCATTCGATAAAACTTTTACAAGTTTTATGTTTTACTACTTATATACTCTGAACTTATTGGGACCTCTTTGTAAGATATGATATATTATATTAATCGATTGATAATTTATTTCAAAACGTCTAATTTAGAGTCGTTTTCCGTAACTTGTACTATGTGCTATCAAGTATTACCCTCGATTAGCTTCCGATGCTATTCAAAACTGGGGGTGTTACATGTTCTGCTGCTAAAACAACGAGGTCTACTTTACCAACTTATAGGTTGATGTAATCCTATGTCGATTGGTAAGTGAGGGAAATGTAGTTGTTTCAATTTGCAGGATCATGAGGGTTATGGCTAGTGTAGGAGGGATGATCCCAGTAATGGTGTGTTCTTTTTGGCATGGTAGTGAGGATGCTAACCGCTACTTCTCAGTAAAGTGCACACATTAGTTGGAAAATGTAGTCCTCTTTGGTGAATGGTGAAAGTTTCCTCATTTTGTTGTAGTAGCTTTGTATTGTTTGGTTAGTTGATAGTATGCTAGTTAGTTGTTGTTTATTCTGTTTCTTCAACAATAAGTTGCTTAGCTTTGGTCTGTCATTGCTATACTTGTTGTCTGCTTATGTACATATGTTGAAAATTTGAGCTAATATATTTCACCTTAAAAAAAAACACATTTTATTTACAAGGACCAAACTTATAAAGGAATAGATAATAGTACATTTTTTTCTCTATTTTTGTAACCATGGTTTCCGACCTTTTGAGCGACTAATCCACGGGGTTTGAACCCACCACCACACAGACTCAAACCAGATAAATCATAGTTGTATAAAGGAAAAACCAAAAAAGAAATAAATAATAGAAAAAATGTACAAGGACCAAACTAAGTCAACTAAGGAGGTGTTACTAGTCAACCCAAACTAAGTTTTCCTACACAAGCCTTACCAATTACCATCTATACTTACCATCTACAACCCAAAATGCAAAAAATTGAGTTTCTAAACCGACTAGATAAACTATCCAAAAACAAAGATGATAACAATCCAAGAGAAAACACAAAATTTCTTCAACCAGTAAACTTTCTCCTTCTCAAGAAGAAGATCAGCTAGGCAGGCTTAGTGAGTAGTCGAGTTAACCTAGCTTATCGTTAACTCTGTCTCAGCAATGAGGTCATCTTGGCATTGTTGTAATGTCGCCTCAAGCTGGTGTATGTTCCTCTGCAATATGGGTATTAGAACCCTAGCTCTTGGTGACATTGGTGGATTGTACCACTCTATGAACGAACATGTTGAACCCTAAATATGAAAATCAAAAGTTAACAACTAAGGATAACTACCATTGTTACTGTACATAAAACTTACTACTTAAACTTTAAAGTGAAACTTAAACCACCATTGTTACTATTTACAAAGAGCAACTAACAAGTTAAACATAAATAAAAATAAAATAAAATAAAATAAAATAAACTTAAAAATATAAAAAAAAATATTAATTGTCCAAACGTGTCCGGGACAAGCATAGAAACGCCATCTGAGATGTACATTGTTCCAACATGTTTTGATCATATCTGGTCTCAAGCAAGAACAACACACCATTTTTCACATATGAAGATAAGAAATGTAAAAAGATAAAATTTTAGGAGAGATGAGAGTTTAGGGATGGGTGGTGATAAGAAGAGGTAACTTTAATAGGGGAAAAATCACTATCAGGTGGTTGATAGATGCGATGTACTCTTTACTCGGTGTTAATTAATTTATTAAATGACTGTTAATTAATTTATTAAATGACTGTTATGCCCTTCGACTAAAAACAAAAGACGACAATAAATAACGTAGTTGACCGAAAAGTAACAGTCAAAGGGACCTCTAGTGATAAAAAAAAATGTTATTTAGACTCAGGATGATGTTTTGGGACAAGTTTAGAGACGTACGCTATATTTTACTCTAAAAAAAGGTGAATGAAGAAACAGCCAAACATATGCCCGTGCTTGCAGGAGAAGGTGATGACAGCAACATATGAAGCGAAATAAGTTCAAGCACATAAGTTGTACCTCACCATAAGGCTTTACATATCTTGCATTTGATTCAACAACAAACATTCAAAAATGCTACAATTGGATACATCAACAAACTTTAACAGTAATTACATTAATCGACATAAGAAAGTTTGAACTTAGATAGCACCATAATAGCTCATTATTAGTCAGCTATGTGTACATTATTGACTTCCATTACATAGCTGGAAAACACAGATTGAATTATATACTCTGAAACAATACTTGATCATGCGACCTCGTCGAAGGCAAAGATTTCCGCGGGGGGGCTAGAATTACAAATTTACTAAAAAGTAGAGACTTTTCAAGGTAAATTATTTGGGTGACAGAAAAGACGAGTACTATGAACATGATGCCCATGAAAAGTTTTGGTAGTAAAGGTGAGCTCTTTTCAAAGAGTAGGAACAAGTTGAACATAAAGGCTATGATTGTAGCTACAATAGAGATGAGAAGTGTTGCTACAGTTATAATCAACTTTCTGGGTAATTTAACAAAGAAATCAACGTCAGCATAACGTGATGTGAGGAGAGATAAGGCAAAGATCATTGATGTTGAAGCACACAAAAAAGCTGTGGAATTGAATATGATGAATGATGGGAACAATATTTTTTTTCTGCTTAAGACTGGATAACCATCTTGGTTATAGCCACCTGGAAATGTCATCGTTGCTGCAAATGATATAGTGGCTAAAAGTGCTGCAACCACTATTAATTGAGAACCTGTGTCTTTTATCCACTTCTCACCATCGCTAATTAGATCTTTGTGGTTCTTGATGAATTCTTCATGCGGCGTCATACCAGCAGCATTCTTCTTTTCCCACAAAGGTATGGGAAGGATACCCTGTACTAGCTGATATACACATATATAGAAATATTAATGCATCATTATCGTCAATTAAATTACCGAGGACCAAATAAATCCATTAGCTATCAACTGGTACACGAGAACAAACGACATGCTTCTTGAATATCACAGTGAATGCATATAATAAGTAGATTATCTTACAATATAATTATAATAATATACTAATCATTGTTGACATCTATAATGCAAAACAATTAGAACGTAGAAAAATACTAATAAATAAATAAAAAAATAAACAAAATACAGTATAAGGAAAGGCGTACCCTAAACAATAGTTGTTCTTTTTGCATTCTTAGGGCTGGTCCTGGAATGTAATTGTAACGGTTACTCTTTGCACTTTCTGTAAGTATCCCAACTAAATGCAACATGTTATTGCCGTTTTCGTCCTCAATATTAATAACATGATCTTTGATAGGGCCTATCTGAAATAATATACTATATAATTCCTCATGACGATGTGAGATTGCAACATGAAATATACTTTGATTGATATCATTCATATCGTTTAGTAGCTCTGGGTACTGTCGAATGATCTCTACTATAAATACGGTGTTACCTACCGCTGCAGCTAAAAATAGCACCCTTGAAGAGTACTTTTTCGGTGTGTCTACTGGATTGGTTGCAGTCTTCTCCTTATTGATCGGATCAGCAGGTCCTTTCATTAAGTCATACACTTCAGGCCAAGGCAACTTTGCAATGTTTTTTAGCATGCTTCTTAGCAGCTTCAAGGCTGGACATTTTTTGGAAAACACCAGCTTGAAAGCTTCTGTCTTTTGCGCCAACAGTTTGAGAACACCCCATCCGCTTAGAGCAAGTTGTTCTGGGCGGTCCTCAAGTACTTTCAGTGCAACATCTGCAGTGTATGTAAAGTTCTTATCTTGGGACAATTTTTGGATACGATGTATTGGTTTGTTATATGAGTTTTATTTGATTGATATCAAATTTTATATAGCATTATTTATGTGTTCATGTGCAGATAGAAGCTTATATGATTTGGATTATTACTATAAGTGTCAATAATTTACTACATAGGTAAAACCAGAAAAAAGCCTTAAGAGAAACTACAATTGTTTCTCTCCAAATTTGTACTCGCCTTTTGTCCAATATTTTGTGGATTTTTGTTCATATATAGGTTAATGACATTCAACTGTTGCTATTAGTATCCCAAATTTGACTTTCCAACATTCTTAGGAAGTCAATATTCTTAGTATACCATTCTGACTAAATCAACTCTGTCCCAACATGGTGCAATATGGTACTTTCATCTAAAAGCAGATAGATATATGCAAGTATTATAAAAGTGAACCAGTGAAAGGGAATAGCAACAATGAGAGCGTTAGGTGTGGTAACGCCCCAACCGGCGTTATGCCGACGTGGCAGCCGCGTTGCCGGCGTTACCACACCGGAAAACCGGGCCAACGGCGTTGTGTTGGGTGTTAACCCACCAACGCACGTTGAAGCAATTTTTTTTTTTTTTTTTTTTTTTCTATTTAAATAAGTGCGTGTAGTGTGTGAATTGTATGTATTTTAGTGTGTGTGAGCCGATGTAAAAGATGAAGTGTATTTTAGGTTGTGAGCTTTTTACTTTTTAATCAAATGCTAAGTGGGCTAAAAATAGTGGAATAGCGGGCTAAACAAGATACGGGTCATGCTCAAAAGGTTTAGTAAGTTTAGTTTAGTTATTTTTTTTCTTTTTCTTTTTGTAATTTTTGTATAAAATATAATTTATGTTTTTACTTAATAAATGAAAAATTAGTTTGTGTAAATAAAATAAAATAAAATGGTGGGTCCAAAAAAAGTGGTGTTATGGATGTTAATAGATGTAATGAGGGAAGGGTGTTTTTGAGTGTTAGTGTTAAAAGTGTAGATGTTGATGTGGCGTTGATTTGACTACACTTTTTGATGTTACGGGTGTTATGAGTCGCTGTGAGATGTCATCTTCAAAACATTGTATAATTTATGGAAGTATACTTTTGTCTTTTGAGGTCAAAGTAGTTTACTCTAACGTAAGAGCAAACACAATGGTAACGGCATAACGCCGTTAGAGGGGGAAATAACGCCGTTTTTGGCGTTAAACCGTTGGAGGATCCGCGTTAATGCACCGTTAGTCCCTGCACGTTATCTCCATAACGCTCGTTATTGGCAATTAAAAAAAATCAAAAAAGTTTCAAAAACAGCCCCTCAACGGCTAGTAGCCGTTAGATTTTAAAAAAAAATTACATAAAACCCCCTAACGTCTAGTTTTTACAACAAAAAAAATAATAAAAATAAAATAAAAAAAATAAAATTCAAAAACATTTTTTACCACTATAAATACCCAACTAAAACATCATTTTTTTCACACTTACATAATTCAAATTCACAATTTATATACTTCCTCTCACACTTCCATAATTCAAGAATCAAGTTCGTTCACACTGGATCCAAATGAATTTGGTGAAATTCCTCTGTCTTGGTCGGACATTGATGACGAAGAGGACTTCCAATTTATGGCGTCTGCTCACGAGTATCACCTTCGGTTGGAACAAGAAGAAGCATCTCAACATCCTACTCGTGCTCGTAGCCATATATATATCGTGAACGTGAGATTGCGTAAGAACGTCTGCGCAACGATTATTTCGTTGAAGGTTGTAAGTATTCAAACCGAAATTTTCGTAGAAGATTTCGTATGAGCCGGTAACTATTCCTGCAAATAGTTGAAGGTATTGAATCTTATACTTCCGATAATATTCCAGATCATTTTACTTTCTTTAGGCAAACACCCGATTGTACCGGTCGAATGAGTTTAAGTGTTCTAATGAAGTGTACGTCTCCCATACGCCAATTGGCGTACGACACCTCACCCGATACATTTGATGAATACTTGCAAATGGGTGCGAGTACTTCAAAAGTATGTCTTGATAATTTTAACAAACGCATTATTGATTTGTTTATGTCGGAGTATTTAAGAAAACCAATATGGGCCGACATTCAAAACTTTATCAACAACAAGAAGAAAAACATGGTTTTCCGTGAATGCTTGGTAGCTTTGATTGTATGCACCTTGGGAATGGAAAAATTGTCCGTTGGCTTGGCAAGGGCATTTTGCTGGGGTGATAAAAAATACCCAACAATTATTCTTGAAGTCATGCTTCTCAAGATTTATGGATCCGCATGCATTTTTTGGGATGGCGGGGCGAATAACGATATTAATGTTTTAGATAACTCTTCGTTTTTCGACGACATTCTTGCGACATTGCCCAAGAGCACCTTATATGGTCAATGGAACTAGGTATGAACAGGGTATTACTTGGTGATGGAATTTATCCATAGTGGCAACTTTCGTCAAATCCTTCTCAAAGAACAACCGACGAAAAACATCGTGCTTTAAAAGGAGACAAGAAAGTGCCGAAAGGATATTGAGCGTGCTTTTGGTGTGCTTCAAGGCGTTGGGGTATACTACAACAACCGGCACGTCAATGGAAAATTGCCACGATACGTAGAATCATGTATTCTTGCATTATTTTGCATAACATGATTATAAAAGATCAAAAATTTGCATTACGTGATTATAATGAATTGTGGGTGGATCCGTCAGCAAATTTGAGGCAACGAAGATGGGTTGAAATATATGATACTCACAGTCGTAAGGCAAAAGAAATACACGACCGACAAACGCATACTCAACTCCAACAGGATCTTATAGAGCATGTTTGGCAGAAGAATCTTGAACGACATAGACAACAACAAGAGAGCGACGATGATGAATAAGTATTTGCTATGTTTTGTTATTTTTTTTCGTTGTCATTTCCTTTATATTGTAACGTTTAATTTGCGGTGTGTTTTTTTATTTGTTGTAATTTTTTTATTTTTTTTCGATGTATTTTTTTAATTTTGTATTGTAATATGTTTTCAAATTTAATGTTATGTTTAGTTTAATAAATGAAATGTTTGTTTTAGTTTAGGGGTTGAAATTGAAAATATGAAATGTTATTAATGTTATTGGGATGTTATTGATGTGGGTGTTTTTTGAGGATGTTAAGATGAAATGTTAAAGCTGATGTGTGGCTGACGTGAACAGTGTTATTTTATAACTTGGGTTACCATTGTGTTTGCTCTAAATATATACTAGTACAATAGTACTATAGTGATTGTTTAGTGCACCCCATCCTATTGTATATATCATCTGCACAACTTTGCCAATTATTATCATTATGCTGCATAATTATATTAGTTGATTCATATGTTGTATTTATAATTTTATTCTTATGGAAGTAGGTTTAAATACCCATTTGATTGTACAGAATCTTATCGGTATGTTAGTAGGTTCATATACCCATTGACCTTCTTAAAACCTTAAATTTTTTTAAAATGGTTTGTAATGGGTATAGAAGAAATTACTATGATTACACTACAAAAAATATCTCTATTCTTCACACTTATTTTGCTACTGTATGCTCAAGTGTGGACATTTTTTTATATAGATAATAATTTTGCTACAATAATATGTGTCACAAATATTTTAAAAATTAATCCACATATATAAGTGTGTACAATTACAATAAAGCTACACATATATGTGTAGCAAATGTTTCCACACTAACATTTTTTGCAATTTTGCCACACTTTTAGGTGTGGACATTAAAAAAAAATTTCACACTTTTAACTATAGAAATTTGGATAATATCTCTACACTTATATATGTAAAAAAATTTGTCACACCCATTATTACCGCACATGAGAAAGTGTGGAATCAATAATTTTACACATTCTTAACTGTGGCCAATTGGCCTTTAAAATGTGGAGAATTCAACTAGTTTTTTGTAGTGTTAAAAGGGCCCATAGACTTCTTTAACACCTAGGAAAAATGCAAATGTTGGTGTTTATTAAATTTCTATTTTAGTTTTCGTTGTTTAAAAACTTACTACCAACATCCAACTAATTAGTTCTTTAATAAACTACTATCATGGCAGGTTGCTGGCTTAGCAATAGATTTTTAATGGACGACAATGCTGACCACACTCTGAACGAATATGATACCATGATTTCAGGGAGTGTAACTGGTGAACATAAATAATTTCACCTAATTATATATGATCTTGGCAAGACACTACAACATGAACGTTCAACAATTGGACTTTGGGCCTGCTAATGCTGAATAAACATGCTTTACATGGCTAACATGCATGCTTAGGATAACATGAACATTTGTTGTTTGCCGCACGAACTTTATAATAATATAAAAATAAGGAATTCACATAGCTAATTTGAATCGATATTCTTATTAACATGATCAAAAACCGGCCATTATTCGTTCCTATATATTTTTACATATTTATTTATACTTGGTATATGACCATTCAATCGTTAGTTGGCTACAAAGATACTGTTATATAACGTGGAACAACGATGCTCTTGTATAACGTGGATATTTCATTGATGGCCATAACAAGGAGCAAAAATTCGGGGTGAAAAAGGAGCTCACTTTTGAAAGTTGATTTCGTTTTTGAACGATCTCCGAACATGCATGCAGACTTATGACTTACGTTGGATTGATTATTTTAGTGATAAAGCTTTTAATATGAAGGTTAGATTGAGGTTGTTTTTTCCATAAAAGTTAGAAAAAGGTTAGTTATGTTGTTCTTAGAATTTAATAGTTACAGTGATCAGATAATTGTTTACAGGGAACTTCGTGGATAAAATTGTTACATTGTTTAAAAGGAGCAAGGTAAATGGAATTATTATGTTCGGTGACTATCGAATATATTCAATATGCAAGAGCAAGCTAAATTGCGTTGCTCTTGCAATTATATATATTATGTTCGGTGATCTATTTGGTTTTGAAGTTTACCACTACTTTTCTAATTAAAGGTTTATGTGACTTTTCAAGGCTCTGGCGGGTTAAATATTAGGTCGCAATAATACTTTCACTACGTATGTCCACTACTTAGAAAATGGATCTCCCGATTAGACATTCAAGGTTGTTCGATACTTCGATGTATATTAATGCGTTTAAAGAGTTGAGTGTTGCTGCAAGTGTATGCTTTTAGTGACCATGGACATGTTTAAAGACTATCCATTGATTCATTTCTATTCATTTACCGTCTGCACTAACCTTTGTTATGGGTTTCGTTCTCCTTGCTTACTACGTCGATATCAACATTATCTAGATTTTCTCCCTTTTAAAACACACATGAATTTCATGGGTCTTTTAGCTAGTATATATATATGATTGACAAAATTATATAGATAGATTATAATAAAACTGCCACCAAAGTAAATACTTACCAAAATATCCAGCCTCCACACATGACAAGAGAAAGCGACTTCGACTCTCAGGTGTCCAAAAATCACCTTCCATGCTTTTAGAATTTTCAAAGAGAAACCTCACCATTCTTGCGCCCCTGTCGTAGGAAGCCGCCATGTGAAGCGGCATCATTCCTACACTTGTAGGGATATCGATAAGGGCCTTGTTTTTTTGCAGCAATATGCTGGCCATTTTAACATGGCGTCTTCTAACTGCTATACATAAGGCAGTGTAGGAACTGTTATCTTGAAGCTCCAGATCTTTCTTTTCCATCAATTTCACCAGAATTTTCACAAAATCGGTCTCGTCTCTAGACACTGCCACATGAAGTGCCGTCTCACAGTTTTTAGTGATACTAAATCTTACGAGCTCTTTGTGTTTGTCTAAAATGTCCTTGGCTGTTTTCCAGTCACCTTTCCTTGATGCTATGTAGAGAGGCAAGCAGGTTTTTATGTACTCTTCTCGTCTTCCTTCTAAATAATATCAAAACCAAGTCATTACCCTACTTTTATGAAAATAAGTGAAACACTTTTGTTTTCAATAGTAAAAGATAAGAGCAGCATCACTTCATAAAAATCAGTCTCTCCATTCGATGATAACGGATATGTCATTAACAAATGAAAGCCTATCGGTTTATCATGTAGTTTTATGATCTATTGCACTAGCTTTTTTTTTAAAGTCAGAAATATATTAAGAAAAAAGCTACTAGCAAGTCACTAGAAGCTAAAAAGTATAGTTACAATCTAGAAATAAACAAAGATACGTTAAGAATCAATATGTTGATGCCTTTCAAAAAAAACAAAAAAAAAAGAAAAAAAAAAGAATCAATATATTGACATAGAATCAATATATTATGGCACTAGCTAATCCATCTTTTTGTAAGGCTTTGTTTAAATTAAGAATCAATGTATAAAAAAAAATTGTTGGTATTTACTTGAATTCGTTTTAACATGTCGCAAAATAGATGATCCCAACTTTCTTCAATTAGGGAATAGCGCAGATGGATCAATCACGCGGTTATGCGGTGTTCTCCAACTCGCCGTCCGTAGTCGACTCCCCTTCACTTTCTTTGCTTGACGGAAGATGCGAATCGTGAAGGCCTTCCACGATACATCTCGTGCGGATGTTGCACCGTAAAAGAGTCGACCCAAACGGGTCGCATCTACTCCCTTTGTGGCATAAGGATTATGTCGTGGGATAACTATCTTATTTTCTTTGTTGAGTCATAATCGAGTTGTGTTAGGATAAGTATCATTGAGTCATTGTTTAGGATATGTGTTGGAGTCGTAATAGGATAAGTATTTGAGTCAATATGGGATTATCCCATAACTAGTATTTATACTCGATTATTATGAATGAAAGTTCCAGGTTTTACTGTCAACAAACTCTCTTATTCTTATTCTACTTCTTAAGGAGCCTGCACACGCTTGAAGGGTGCAAACTATCGATACCTAATCGTATCAACTGGTGCTTTCATTGCCATGAACGAACAACAAATTCGTTTGCTCTTGAAGGAGCAATCTATGCACCGCATCTTTGAGTTGCTGTATGCGCAAATAATGGATTAACAGCTGAGTTACAAGCTGCAAAATTAGCACGACAAGGAGGTGGTGATACAGTGTTACAAATACCACGTGCTATGCGATTGGATGTACCGAAGTTTTCTGGAACCGATCCAGAAAGTTGGATTTTTTCGATCAATGAGTACTTTTCTCTCTTGGACACGCCGGCCGATTAACGGCTGAGGGTTGTGGGATTTAACCTCGAGGGAGACGCGGCGGAGTGGTTCCGTTGGATGACTCGTAACCAGTTAATCAACAATTGGGATGGCTTTTTGGAGAGTGTGCGAAACCGTTTTGGGCCATGCAAATATGAAGATCCTCAAGGAGCATTATCCAAGCTGTTACAAACAGGAACAGTGGCTCACTATCAAAGTGAGTTTGAAAATTAATGAATCGTGTCACTAATATATCCAAAGCTTGTTGATTTCGCTTTATATATCGGGACTTAAACCCGCGTTGCGGCGAGAATCGCTGGTATCGAAACCAACATCTCTTGGTGATGCGTTTTCTTTAGCTCGTGTTACGAGCGCTGATGGATGAACAGGTGTAAACTCACCAACTCGTAGTTCAAAGAACTACAAGTGCATCACAAACTCTAACAAAGACGACTACACGTTTGGAGCACCGCGTCTGAAAACACTAAACCACCCTTGTTGCCTACGCCTACTAAAGATGGTGTTAATTCAGAGCGAAACCACCCTATTAAGTGGATCTCGCCGGTTTGTGAGCAACAGGAGCGTCTTAATAAAGGGTTATGTTTTAATTGCGATAATAAATGGATGCGAGGGCATAAGTGTCCCGGAACATTTTGTTGCTCATGGGTGATGAAGATGATGCCGTCGATCATGAGGAACCGATGGGAGCGAGGAGGTCATGGAGAGTGGGGATATCTCCATTTTGAATTCCTTGGTTGGACATGGGAGTCGCGTTCACTCGATTATGGGAACAATTGGTACGGGCCGGTTCATGTGCTTATTGATAATGGGAGCACTCATAATTTTGTTCAACGGTGTGGTCGAACGAATGCGGTTACCGATTACATCGACTAGACCTTTAAAGTATACATCGGTAGTGGGCTACATTATTGTGTGAAAACGTCTTCTCAAGTAATGTTAGAGATGCAAGGACACTCGGTGGAAGTGGCTCGTATGTACTTCCCATGAAGGGCCCGATGTTGTGTTGGGCATACAATGGGCGCAAAGTTGGGAAAAGTAACACACGATTACGCACAAAGAAACAATGGAATTCTCTTGATGGACACAAGCACACGCTGCAGGGACGAGTCCTTCGCTTAAAACGTATGAGTTTACATCGTATGCGGTATTGTTGGACGATGAGATTTATGGGGTATATGAACTTCATGGCATGACAAGGCGATGAGGCGCACGCGATACACTAAAGACCGAGACATCCACGCCTCCCGAAATCGACCGGTGCACGCCACTTTGAGTCCTCTTCGGTACCCACCACTTTACCTCCCCATCGTCTTATTGATCATCGATTCATTTATATCCAAATACCAAACACTGAATGTTCGACCTATCGTTATCCTCATTACCAAAAGAATGAGATGGAAAAGTTGGTTAATGAGATGTTAAGCCAGGGAATTATTCGTTTTAGCCAAAGTCCTTTTTCCTCTCCTGTGTTATTAGTGAAAAAGAAGGATGGAAGTTACCGTTTTTGTGTGGATTACCGGGCACTTAATTCGGTCACAGTTAAAGATAAGTTTCCAATTCCTACAGCCGATGAGATGTTTGACGAGTTGGGGGGTGCGGTTATCTTCACCAAACTGGATTTACGGGCAGGATATCATCAAATACGTGTTCATGAACGGGATGTGTACAAGACCGCTTTTCGTACACATGATGGTCATTACGAGTTTTTGGTAATGCCGTTTGGGCTTACCAACGCCCCGTCTACTTTTCAAGCAACTATGAACCGGTTATTCTCTCCCTATTTGCGTAAATTTGTGATTGTGTTTTTTGATGATATATTGATTTATAGTGCCACGCTTACTGAGCATTTGGAGCATTTACGATGTGTGTTTCAATGTTTACATGACCATCAATTTTTTGTTAAGCAATCGAAATGTGTGTTTGGAGCCTCAACACTCGAATACTTGGGGCACATTATATCAGGACGTGGAGTTGAGATGGATCCTAAAAAGGTCGCGGCAATAGTAGAGTGGTCAACACCTAAAACGCAACGGCAAGTGAGGGGATTTTTGGGTCTAGCAGGGTATTATCGCCGGTTTATTAAGGATTATGCTTCGGTGGCGGCACCATTATCCAGCCTACTTCAAAAGGATGGATTTAAGTGGGGTACGGCTGAGGCCGCGACTTTTGAGGCCCTCAAGCATCAGTTATCTCATGCGCCGATCTTGGGTCTTCCAAATTTTAATGATACCTTTATTATTGAAGCGGATGCGTCTACTGAAGGTATTGGGGCTGTTTTATTACAAAAAGGGCAGCCTCTTAGTTTCTTTAGCCGAAAATTGGGGCGCGTGTCTCATTGTCGCTACTTACCGAAAGAATTGTTTGCCATCGTGGAGGCCGTCTACAAATGGCGACAATACTTAATTGGTCGTTGTTTCACGATTCGCACCGACCATAAGAGTATTAAGGAACTTATGCAACAGGTTATCCAGACGCCTCTTCAACAGAAATATGTGAGAAAGCTCATGGGGTTTGATTTTGTAATCGAGTACAAGCCAGGAGTATTGAATCAGGTGGTAGATGCCTTATCTCGTGCGTACGAAGAGGATGAAGGGATCACCGCGGCATTCATGGCTATGAGTCAGCCAGTGATAGGATTAGTTAATGAATTAAGAAAAGAAAATGAGACCTTGGAAGAATTGCGCCAGTTACATCAGAAATTAGATCAGGAGGAGCAACTAGATGGATTTCGACGGGAGCAAGGGCTGCTACTTTATCGGGATCGTTATTATATCGGGGCCGAGTCTAAACTTAAGGATTTGCTTTTATCTGAATTCCACAACACGCCGAGTGCCGGGCATGGGAGTACGAAGAAAATGTTGGTGGGATTATCTGGTTTATTTTATTGGAAAGGCATGAGAAAATCGGTCGAGGTTTTTATCAAACAATGTCTCGTGTGTCTGCAGACTAAGTATTCGACGCAGCAACCAGTGGGCTATTGCAACCGCTACCTATTCAATGGCGGTTTGGGAAGACGTGTCCATGGACTTCATTACGGGTTGCCCGCCTCTAAAGGGTCGACGGTTATTTTGGTGGTTGTGGATCGGTTTTCTAAGTATGCACACTTCGGAATGTTGCCTACTAGTTTTAACGCCCCGAAGGTAGCTGAGTTATTCATGGAAATCGTTGTTAAGCATCATGGTTTTCCCAAGACCATTGTATCTGATCGTGACCCCGTTTTCCTGAGTAAGTTTTGGAAGCAATTATTTGATGCTAGTGGTACAAAGTTAAATCATAGCACGGCTTATCATCCTCAAACGGATGGCCAAACGGAGGTTGTGAACCGTGGACTCGAGCAATATTTAAGAGCAATGGTGTCGGATCGGCCTCAACATTGGGTGCGTTTTTACCTTGGGCGAATTCGGTTATAATACCGACTTTCATAGTAGTATCAAGATGACCCGTATCAAGCTTTATGACGGAAGTTGCCGCCTCGGTTATTCCATATCCGCCGGGTTCGTCAAAAGTGGCGCCATTGATGAATTATTGGTGGAACGAGATGCTTTATTACGTCGACCAAGCATAATTTAGTAGTCGCTAGACATCGCATGGAAATGAAGGCTAATCGAAAAGGCGTGGCGTTGAGTTTCATACAGAGATATGGTGCTTGTTAAATTGCAACCTTACCGACAAATTACTTTAGCTAAGCGCCTTTCTAACAAATTAGCCAAGCGTTATTATGGACCTTTTGAAGTACTAGAGCGTATAGGAAAGGTGGCATATCGACTTGCTCTCCCTCCTACCAGTAAGATCCACCCGGTATTTCATGTGTCGATCCTCAAACCTTTTTCAGGAAGTGTCATGAGGGTGATGCGAATTTGCCTGAAGAAGCACACGAAGGACATCCAGTGGAGCAACCTTTGGCTATTTGTGATTCGCGTGTAATTTTACAAAATGGGGTGCCAACACGCCAAGTTCTTGTCCAATGGAGTGGGAGTTCACCGAAGGAAGCAACATGGGAATGGTTGACTGAGTTTCAAGCTACTTATCCATCTTACCACCTTGAGGACAAGGTGATTGTTGAAGGAGAGGAGAATGATACATCTGTACCAGATGCTGCACCAGAAAAGAGTCGACCCAAACGGGTCGCATCTACTCCCTTGTGGCATAAGGATTATGTCGTGGGATAACTATCTTATTTTACTCCTGAGTCATAATCAAGTTGTGTTAGGATAAGTATCATTGAGTCATTGTTTAGGATATGTGTTGGAGTCGTAATAGGATAAGTATTTGAGTCAATATGGGATTATCCCATAACTAGTATTTATACTCGATTATTATGAATGAAAGTTCCAGGTTTTACTGTCAACAAACTCTCTTATTCTTATTCTACTTCTTAAGGAGCCTGCACACGCTTGAAGGGTGCAAACTATCGATACCTAGTCGTATCATTCCCACCACGCGAACTTCAAACCTCGCCGGAGAGGAATTGAAAACCAGAAAAAAGCCCTTCGCAATCGAAGGTGAAAGCGGATCCACAAGCAAGTTAATTTATGTGACCATTGATTAGGTAGGTGTTTAGGTAAAAGCTTTTTCCCTTTGATTTACGGTGTATTATGTAAATTACACACATGCCATGGTTATCGAGTTTCAAATCCATACCATTCATGAGATATACACAATGAAGACAATAGATAATTCAAGTTGTCACTTTGATTAATATATACAACTTTAACTTATACTTATCTCCATATACTGAAAAAACTAAGGTGAGTCAAGATAATTAACAACAAGTATACTTAATTAAGTACAATTATTTCCATATACTTAAGAAGAGTGGAAGAGAATGTTGTCAATTAATAGGAATATATTTGTGATAATAAGAGTTGATATCAATGTAGAACTCATATTTGTCATAGAACAAATGAACCAATTATAGCCCTTCATTTTTTATCTAAATTAATAAAAAACCATTTTTCACATTATCTTCAAACTATAAAAATATATCATGACGAGAATTAAATTATCTTTCATAGATATGCACTTTTATATATTTTGAAAACATTTTTTTTCAAAATTACGTCCGAAAAATCATATATGATTTTTATTTAATCATATATGATTTTCACAAATCATATATGTTTGTTGACGAAATTTTGAAAAAAGTTGTTAAAATTATATAGTAGTGCATATCTATGAAAGATAATTTAATTTCGTCGATAATATAATTTTTATCGCGTAACGATTAACGGTTTGCGAGATATTTAATTTTTTAAAAGGGTGAAAGTTTATCATAATAAAAATGAATGACTATTATTGGTTCATTGGATCTATGGTAAATTTGAGATTTATATTGAACTTTTGCCATGATAATAATGATTTTTTGCATGTTAGCTAGTACTTGTCCTTATTACAGAGTATATTAAAACATTTGTTTTACCAGTATGTATCACCATAACGTTTTTATATTTTTAAATCGTGTGAATAGCCTTTTGTTTTAGCACTAACATTTTCTGGCATCTAGGAAAATTAACTTGATAAGCGAGTTGGCATTTTCTTAGCTTGAGAAACAAAATATTGGTCGAAGATGGCAAATACTCACACACAGAACTTGAAACCCACAACTTATGGTTGGCGGGGCGCCTTTGGTACCATTAGGCTAAATGCCCATTGTTACAAGAAACAAGTTAATACCAAACTGAAACATGATTCCAACATATTTTAAACCATAATAACTGTTGGACTAATCTTGAGTCATGGCTCAAAGTTAGGTATTCATTATAGTTTAAGTGAAAGAACAAAGGGCTCCATATACACTTCGAAAGACACAAGGACCAAGTAGGTTTATTCCAAACCTATTAACCGCTAAACGGTTATTTTGTGTCAAACGACACAACCCAAAAACCATCATACCGTTTGGAGAAGCAGGAAGGGACACGAAGGCTTCATTGATGTCGCTTCAATTAGTATAAATAGGCCTTGATTGTTTCATTCAAGAGACAACCAGAATTGTACAATACTTTGTAAACCATTACAATAACAAGTTGTTTGAATCATATTGTTTGTTAATTTCGTTTTACTTAATTTATTCGTGTATTAAAACCCCGCTGGGACAACAAATTGGCATCAGAGCCTGAAGTCGTGTTTGTACGACGCAAGATCAAGAAGAAAGTTGGGGTCGATTTTTTCTGCATACGTTGGAACCAGAAGCACAACAGACCTGCTGTTTGGTTCGGGCAGAAACAAGGAAAAGAACAAGAAGTTCTTTGACGAAGAGATTAAGGGCGAAAGAAAGGTACTGGTGGTTTTGTTTCTGTGCTGGTACGAAGACAGAAGAAAACAAGAAACTGCGTTGGTGTGTTGCTGGTTCGAAAAAGAAAAGGAAAAGGGAACATTTTTTGTTTACTGCATTAAAAAAAACAACACAAAAGAAAAGTTGTTGGTCTTTTTGTTTCTGGTTCGAACAGGAAGAAAAAAAGAAGACACCAAGGGAGCGTTTGAGTGGTTGTACAAGGAAGAAGAAGAAACACCAAGGGCGTGTTTTGTTTTGTGAAAAAAAACACAAAAGGGTAGAACCCTTTGTTGGTGTTTACTGGTTCGAGGAAAGAAATGGTAGAACCCTTTGTTGGTGCTTGCTGGTACGAAAAGAAAAGAAAGAAGAACACTTTCGGTGTTTATTGGTTTAAAAAAAACAAAAGGATTGACATTTTGTTTACTGATTTCGAAAGAAAAAGGACAACAAATTGGAAGTTGTTCGGGGTTTTGTTTTGGGCTTTTTCAAATAAGGGCAGAAAGAAACAAAACATTGGTTTGGTGTTTTGGTGGTTCGAAAAGGAAAGAGGAGGAAGAGGAACAATTGTGGTTACTGCTTCGGAAAAGAAAAACAAAGGAAAGATTTTTCTTTACTTTCGGGTTCGAGCGAAATAAAAAAGGAAGAAGACACCAAGGGGAGCGTTTGGTTGTTTGTACCAGGAAGGAAAATGACACATTTCGGTGTTCTTGCTGGTTCCAAAAAACAACAAGGATAGAAAATCGTATCGTGGAGGAATCGCAGAATTCGGGTTTTGTATTCTAAACTAAAATCTGAATTTTTATAATTTTAGTCTTATTATACATAGATAAGATTAGAAATTTTGCTTTTGATTCCTAGTTGAAGTTATAAGATTTCCTAGATTCCTACTAGAATTAGGAATAGTTTTTAGGCACAATGTCAAGAGATAAAAACAAGGAAATCGTAATTCACGAGGAGATGACATCATTTACCCAATTTCAATGTCCTATTTTGAAACCTACAAACTACACACTATGGGCTATGCGTATAAAAACCATACTAAGGGCAAACGGGCTTTGGGAAATAATAGAACCTAAGGGTAATGAAGAACTGGATATAAAGAAAGATATGGCTACAACTGCATATCTTTACCAGGCATTACCAGAGGATATGATTTTGCAAGTGGCTAGTTGTAAGAGTGCAAAAGAAATTTGGGAAGCACTACAAACTAGGCACATAGGTGTAGATAGAGTGAAAAAAGCACGACTACAAACTCTCAAAACGGAATTTGAGATGTTGAGGATGAAAGAAGATGATAATATTGATGCTTTCTCGGCAAAGCTCAATAGTATTGTTACAAGGGCTAGTGGCTTAGGATCAACATTTGATCAGGAAACTCTAGTACGAAAACTTCTAAGTTCCGTACCGAAGAGATTTATACAGATTGTAGAAGCCATAGAACAATTTTCTGATCTAGAAAACACAACCCTAGATGAAACAATTGGAAGGTTAAAAGCCTTTGAGGAAAGAGTGAACCTCTTTGATAGAAGCCCTAGTGACAATCAGGATAAGTTATTGTTCACAAAACATGGCAACATGTCGAGTCATGGGAAAGGTTTTAAGAACAGTGAAAAAGGAAGAGCTAATTCGTCTCAAGACAATTGGTGTGACGAAAAGGCAACAAATGTTAGAAACAAGGATGGAGATGATCGTGATTGGAGGAAGAAAAACTCTAAAGATCAAAAACGTTTCAAGAAAGACAAACGAGGTGTAGAATGTTATAATTGCCACAAATTTGGACATTTTGCTAGAAATTGTCCAGAGAGCGATAAAGAAGAAGAAACAAACATTGTAGAAGAAGAAAACGAACCTACATTGTTGATGGCAACTA
The DNA here is from genome assembly GCA_022545495.1 of Chrysanthemum lavandulifolium. NCBI lineage: Eukaryota > Viridiplantae > Streptophyta > Magnoliopsida > Asterales > Asteraceae > Chrysanthemum > Chrysanthemum lavandulifolium. Next base: position 247,156,909 of record CM040239.1, read on the forward strand.
TGACCGATAAGGATGAACTAGAACAGGCATCTTCAGAAGAAGAACCAAGGTGGAAAGGAATTATCATTGGAAAGAATGAAATCCCAAGTGAAAGATTAGAAGACTTAAGGTCAGAAATTGAGACTGACTTGAAAAGTAAACTGGAGTTATGGAAGTATAAAATACTTCATGACTTTGAAGAAAAGAAACAAGAACTCGAGGAGAAGTTCAGAATGAGAGAGCTAGAGTTCGAGAAGAAGATGCATGAACGAGAAAGTTCATTTGAAAACAAGATGAAGAATGAGATGACAAGTGTAGAATGTCTAAAGAAGATTCGAGAGGCTGTCAATAGTTTAAGATTTCCAAGTAAGATTGGCATAAAGACTAGAAAACTTTATGAGGTGCTGGATAGTTATTGTGAGACTGCAAAGGAGATTCCAAGACATGAACCTAAACAAGAGATGCTAGTGAAAGCCAAGGCAGTGGAAGAAGATAGCAAGGAAGCTATGAAGACCAGGATCCCACCAGAAGGGATGGAAGTTACTGCAGGGCTAAGAAGAGATTATGTAAAGGGCATACAGGCCAGTGATGGAATAAGTGCAGCTAGAGAACGACCAACAAAGCAGTGGAAATCAATGAAAGAGAGACGGCCTGAAATGATCAAAGAATACAAGAGATGTGAAGACGTTCAAGACAAAGAGGTCAAGCAAAGAATGAGCAAAAAGCCAAAGTATAAAGACAAGGACTTTCTACGAAAGACGAATCATGAAGTATGAAGGAGCTATTAAAGCATGATCAAGATTAGGGGGGTGATTGTTGGACTAATCTTGAGTCATGGCTCAAAGTTAGGTATTCATTATAGTTTAAGTGAAAGAACAAAGGGCTCCATGTACACTTCGAAAGACACAAGGACCAAGTAGGTTTATTCCAAACCTATTAACTGCTAAACGGTTATTTTGTGTCAAACGACACAACCCAAAAACCATCATACCGTTTGGAGAAGCAGGAAGGGACACGAAGGCTTCATTGATGTCGCTTCAATTAGTATAAATAGGCCTTGATTGTTTCATTCAAGAGACAACCAGAATTGTACAATACTTTGTAAACCATTACTTTGATTCTTATAATAACAAGTTGTTTGAATCATATTGTTTGTTAATTTCGTTTTACTTAATTTATTCGTGTATTAAAACCCCGCTGGGACAACAATAACCCTGTTAGATTTCTAGTAAAAAAAGGGCTTACCTTCAAGTAGATCTTGACAAGGTAGATTCAATGGCATAGCTTGTGCCGACGGAGTATGTGAAGCACTCGGAATGTCAACATGGTGCTCTTTGCTAATGCGATTCGCCTCATCGATGGATGGGGAATTTCTACTTACTGGATTCATCACTCAAAGTGCTTACTATTCTGCATAATCACATAGCATTAGAAATGGATGCAAATTCAAAGGAGTAACAAATAAGGATATATGTATCACCAATAGGTGAGAACTCTAATCATAATATATATATACCTCAGTATCACTTCGATAGGCTTAATTATGTATTAAAAGATAGACATCCATAAGAACTTATATGCAACATTGAGTCAAGTCTTAATTATATAGTATTAAATAATTAAACTTCCATAAGAATTTATATGCAACATTGAGTCACTTTAGTGACAGAGAAGTCTTAATTATGTATTAAAAATTAAACTTCCACAAGAATTTATATGCAACATTGAGTCACTTTAGTGACAGAGAAGTCTTAATTATGTATTAAAAAATTAAACTTTCATAAGAATTTATATTCAACATTGAGTCACTTTAGTGACAGAGAAGTCACTAAGAATTTTATTTAGAATAAAGGCACAAATTTGCTTTTAACTGCATCTGAAATCTTAAACCCCGGCAAAGATATTATTCAAAATAACAAGAAACAATAAATCCATTTCATCAAACTATCTATTTCATCGCAAAGTTAAGTTTCTTTGCGAGTATTTTGTTTTCCATTTTTTATATATATTTTATTGTGAATTTTTAGTGACTTTTGTAATGACATTTTCGAAAAAAAAAACAAAAAAAAAACAAAAAACGGCTAATGGTCTTAAAAAAATTCTAAGTTGCCACTTTTTTCTTTTGAATGCATCTACTTTTAATTTTCTTAAAAAAGTCAAATACTTTCTTAATTTTCCTATTTTAGCCATGTAGGGGGATTTGACGTGACACATCTTAATTACCTTTCAACCTGTTTTCTTTACAACTTACCCGTTAGTTTGGGGCTACAATAGAATTTTATCAAGACCATTCATTTTTTCCCTTTTTGAACAAAATGATGAACACCAAAAACACAAACTCAAGTTTTTTTGCAAACCTTTAAACTCAAAAAAAAATAAAAAATAAAAAAAATAAAAAAAAAATAATCATTTTAAACACAACCATTTACCAATATAATAGTAGGGCATACAAATGAAATAACTACAAAAGAGTACAAACATATAGAATCACTAAAAACAAAAAGTACACAACATGAATAACTTAACAAGTCTGGGATATTCATAAACTCTAGCAAAAAAAGGCATAAAAATTATAATGTGATGCCCTTACATCACCTTCCAAATACTTAACAATCATACAATTGTATGAAATCAAATACATTACCTTACTGATGAATACACCTACTGATTAACAAGCATTAACAATCCAAATTGTTTTGTCTAGTAAATACATAATCCCAAAAGATAATACTGTGGATTACAAACATACAACTACTCATGAACAAGCATCAACACAACTATATGGATTGCATACACTGATTCAACAAGTACATGCAAAAAATGATGAGGATTGGTGAGTGGAGGTGCCCAATATCAACTAATATAGATTTTATACAATATCAACTATTGCAATACACTGTTAATAATAATGCAAGTTGGGGCTGGAAAAGATTAATGTAGCTAAGAGAGGAAGTTAGACCTCGCATAAGGTACTGTTTGGGCAATGGAGTAAATACAAACATGTGGCATGACACATGGGATGATATTGGTCATTTGTCTAATCAAGTAACCAGGAGACAAATTTTTAGCGAAGGAGAAACTGTGGAGATTGTCTTTGCAGCAGAGTGTGTAGATGGATTGATCTGCTGCAGACATATCCTTACCTCACAGCTTGGATGGATTGATCTACAGCAGAGTGCTTAGATTCATTGATCTGTTTAACAACAAACTTTTTGCAATAAAAAAAATCAAAGTGCAAATACCCTTAATCAGTCAAAACGGAAAATGATGTATATGTTTCCTTTTGGAAAACAGTCCCAATACACAATTTGTGATTTTGACATCGGTTCTAAATTTTGGCAAATTTTCCTTTTTCTTAGCATTTCTTGTTCCAACCCTACATCTTCCACTGCTTTTCCCTCTGCTACCATTTCTTGTTCCAACCGGTACTTCATCCACTGTTTTTCCCTCTGCTCTTCCCTTCCTCCCTTTTAAATGGATCTTTGATCAGCCAGACCCCCTTTTTTATCTCCTCCTCCGATTCTTCATGCTCGGTAACCTCATCTTGATCCGCCAGACCCCCTTTTCCATTCATTTTCTTGGCTAAAATATTGTCATATACAATCATGACACCATTTCTTTTATCAACACACTTATTTTTCTTGGCTAAAACACTATCATATTTAATCATGACATCCTTTCTTTTATCAAGACCGGCCCTTCCTTTCCCTCCCTTTCTGAACAACCTTCCTAGATACACCTTTGTTTTTAACCTCATTCTTAACGACATTTTTGACCGCATTGTTAACCACATTATTAACCACATTGTTAAGGACATAATGAGGTCTAGATTTAAAAGGTGTTGAAGTTGAGCAACGCAAGCTAGCGTCTGCATCAGACCAAGCTACAAGCTCCTCATCGTACCCCCTCTAAACTTAAGTTTTTAAATAATACAGTGCTAACTTTTGTGGCTTATGATAAATAAACAAATCAATTGAACCATGTCTTACATCCATGTCATACATTATATCAAGATCAACATGACTATGAATTAACTTTAAACCATTTTTTAATGATTGTAGAGGGATACAAAAAAAATAGCCCATATATTTCGCTTTGGCTTGTCGACAACCCAATCTAAACCTGGACTAAAGTCATTAAGAATTGACATGTGAAATCCCCTCTATTATATGGCTACAATAGAAAAATTAAAAAAGAATTTGAATTTTTTAGAAAAATTAAAAGTTAGATGCATACAAAAGAAAAATGTGACAACTTGAATGCCTTTTTAAAGCATTCCTGAATTAAAATATTAATAAATAATTTATATTAAATCAATAGATAATTTCGCTACCACCCCTCCATTCTGCTTTTACTTTGTGTTCTTAAGTTTTTATTTTGTGTGGAAAATGAATGTAAGTGAAGAAAGCAAAAAGAAATGTGTGTTTTTAAGATCTTTTTTAAAATGAAAGCGAAAGTAAAGTGTAAAATGAAAGGAAGATGGTGGATTTATGTGCCAAAACTTTCATATTGTTTTTGTTATGAAAGTTAGTGGGACAATATTAATTTATCTCTTATGACCAAATTGACCTTTTTTAATTTAACTTAAGGCTCAATTAAATACATGATCAAGGACATAATTATAAAATAATAATTTGTTCATCACTTTTCTCTTTTTTTTCTTACAATTCAAGAACATTAACAAATTTTTAACAATCTTTTTATTCTTTTCCTCACCACTTTTTACATTTTCTTTCACTTTCCTTTTCCTCTATATAAAAAGTGGAGAAAACGATGTTAAACCGGCACTTTTGTGATACAACGCAGAGCATAGAACTATGTACTAAAAAACAATTTGAATATTTTAAGAGAAGAGTTATTTTACATACAAAACTTTTCTTACATACCAAATGACTCATCTCCACATCCATCTAAAAATAAATTAATGTATGAGATTAAAAACATTTTATTATTTCATCTATTTTTTATAATTTAAATATCTCTTAAACCATTAATCGTTAAGCAAAAATAATTACATCATCGCGACGAGCATTTAATTATCTTTCTATAGACAGACACTTTGATAGACTTTCGAAAAAAGAAAAAAAATCGTTTTTTTCACGTTTTTCGTCTTTTTTTTTCGTTTTTCTTCGAAACTGGAATTTGCATGAAATATCATATATGGTTTAACACTAATTTGAAGATTTGATATTAGTGTTAAATCACACATGATATGTAATATCATATGCGATACTAGTGTTAAATCATATATGATAAACCACATATGATATACATATCATATATGATTTAACACTAATACCACATGTGGTATTCAAATTAGTGTTAAATCATATATGATTTTTTCATGCAAACTTTAGTAACGTAAAATAATGAAAAGAACTTAAAAGAAAACGTGAAAAACACGAAAAAAAAAAGTTGTCGAAAGTATATCAAAGTGCCTATTTATAGAAAGATAATTAAATACTCGTCGTAATGGTATATTTTTTTGGCTTGACGATTAACGGTTTGAAAGATATTTATATTTGAAAAAAATGATGAAAGTGAGTCTTTTTAATTGTTGGGATTAATCTTATCCATTAGATTTAATAAAAATGGATGGTGAAGATTGATCCCTTAGTATGTAAAGAAGTTTTTGTCCCCAAATGATCTTAAATCATATTTTAATAAGACGCTGCACGATGATTTTTTTTTGGGAAAAATGAACAATATGCAAACCAATTCATAAAAGTAATATTCATGTCTTTCTTTCTTACACTCATATTGGGTATTAAGACGTGCCATATTATATTCGTAAGTTACTTTACGTTTTGAAGTGTGATTGGGTAAATGCTTCATTAATTTTATATAAATGTTTTGTAAAAGCCATAAAATAACAACATCTTTCTACAAATGTCCGACTTGAAACACTTGCTTTTTTATTAACATATACACGCGTCTTTCAATTTTGTTCCGACTTCACCCATACGACCGATTTATATTAATATAATATCATATTAAATAATATTATTTTATTACAATATGGGTAAAGTCGGAACAAAATTTGAAAGACGCGTGTATCCGTTGATAAAAAGTAAGTGTTTCAAGTCGGTAAATTTTAGAAAGATTGTTATTTTTACTTTTACCCAAATGTTTTGGTAATCATAGTTTCGGATCTTTTGCGACTAATTCATGAAATTTGAGCCATCATATACAGACTCAAACTAGGTAAAGTTTTCTTTTTTTCAAGACTATAGGCGTGACCACTTAAAATTGTTTGCACATAACAAAAATTGAACTTAAAACCTTTCAATAATCACTACAAGCACTTACCACTAGGTCATCCCTAAATGGTTAATTTTGATCGCAAAAGAATGCACATTTTTTGTTGTCACAGGAATTAATTCAAAATTCAAGAATAGCCCAAATAATGATGTGTACGGATTCGGTCATTATTTGGGTTTGGTTGATAATGAAAGAACCTAACGCTAGACAATAAACAACACATGTCCGAGAACAACTAGAGTGTGGTTTCATGAAGCACATAATGATTCATCATTATACTATCCTTTTGTTTCAAATACTCTGTTAAATATTGATAAGGATCTAAATCATTCCATAATTTAACTATTTTGTTTCTCGTTATATCCTATTGATCACAATTACCAAAATCATGAGGACGTAATCCATATTGCTTTTGGGTATGGCCATACAAACATCTAATCAACCCTACGAAGGACCCACTAGTATTATACTTCAAAACAAATTCGAAGGAACAAGTTCTATCTTGACTACAAGTGTAATCCGTGAATTTTACAACACTTCTGAAATAGCCCTTGTGACTACCAATTACGGATAATGATAGACTAGTTCTAAGAAGTGGGATCCACCCACGCCATTCCAGCTTTTGTCTCAAGTCTAAGGATAAATAAAGTTATCATACTCATGATTTACTTAATGACAAAGATCCATAAAATACAATCACATCATTTGGGTTAATCTGTATGCAATCTTTTGAATATCATGTGAGTATGGTAGGACCTCCTTCATATACAATGTACATTAACCAATCCCTCATAATTGTCTTAATTCAGTCATATTCCCATATAGTTGTTCAACAATGGACATTTAGAATAACATGAGTTATTCATGGAGTTAAACATGCAATATAGGATACAACTTATTATATATGAAAATAAACATAACAAAGTAATTTAACTCATTAAAATAATAATTGTGTGGAAAACTAGAAGGGGGTTGAATAGTTTTACCGATTAAAACTTCGTTTTAAAGTATTTAGATCAACTTATGTCAATCTATTTAAATGTGTATGTTGGACGTTGATAGATAGGTATGTAAATATGTAATGCAAAGGTAAAGAGTAAGAAACACAAAACCACGACACGAGTGTTTATAGTGGTTCGCTACAAGGACACCTTCCTTGCCTACTCCACTCCCGAGTCACCTACTCGAGAGTTCGTAAGCACTACGACACAAACTCCTTATGGCGGAGATGCCTTCACAACGCCGCCTACTCTTTTTCCGGTACAAGGCTAGACACCGGGTTCTTTCACGAGGTAGAACCAAACCTATCACAACGTCGCCTACACTTTATCTGGTACAAGGCTAGATACCGAGTTCCATTACAAAGGAAGAACTACTACTCAACAATACACAACACCTATCCCAAAGGAGAGCCACTCCTTATTACATCATCATCAAGGATATCAATATCCTTGGACACAACCTATCTATATTTGTACATCGACGCACCATATCGATTGTACACCCTTGGCATCTTTCAGTAATCCCTTTGACATGATCTTTTGGGACCTTTCACTAATGCCTTCGACTTGACCCTTTTGGCATCCTCCACTAATGCCTTTGACACGGACGTTCGGCACCTTTCACTAATGCCTTCGTCTTAACCCTTTTGACATCCTTCACTAATGCCTTAGACACAACACTTCTAGAGAGGAAGAAAGAACTATCAACAAGAGAACTTCAGTAGTCTTGATGATGACGAAGCATGGCAACTCATGGACTTGAGCTTGCTCGACTTCAAGAGGTGGTGATCTCTCCTTTAAGAGGAACCTAGAGAATCACACAAAAACAAACACAAACTACATAGAAAGATCCTTTGGATCTGAGGTTAGAGAGTTTACAATACTAGAAAAAAGTATGTGTAGGAGTGGCAACTTACAATAAAGAAATGGCTCACTATTTATAGACAAAAACATGCTACTATTCCACGGATCCCACGGATCCCTTGCTTGAGGGATCCGTCTAGTGTATTACTAGGGATCCGTAGGACGCTCACCCTAAAGTGGGTTGTGGGTCACGGATCATGGATCATGGGTTGTAGGCTTTGATCCATGGGTATTCAAATATATACAATGTATCTAGAAGATGCAATGTATCTAGTCAATGGGTCATGGGTTAACTCTATGGGTCATGGATAATACCCATTATGACTTATGCATGATGTCATGCAATGGGTCATGGGTTATGGATCATGCTCCATGGGTATGGGTCACTGTCTTTGGGTTTTACCCAACTACATTCAATGTATTTAGTCAATGGTTCAAATACTTATACTTCTACCCATTCTATTACCCATTATAATACATACTAAGTGTGTATATATCTACCCAATATGTAAACACTAGTTGTTGTACATATGCATTACTATAACATGAAAACACTATTGCTTGTTTAGTGTTTTATATGAAAACGTAAGTGTAATAGTAAACTATTGGCTCAAGCCATTTACGTATTTTATTTTTTTCGTTAAAATGATTTTACGTTTGTTATCGACAAAACATTAGAAGATCGTAAAATATAAATAAACGTTTTACTGCTTATTTGTATTAACAATCTCCCCTTTTGTTGATGACAAAACATAAGATTATTTTAAGGAAAAACTAAAATTGTAAAAGTTTGAATTGAAGTTTTACTCTTTCTCCCCTTTTGTCGAAACAAAAAGAGCGTCAAAAAGAAACTAACACATTGTTAAAAAACATATGAAAAGAAAAAATAGGAAAATAGAGAGTAAGGAAGAGAAGGATTCTTGTCTTAGCTCCCCCTTGACCGGTCCATCCCTTTGTGAGGCGTCAAGTAATTAGAAAGACTAAGCGAGTGCTTTGCAATTAAGTTTGCAAGTGGTTTCGTCTTATTGACGAACATGCTCCCTCTTGACGAGTGCTCCTTTGCAAGGAGGACATCAAGTAATGTAATCCTATGTAAATGATATTGCAAATGATTTTGCAATGTTTTGCTTTGACAAGAAACTCCCCCTAGCTAAGGGTGTCAAAGTCTTCATGTGTATATTGAAAATCTACAAAACAAAGGTTAGAGAACAAGTATATAATGTATAATTTCCTGCAAATAAGACTTAAGTTAGTAATAAACAAGTATTCTGTTGCACGGATCCCACGATTCCTCCTTTGGAGGGATTAGCAATGGTGATGTAAAAAGTGATGTTAACATCAAAATGAGATATGTATTAAGGAACCAAACATATTCTCACGACAATATGGCATATAACATGTAATTTCATTCAATAAAAATACGAGAAATGATCTACATATCTCTAAAACTAAGAGAATGATTCAAACATGAAATATATTTTCTACTAATTATAAGAAGTGATGGAAACCTAAAAAGCATCAATGTGCTTGAATCTAAGGATGAGTAGACTTGTTGATTTGGTCCAATCGTTCAAGGAGATGATTAAACATGAAATGCAACTCATTTCATACATCTTGAACAAGTCCTTGGGTGATTTGACAATTAGAGCAATTATTGTCATGACTAGAAACCGGAGGAGGTGGGATGTTTTGAGGAGGTTCCACAAAAGATGGTGGAGGTGTGTTGAGCAACGTAGGATGTGGTTCCACTAAAAGTGAGGATGATGATGCATGAGTTGGTGCTGGTAATGGAATGTCCTCTATGTGGTTAGATTTTTGGTGATTCCTTATCTCCAAAGATGGACTATTTGGTAATGTAGGTGGTTCCCTATTTAACGAGAAAGTTGGTGAGAGGGAAGTCCTTGGTGGTGAGTGCTCTAATGAGTAGATATTTGGATGGGAAAGAGGTTCGGTAAAGGAATGCATTCTAGGTTCTAGAAATGAAGGCTTGGGTGTTTTACTAGAGCTATGTGTGTTTGGTTTAGTGCTTGATGAAGCTTTTTCCAACTCAAAAGGTCGAATGCTAATTCTAGCGGTTCTTTTAGCTATTGTTGATTGAGTTTGTTGAGGGAGAATTCTAGCATTTGGACTTCTTACGGGGGATGACTCTGTGGATGATATCTCATGGACCATATGAGTATTCTTTTTGGATGAACCTTTGGTTGAAGAGGTCTTGCTAGATGCTTTAGTCATAGTGAAGGAGAGGGAGTAGTAGAAGTCTTAACTACTGATTTTTTTATTTTTTATTTTTTGGATTGTGGTATGAATAATGACTTAAGCTCTTAAGAGTGCTTGGTTTATAAAGGATGAAGTTGAGTTAATGAATTAAATTCTTGACCACTAAGAAATTTGGCATGCACCAAGGTCAACTATGGTGTTGTTCTACTACTCTAGGGAGTCATTAAATGGTAAGAAAAAGTGTTTAGATTACCAAAGAAGGTTTGAATTTGGAAGAAAAGCTGATCACAAGCTGTTCTGTAGATACGAATCCCACGGTTCCCTCTCACTAGGGATCCGTCTAGTTATAAACCAGGGATCCGTCTGGCAGACAGCAAAGTGGTGAAGTGATTATGCTCTTTTAAGGTCTAGTACCTATAAATCTTGAGGGTTTAACTTTCTTTAGATGTCTTAAGTGGTATGTGACTTAAATGTCCAACCATAAGGAGCGAGGATACTTAATGATGGTTTTTTGTAGGAAAATGGACTTTTTGAGAGTGCAACTAAGTGTTTAAGGATGATACTTATTGATTTGAGAATGAAAAATGAGGAAAACTGATCCTAGAGATCAGATGGAGGCTTAAGAGAAATTTGAAAATTTCCTAAAAAATAAAAAGAAATAAAAAACTAGTTTTAAGCTTATTTTGAGGTAGGGACAACTAGAATCAATTTGCTAAAATTGGGAGAATTATCAAGCTAAGTGTTTTAAGATGTGAGGAACAATGTGTGAGCATTGGAGCGGAAATATAGTGAGTTTAGGTGAATTGATAAATCAAAAGCACTTTGAATTTGATCCTAAGTTAGCTATGAGTGAGTATGAGACCTACTGAGCTTGAGGAAGACTTAAGTGGCCCCAAAGAGTCATGTTTAGCTAGTATGATGTGGTCTAGGGGAATGGTTTGATGTATAAAGGTCTGGAGTTGTATGTCTGTTTGCCCGGATCCCACGGTTCCCTCATCTGAGAGATCCGGCTAGTTATAGCTCAGGATCCGCCATCACGACCAAGAGCTTCTCAAAGAATGTGCAGTTTTTGCACTCTTTAGCAAATACTCATCCTAATCATTTCTACATTCAATAAACATATGCAAACAACAAATATAACGCATGGTAAGTAGGGGCGACTAAAATGTAAGCAAAATGAGTGGCATCGACTTCTTGATGGTGATCAAGTTGTCGTAAAATTCACATTTTTTCGGGTTCCTAAGTTAGAGTGTTTTAGTTTATACCATGCCATCTACTACTAGCTACGTCCTAAACTACAGAAATATTGTTTAGATTGTTTACAGACCATTGTTCATAAATTGTTCACAAATTCAGGTCTACGACCTTACCTTCCTTCCATTCATCCTCCTACTTCACCTACATCTTCATCTCCATCTCTATCGCCTTCACTCTTAACCCCTCCACCCCTACTTCTTCTTTTTTATGAGGAAGAAGATGAAGAATTAGAGTAATTATGCACATTTGTAGATTCCCGTGATTAAATCAAATATTGAAACCACGCAAGGACTCAGTGATTTGAAAGTATCAAGCTTTTATGGATTTTACATCGAGAAAATATCAAGTTCTATAGAAGAAATCAGTGCCGCAAGCGAGGAAAAAGCATGAAACGAGCCGAAACAAGAAAAAGAAAAAAGCTGAGTATGGATGGACTCCAGCAGATCGGTCGGAGCCTGCAACCGAATCGGCTGGAGAATGGTCAAAAGGCAGAAACTGATCGACTGGACCATGAGCCGATCGGCTGGAAATACTGCAGTTACAAAATTCGCATTTAATGAAGACTTTACTTTCATTTAATCATTGGCGTCCGATCATTTCTTGATATTAACTCTTAGGGAACGTTTTTACTTGATAGAGAAGGGTTTTTTAGCTATATATTGGTCCTAGTTTAGTGTACTAGGTGTAACCAAGGTTGTAAAAATCGCTAGGCGCTAGTGAGGCGGTCGGGTAGGGCCTAGCGCGTTAAAATATTATATTATATTATATGTATGAGATAAGCATAGTTCATCAGATTTAAAATATTTCAAGTGTTCAAATATATTCATAATACATAATTCTTCAAAGTTAAAAGTCAAACATAGATATTACTCGGTTTGTTGACCATTTTTAAGCGATCTTTGACCGATTAACCGGGTTGTTGACCGATTCTTAAGCGATTTTGTTGACCAATTTTTAAGCGATTTTGTCCGATTAGACCGATTTTGTCTGACTAATCGGTTTGTTGACCGATTTTTAAGCGATCTTTGACCAAACTGATTAAATAGGCCGATTATGATACATCCAGGCGCTTAGTGAGCGATCAGCGATTATGCGATGATTAATCAGGCGCCTAGGCCAATTTTTACAACAGAGAACCCCATTTGGTAATAAGCTTTACACCAAAGGTATTACTCTCACAATTTACTTGCCCAAAAGACTAAGAAAACCGGTGAAGGAGTCCAGAAAATTGTTGAGTCCTATCTCAATCATTTGTGTTAGTTTTGAGTTATTTTCGGGTTATATTATTCGATTGGAGGAGCGTGCATGCTTTAGTTTTACAAATCTAGTTCTTGTAAACTCTAAAGATAGGTATATCTTGTAGTTTAATGAAAGTTTTGTTTGTTACTTGCGTTCTTTTATGATGAATGTTATGAGTAATTTGTTGGTATACTTGTGTGTATAAAGTAACTATTGTTTGAGTATTCTTATCTAAGTGATGCATGAAAACATTTCTTGTTTTATGAGTTTATTGAAATAACATCTAATCTTGTTTAATTTTTTGGTAAAAACATTTAAAATAATAAAAAGGCCGAAATGATTTTCTTCATGTTTTTTTTTCCAAAACGTTAATGCTCGAATTAGTATGAGACATGATGTGTGACAATCATTATTTTTACTCATTAAAATGGATTTGAAATGATTTCATCACGAGAAAAGGCCGAAAGGATTCGTAAGAACAAATTAGATAAGAAATGCTTTTCAAACAATTAGAGTTTTTGGAGAATTATTATTTTAGTTAAATAGGCCGAAAGGGTTAAATAAATGAGAGAATTCTTAATAATGATTTTTCATGATGAAAACCATTGATTTTAAATCATTTACATTGGATTGTGAATCATTACAAGTTACACTAAAATTCTAGGACTACTCTAAAAAAAATTGGTATGAATTACACACAAGTATATGTTTTGATTAATTGGTTTTTGTTACTATCAAATTTCTGCTAAATTGGACTGACGTCCTTTTTAATTGTTATATTAAATCTCACATCACAAATTTCTTGGGACGATCTCGACTTACCCACCTTTACTATTACGGACGAGTATACTTTCTCGTATGTTTTAAATAAATAATTGGATAAATCGTTTCTTATAAGTTTTAAAACTTACACACGGTGTAGCACATCAAGTTTTTAGCGTCGCGGCCGATACTTATTTATTTGCATTTGATTGTTGGTTTGATTGTTTGTTGAATTGTTTGATTACCTGTTCCTTATTATGATCCGGCGTCGTCACCGTCACTTTGATCGTATTGATGCGAAGAGTACTATTGTTTCTAGTATAGTTTGTATTATTTTCTTTTCGTTGATAGGTTTGTCAAATTTGCAATGGATTGTATCTGCAAATTTTCTCAGACTTTGAAAAACGTTTCATTATTTATAACACTTCCACTTTCACTTCAAAAAAAGAGTCGGTTCATAATTTTTTTTTCCCTAAGTTTGAAGTCTTATACGCATGTAAAGATAATAGGAAAATGTAGTATGCCACATAGGTTTATAAATTAAAATGTTTTTCTAACTGTGTTACTATTTATATTTTGGAATATTCAAAAAATTAAAAAAAAATTTCACACGTGCGCAGGCATTATCACTAGTTTTAGCTTATGGAAAGTTTTCGATTTTGTTTCACTTGCATTTGCACGCCGTGTTCAAATTGTAACCAATTTAACATTACTAATAGATGTGTTACTATTTACTAGTTATAATACCCGTGCATGCACGGGGCTTTGACGTAGAGTTTTTGTCATGTATTATACTTTTTAATTGTTGATCGTTATACTTTTTAAAGTAATCACCTGACAAAATGGTCCAACAACATCAAACTCTATTATATATCATTTGATATGCTTATGATGATTTTGTTTTTGTTGACGTTGAAAACTTGTAACTGTTGTTGCTCAAAATGCCTAAACATTCTTGTTCTCTAGCAATGTGCTAAGCCATACAGTCGAGTGAATGAAAAGCTTAAGACCAAAGTGGATTCAATTAAAAAAAAAAACACCTAGAAATATTATTGTTGTATATTTTGTAGTCATATGACACTGAGCTATTGATAAATTCTAAAATGGATAAATTAAAAAGTATTTTGGATCAGCCCAACTCTTACCTAGCCCGGCTACTAAAAGCTATATTTGATGTTTTGCAGAAACTTCCCTGCGAGTTCATCCGGTTTAGTAACCACAAAAACATCATAATTGTGACTGAAAGACCATGTCAAAAAGGATTTAGTTATAAAATTATCAATTTTTTCGTGGGTCATTATAACTTATCGGGTTTATCTGGTCAACCCGATGATTTTATTCTCATTAGCAAGAGATAAGCTAAAAAAGGTTGCAACTGCATTTTTCTAGTTTCCATCGTCCCGACACTGAGAACTTGTACTATAGAAGGTACCACATTAGCAAGAATCATGATCCCCTTATTGTATATTAAAAGGTTCCTCACAAGCATTTTAATAACCTGTACATCTTTACTTACATCATGAAATTGTTGGAAATGTATATATTTACAAACATGTGAATGTCCGGATTCGAACTCGTGACCACGGGATTGCACATATTAGCGAATAAGAATTAAAGTTAATAATTAATGTTTATGTTTACGATTAATTATTACACATTAAGTCCGGTTAACGATCGTTAAGTATTTAACGGAAAAATGACTAACGACCGTTAAATGAAAAGAGAAAGGACTAGAAATGGAAAACTTGGAAAAGTTATGGGTTGGGCTTTGGGCTTTCAATAGTGGCCGGCCATAGGGCCTCTCCAAGGCCTAATTCCCTAACTTGTTCTCTAAGTTTACCTACTAGTATATAAAGAGGATAGGTTCAGGGTTTCATACAACGTGCATTGAATTAACCTAGATCTCTCTCTCTCTCTAGTCTAATATTCGGCCGAACACCCCAAGTAAGGGAGTTTGGTTTCGTTTTTCTTAAACGAGGACTTGTGTTAGATCTAGCAATCGCTTGATTCGTTTGGTTAATTCGTGTGTACAAGAACGTGGTTGTAAGACATTATTCTTACACCAATAAGTACTTCTTTGTTTTGCTTTGCTCGAGGGTTGTTTTGCTTTGCTCGAGGGATTTGACATTCGCAAGAGGTACGTTACGCATACTTTCAGTTAATTAATTTATTTGTTATGACCTTTAAGTCTTCCGCCGTGTACTCTTGATGTCTTTATGTTTTATTGTATTTTATATATCATAAACTCAACAGTGGCATCACGAGCCTTGTATAAAAAGTAATTAATTACTGAAACACATAATTAAAATAAACATGAATGTGTTATTATTTGTATGCTTAGATCTAGGGTTTGCAAAACCTAAACCCTAATTTTGAGGGGGCGTTTTATTTGGTGCCCTAATTAGGGTTTTGTAAACTATTGTTTTAATTGGATTAGAAACCCTAAGATGCATGCAACTTTATGTGTATATGCGTAACTCTGTTTAATTGCATTAATTGTTAAGTGTAATTTTATGTCCATGATAATTATCTGCATGTTTTATCATGGATCTGCTTTTATTGTATGTATTTCATGTTTAAGTGATATACACTAAATTCTGATAGATCTAAAATTGGGGAAAACCTCAATCATTATTAATTTAATCAATTATGTGCTATGTGGTATATATTTAGTTTTGACTTACGCAATCGATGAATCGATGCATGTGGTTCACCTTGTACATAAATGAAAACGGTGGAAGTCTTAATTAAATATATGCATATTGATGATCTAGAATTGGTTATTAATAAGATTTATCCAAAGGTTTGCATGTGGCTATTTGCATGACTTATTTTTTGGTTATGCATTCATTGTTTATTTGTTTATTTTTCAAATACTTGCTTGTTTGTTATGTGTAACAAGGGTATTTTACAAGAAAAATAAACTGGCCTAAACAATGGTGAAACATCTATTTTAAGTTTGGTAATCGTAATCGTTTAATTGATTGATTTTTGCACAAAATAGTTAGAACGGCTCACCCATTAATGACAAAGCGTGTGATGGGTATAAGGAGGACCGCATTAAATTGTGACGCCCTAAAGATGAGGGGCATGCTTTATACCGACCGATTCTCCGCTCGTTTGTGCGTCTTAATGGAGCTACCAAGTATTCCTATATGTGTGCATTAAATCTTAAGGGCGAATTAGTTTTAATTCCATGCGCCACTTCGGTGGTAATTATCCGAAACACTAAGTGTTTACACTTATGCAAAAGTACGGTATAATGGATGATAATTAACACTAAATTCCTTGATTGGTGAACCCAATACCTCAATTAAAGTTTGATGATGAAAAGCTTAAACATTAAAACAAGATATAAATGTTTTAATAAAATCTATGTTACGAAGATGAATGCATGACATCTTTGTACATATTTGATTTGACATCAAAATTATTACCCTTTAATTTAAGTTATATGCCATCCAACGAAACGGAAACACCTAAGATTACCTTTTATTTGCGAGAGATCGTGACTTAGATCGTAATCAAAGGGTAAAATGTCCACGTGTCGTGAGAACGCATGGACGATTTTGCGATTTCTTAAGTTGGACAACTTAATTGAGTTTTGTAGTGAAGCGGCAACTCAAGACATAAGATGGGATAAAACATGTTTACATGGAAATTGAAATTGGCTATATGTAAATCCCATAAATCTAGGAATTGCAATCCCATTACTAGCAGATCAACTGATGTGATGAGATTATGACAATTTGGATCCTAGTTTTCAGTGAAAATTAAATGGTTATATGTTTATGAACCATGGGTAATTAATTTTCTTGAAAAAGGTTAATTATCGAAAATACTAAAATTGAATTTTGTAATTCTTTTGAATGTATAATTGCAACATTTAACCGTAAACAAAGTTTAATCTTTGATCAAGAATTGCTCCATTCGCTTTCAAACAAATGTTTGATCGAGAATAATTCTTGAAAAGACAAAGCAAGTCTCTTTTCCATGGGAGAAGCATTAGACTCAACCCTATTCCTTTTCATGAATGAGAAAGGTATAATAGGAACGTTTTGAATTGTCTAAATTCTAATGTAACTCATAGCAATGAATTGCACGTCATATTTTCCATAAAGATTTCATTACCTTCATTTGGTGAATGAATCCTTTTGTAACAACATGAATGTTGGTTAACTGAAAAATATGTATGTGAGTTACTAAATTAGAAGCTAGACTAATTACCATGAAAATTGGTAAAAGGCAAACTAGTATATTTTATCTAGTTGTTTGGCTTTAGCCTTTAAAGGTGCTACATACCGGTATGGGCATGGTAGGCTCATAAGGAAGAAATTGCATACCCAATTTTCGAGTTAATAACATTGATGGATAACCCATCATTTATAGAGTAGAATACACCTTTAGTACCTTAGTAATGATTACGTATGGTTCTTTAAAGGTGTAGGAAAGTAAAAAGCAAGCAAGTTGTTTTCATTGGTTATGCAACACTTACAATGTTGTCGATTCGATTGGGAGCATTTGTGTTGCATTCTTGAATAAGAAGTTGTTTTATTGATTTCTAATTCAATGGGAGCTACAAGCCTTATTTCCTGTGTAGTAACCCATATTATCTTCAAAGATAATTACTTTCCAATTGTAGGCACTTATGTTTTTTTAAGGATTGTCATGTGCGTTTCCTTACAAATCAAAATAGTCCTATATCTACTAGTTATATCTATGACACAAATCATATTAATCAAATAAACGAACGTGTAACGTGTTGTTTATATGCTACATGATGTTGTTCCATGCACAAGTGGGAGAAATCTTTATTGTGTGCAAGATACAACACATATTAATATGATTTAAATGGATTCTCTTGACTGTAAAGTAAGAGAATAACGTTCTAATAGAAGTATACATTTAAATATGTATGATTGCCTTATTAAGAACATGTGTCAAGATGATAACAAAGACTACTTTATTTTAAATATTTATGTTATTCAATATTTAAGAAACACTTGTAGTTACAATTTATGTTGCGTGAGAACGTGAACTAGATTGTAGCCAAGGTACAATATCCACGTGTCATGAGCGAGCATGGATGATTTTGCGGTTCTTACGTTGAACATTTCATGGAATAACATAATTAAATGAAGTAATCTAATACTACTTTGAATTTAAGTATTCGTTGAATGACTTAAATATATGTAGTAAATATTAACTTGAAATATTAATTGAAACCTGATGTGGTGTTCATAATTACTTTTATTATAAATGTTTATGATTTTGTAAAGTTACAAACATGAAGTCTTTTAATACAAGAATTACAATATAAAGTAAGACGTTAACTTGCTATGTTTTAAGACATATGCATGAAGTCAATGAGTTGATCAAAGACTTATAACGTATAGTGGGATTATAACTGTTTTTGTCTTTTGACTTGGTAAAAATACTTGTGTTATAATACATGCAATTGACTTGGTAATTCTATTGTACCATTAAGTTTTACTTTATTGGTAAATAGGTAAGCCAAATAGTAGATGTTATCTTAAATATTGTTAGATTATCTTACAATATTAATTCTAATGAAATACCATAGTTTTATGGTATGTTCGATTAGAAGAATCAAAATCTATTGGCATGTTTGATTCAAGATAACTATAGTTTCTTCCACATGTTATCAAGGTTAGTAGATTGAGTATAGATTGAATATACTCAATAAGACTCCAACCTAGAAGATTGATAAGACACCATTTGTTTATGGAATGTGATGAATCACATTAAGTCTTATAATGAAGTTCAATTTGTTAAACTACTTGTAGAGTGGGTTGTAACAAACTAAAGTCGAGAAGCATCAATTTTTTTGTAATATCCCAAAGAGAACAATGTATTGTTGCTCTACTTGCTAAACTATTTAGAGGTAATCTTTAAATTGTTAAAGGCAAGTGGGAGTTTTGTTTAGATCTTTAAAGATTGAATTACAAAATACATAATCTTCTAAAATGCACTAGCAAATATCATGATGAGGCTAAACATGTATATGATAGACCTCAATATGATGGAATTGTCATTCATAGATCCGTAAGGATATCTCAGATATTTAATATGTTGAGGAATATGAGTTACATGATCATGGTAAGGATCATGGTAAGCCTGTTAATCATAATGATAAATTTACCAAATGTTGAATTGTGGTAAATCAATCATACAAGGAATGTTGAGATGTTGTCCATAAAGATAATCAACTTTAGATACTTGGTTTATCTTAATAATGAATATGAGTTTTTTCAAAAGATGGAAACCCTAGTGGTTTAAATCTTTGTGTAGAAATCATATGGACAATATTGTACACATATTTAATGCATGTCTAGTGATAATAATATTAATCATATTTAAGCAATTAACTATGATTGAATATTCTTTTCTAGATACATTAAATAAAAGTATAAAGATTATAATTGTCATACTTAGTTTCATTGATATGAAATTTTGACAATGAATATCAAAACTCTTTGTTGTGGAATTACTTTTTGAGGACGATAAGTAATACAAAGTAGTTTTATGAATTCAAATAATCTTTGAATACGTATAAACTGCAAGAATCCATGAATGGATATATGCATGCATCTATGAGATGATTCTTATGTTTAATATTAAATCAATATTTGATTTAATAAATTAAAATAAGATAGCTCATAAGTATTCCTGAAAGCTAGTGAGAGTATTATTTTCTTAAATCTTATATGTTGTATGGCAACTACATTCCACCTAAATTAAGTTTTAATTGGGAATGAAACTTTGTTTGTAAGATTTGAAAATAAGACATACAACCTTGGAATATATGTTTATAAACATATGCGGTAAAATAAATGAGTCTAATAAAACATGATAAATACATATCTTTAACAAGATATAATATGAATGAGATCTTAAAGTTTAACTTGAAGATTCATCATGTACATCATGTTGTGTATAAGATTGTTGTGTCATGCTTGGTTACAAGATGATTTGACAACATTGAAAGTTGTTAGTGTAATAAATATTTTAAAAGGAAAATGTTTGGATTTAGAATCACATTCCACAGTCTGGATATGCTCCTAGATTCTATGGATGAAAATATGGCAATTATTTCATAATTGTCATTGCCAACAAACTTGAGTTTGGTAGGCACCAACATTACACTATAACTGTTCGAAGTTTACGGATGTTTAAAGAGCATATTGTTGTACACAATGATCTTTGGTATAATTGAGATGACACTCAATTCTAGTCATGGTATCCTTGATGATGACCATGTTGACTAGTTATGCTCATCTAAGAGCATAGTTGCATTATACATTAAAGAATAAAGAATACTTTAAAACTTTAAAGTTTTGAAAGATAATTGTTATAAAAGGGTGGTTCGGTTATCACGCACCTTATGGAATGATATGACAATATCAAGATATGTGTAAACATATACAAGAAAGTCACTTATTGAAATAAGTATTCTCAAAATTCCTATAGATCAAAGTTAATTGAAATTATGCCTTGTCAACAAGTATGATTTTCATGACTTGTGGCAAAATTTATTAACTAGTATTATCATGCATTGATCTATTTTGTAATTGAATAAAGGATGTTGAACAATTATTATTAATGAATTAAAGTATGGTATACGTTTAATTTCATTTATAATATTGTGTCTCAGATTGCATGTTTAAATCCTTGAATAACTTAAGTTATTCTAAATAGTCCGTTGTCAATCAATAACATGGGAATGGTATTGAATTAAGACAAATCTGAGTATTAGTTAGAATATACTTGAAAGTATATTGATGCGTAGCATGACTAATTCGTATGATATTCAATGAATTGAATATAGGACTTATCCACCCCGCATGATAATACTTTATGGATCTTTGTCATTAAGTATATCATGGATATTTATCCTCTAACTTGAGATACAAGAGATATGTCATGGATGTAGTGCATTTTGTGAAGCAATCTAACGCTATCGTGGCGGTAGTTATAAGGGTTGTTTTCGAAGTGTTGCGAAATTTATGAATCCCGCTTGTAGTCAAAATGGGATTTGTTTCCTTCAAATTTATTTTGAAGTATAATACTCTTGGGACCTCGTAGGATTGTTAAGATGTTTGTATGGCCATACCCAAGGTCTTGTTCGGAAGAATTGGTAATCTTAATAAATCATAAAGCGAGAAACAAAATAGTTAATTAAGAAATGAGTGAGATCCATATTCTTATTAACATGGTATTAGAAACAAAGGATGAATATGATGATGAATCATCAAACTTGGTTTTCTCCAGAAAACCATACACGAGTTGTACCGGGGCATTGGCGTGTTGCTAGACGCTAACCAATGTCATTTCACGTTTTGTAAACATATCCAGTGGGGCTGTTGAAATGTATATATTTACAAACATGTGAATGTCCGGATTCGAACTCGTGACCACGGATTGCACACATTAGCGAATGAGAATTAAAGTTAATAATTAATGTTTATGTTTACGATTAATTATTACACATTAAGTCCAGTTAACGATCGTTAAGTATTTAACGGAAAAATGACTAACGACCGTTAAATGAAAAGAGAAAGGACTAGAAATAGAAAACTTGGAAAAGTTATGAGTTGGGCTTTGGGCTTTCAATAGTGGCCGGCCATAGGGCCTCTTCAAGGCCTAATTCCCTAACTTGTTCTCTAAGTTTACCTACTAGTATATAAAGAGGATAGGTTCTAGGGTTTCATACACTTGTGCATTGAATTAACCCTAGATCTCTCTCTCTCTCTCTAGTCTAATATTGGCCGAACACCCCAAGTAAGGGAGTTTGGTTTCGTTTTTCTTAAGCGAGGACTTGTGTTAGATCTAGCAATCGCTTGATTCGTTTGGTTAATTCGTGTGTACAAGAGCGTGGTTGTAAGACATTATTCTTACACCAATAAGTACTTCTTTGTTTTGCTTTGCTCGAGGGTTGTTTTGCTTTGCTCGAGGATTTGACATTCATGAGAGTACGTTACGCATACTTTCAGTTAATTAATTTATTTGTTATGATCTTTAAGTCTTCCGCTGTGTACTCTTGATGTTTTTATGTTTTATTGTATTTTATATATCATAAACTCAACAGAAATGACCCATCCTTTTTAGTTTCCTGTTTGCTGATTAAGTTGGCTACTCAACACTAAGATTAATACACCATCGTGCGATCAAACTTCTTAACACTTAGTTGAGTGTTAAAGTGGCGTTTTAGTATTTCTTTGAGTGTTTGAGCATGTTGCGTTGCACTCCATAATCGATCCATCTTTGTATGTATGATCTTTCATAAGTCGCAAGAAATCATAAGGAAAATTAAATAAGAATTAAAACACTGAAAAATATTGAAACAACTGATTTTAAGTTTTTAACTAAATCTTTACAATCTACATGTCCTGTAGTCAAAGAAGTTGGGTATTTGCTCTAGCTTTTAAATTAACAAATAAGTGTAAGTGTGGCCTTGTGCAAAAAAAACTGAAAATAAGATAGCAACAAACCCAAACTTCATTGGTTCATATACTCACCAAATTGAAGATATTTTTGACGAACAAATAAGAGCAAAAAGAGGTCATGTGACTAAAGTAATATTTAGGCCAAACAGAAGCAACCAATTGACTTTTAAGTTACTCCGTATTAGCACTGCTGACAAAGCATATATAGATCATGAACTATCAAGTGTCAACCCATGACAGTAGCGAACTATATAGATATAAAGCAATGAAATATTTAATGGGCCGGTCAAACCAGATCATCATGAATGGGTCGTTCCAAATTATATACAACTAATGTGTTGAATATGATTATAAAAACCTACATTATTAGAAGAAGAATAATCTATTTTTTTAATAAAGTGATTTTGAATATTTTATCCTTTGCAATCTGGTTTTGACCTATTAGACCCATATCATTTTATTTTTATTTTTTACATTGTTTAACTTAACTTGTTTGATCCATTAGAGATAAAACATAACCTTAATCAACCCACTATTAGGTAAATGGGTCAGAATTCACATCTTTAGTATTTTGAGAAAACATTTTAGATAAAATAGATGAGAAATTTTGTACCAACAATTAATATGGTAGCACCTTTCAGCGAGCTCAACCATATTCTCGCACTTACTGCATTGACGATTTATGATTCCATGCTGCAAGAGACTTAAGTTTGTCCTCATAACCAGATTGATTCTTCTTCATGTAGTCAGAGCATGAAATATTTTTATGCCATGGTGCTCTGCAATTAATACAAAATATGCGACGACATTTAAGACATTTTCTCATACCAGTTCCTCGAGCAGCAATGAATAACTCGTAAGTACATTCTAGTACTTCAGTTTTAGACATCAATTGTGAGTAAGTAGGAAACGGGCAATAAACCTTTTATGTTGGAGGAATAGCAACTTCTTTTACCCGTATGCTTTTTGGAGTTAAAACATAGGATAAAGGAAATCGAAATGAATTAATCACAGGTGCATCCAATTTCTTACTTCCATCTCATATTCGTTGAGCTGTCTCCACTAACAACATCAGTAAACTTCAATAATGATTTCAAACTTTCATATTCATAAACCATTTCATTCTGATTATCTCCTTTACAAACATCTTCTTTTGATAAAGTTTCCACTTTTGTTTCCACTTCTTGCTTATCGACATAACCGTGTCTTCTACTGGACGAACCTACTCATCTGAATTTAGAGGCCTAATATATCTTCCCCTCGATTTCGCAGTTGACCTCTCATTAATTCAACCTGAGTTAAAAGATTCATTAATTCAATATTTCGAAAAAAATGGGCAACTCACAACATAACCAAAACTATAAACATATCCTTACTTGTTCTTTGTTGGCCCAGTTTTACGGATCTTTAATCAAGATATACCAAATAACAATAAAGCGTTTGAATCAAGATGGTTTTCTTTTATTTATGAGTCATGAATATTTATTCTGGATGTGCTATCTATTTATACACTTTGAAGCGGTACAATGAGCGACATGTTGGTTCAAAAGAACCAACAGATATGTCGGTTGTGTTATGCTTGCCAAGTAGTGATTATTCAGAATGTCAAAAGCGCTTGTAGTTGACTTTCTTGTTTGACTTCTTAGTTGACCGGGTCGTGCGGGTGTTGGTAGGTCATTGGGTTGGGTCGATTGGGATTAACCCAATATTCTCCCCTTAATCACAATCGCCGTGACGTAGGTCTTTAAGTCTTCTTGATTAAACACGGTTAAATCCACCATCCGAGCTTTTAATTTTTGTGATCATCCTTATGTCCGGTAGATCAATTTTCCTTGATTATTTCCACCTTCTTACGTGATCTTCATCATGTCCATGTTGATCGGTTATTTCCACCTTTTCTTACGCATTCTGCGGTTTCGCAATCTCTGCGGTTTTCACTCTCTGCTTTTGCACTCTACGAGGTTTTAGCACTCTCTTGTTTACGCATTCTCTGCGGTTTCTGCACTCTCTGCTGTTTCTGCACTCTCTGAGGTTTTAGCACTCTCTGCTGTTTCTGCATTCTCTGCAGTTTCTGCACTCTCTGCGGTTTTACATTGTATCATTTCTCTTCAGTTATAGTCGCCATAAGTAATGTTGGCTCTAAGTCTTCTTCAATAAAATTGGAATGTTCTCTGACTTGATTCTTGCGTTTATTTTGACATTCATATGCATAATGTCCAAGTTTGTGACATCTGTAGCATGTGACTTGAGATTTGTCTCTTGTATCTTCTTCAAAAGACTCTCGTTCTTCCCTTTTAGATTGATAATTGTTCTTGTCTTGTTCTCGGCCTCGAGACTGGTTAAATCTTCCCTGACCATATTCTCTAATAGGTTTTCCTTGTCCTTTATGTCGTGTGAACATCAAAGTCTCTTGATTGTTCACTTGTTTATTCTTCTTAAACTTAATCCTTTCTTCATAGGTCTTAAGTCTTCCAATTGCTTCTTCCATAGTCATTTCACTTAGGTCGGAATATTGTTCTATAGATGCGACTATTTGCGAGATACCTATCGGTACAGTTTAGTAGTTTCGTACTAAGGTTTCATCTTCTATGGTGTGTCCTAGACTAGCGGCTTTGTTTACGAGAGTTGTAAGTTTTGTAGCAAAGGTGTCAATTGTCTCGTCTTCCTTCATTTGTAACATCTCAAAATCGATTTGAGTGTTTGAAGTCTTCTTGTTGGACTCCTTTTTCGCCAGCGTGTCTAATTTTCAAAGCATTCCAAATGTCCTTGCGGTTTTGTGCTTTGTTATTTGAAGTAATTGTTCCTCGGGTAAGGCTTGATAAAGGAAAGCAATAGCGGTTTCTCTTTTGTCTTATTGGGTTGAGTCGATTCGATCGGCTCTATTGTTTCCCATAAACCACTCGCTTCGAGAATGATTTGTATTCGAATTGCCCATAATGAGTAATTCGCGGGCTTCAGGATTGGGCATTGAAATTGGGGTGTACTACTCGAAATGTTAGTACTAGGTTCCTTTTTACCACATCGTTCGTCATATTTTTAAAATGACAAATAAATCTCAATAAAAATTTTAACACAAAGTGTATATATAAAAATTCTTTTCTTAAACTGAGCTCTTAATGTTTTATCTTCCTCGAATGGGTGTAAAACTTTGCTAGGTATAGTTTTAACAATTTTAAACTATCCTCGGAGATTATAAAATTTAAAGCTGAATAACCTAAGGTTAATTACTCCTTACAAATTATTCACGGTTAGTATTCTAAGTAGTATAAAACTAGGTTAGATATACTAAACAAAATATGATAAGATTTTAATAATGTTTTAAAATAACTTATCAATCTAAAAAATGTATATATCAAAATATATAATGTAAAATAAAAGTGGTTTTGAAAACTTTGGAACCTGGAGGGGTTGATGGTTTAACCCGATGCCTTAACTAAAATAAAATCTCAGATTCGGCCCTTTAAGCTACACGCGTCCCTTCTTATAACCCTTTTGTATTCTTATCTCGTTTGAGATACAAAACACACACGCGTATATTATTAGGATACTGCCTTTCAGTATCTATTTCTCTCTCTTCAGAAGATCTTTTATCTTCTTCTTCCTTCTTCTCCAATATTCACCGACGGTTCTCCGGCCTCTTTGTTATGATGGCTTTGGTTTTGACCGTCCTTTACTGTCTCCGGTGTGGTGTTCTTGTACGACCACTAATATCCTCCAATTTGAAATCTAGGGTTTCGGATTAATTGGGGGTTTTCTGATCCGTGAGAAGTATTATGATTGGAGTATGCAAATGAATCAATTGGGGTTTCAATTGATCCTTCTGGGCTTGATTCTTGATTCGGAACGGTGTGTTTGTTCTAATTTTGAATCTTTAATTTACGCCCTAAATTGATGACTTGGTTTTAGTTTTTTGTTTTGAATCAATATTTAAGCGATTTTGATTCGTTTCTTATCCTTTGTGGATAAAAGTCGGTTCGACGAGAAAAAATTGCGAATGAAAGATTTGTTGCGGGTATGAGCGATACTTATGTGATTGTTCCTTGATGCGACAAGCGTATATGGAACACAAAGATGATATCTTTTGATTTTGTGTTCGGATTATTTCTGAAATTTCTTCAAGCTGTTGTTGATTCGAAACTAAAATGAATGGGTTGGTATATGATGATTGTGGCTCTGATACCAATTGTTGGCCCAGTTTTACGGATCTTTAATCAAGATATACCAAATAACAATAAAACGTTTGAATCAAGATGGTTTTCTTTTATTTATGAGTCATGAATATTTATTCTGGATGTGCTATCTATTTATACACTTTGAAGCGGTACAATGAAGCGACATGTTGGTTCAAAAGAACCAACAGATATGTCGGTTGTGTTATAATCGCCAAGTAGTGATTATTCATATCAAAAGCGCTTGTAGTTGACTTTCTTGTTTGACTTCTTAGTTGACCGGGTCGTCTGGGTGTTGACTGGGTCGCTGGGTTGGGTCGATTGGGATTAACCCAATATTCTTGAACTTCTTCTGAGATGTCAAAAACTCAAAATGATCATAAGATTAGAAGTTCCAATGTGATACACAAATTAATATCCTTTTATAAGACCTGGAAACACAAAAGTAAATTATTAGAACTCCGAAGACGATACATAAATTTTTATCCTTCTATAAGACCTACGAAGTGGTAATATATATCTCTAACGGTTTCAATAATTTATACGGAACAAACATGAACAATAATTTTGATGCCTAACAGCTCCATATTCACAACAGGAAGCAGAGTTAGAATCAGCAAATTTCCATTACCCACGTCAAACCAAAACACGAATTGTGATAAATATCAAACCAAAGCAAGTAAAAAAAATCAATTTATGGTCGAAAAAAATAAACCATCAATGATTTTGACAAAACTAAATCCACTCACCATATTGGTGTTAAAACACCTTTTATGGTTTGGTTACTACTGTAAACATTTGCAGCCTCACAAAAACTTCCTGGTGCCAAATCGCTATTTTGCATTGATGAGAATCAAAAGTGTATTATCCAAACTACTCTTAGCCCCTACTCCGTACGTGCTGTTGTGGATAAAAAAATTTAACCTCAGTGAATTATTAACATACCTGACCGATATGCATTCTGCCAAAAGGTAGAAACTCATCAAAGAAAATGGGCTCGGGGTTCTTCTTACAAAGATCCATGAGTTCGTTATCATGTATGCATTCGTCCTCAAAGGTCCAAACTCCTAATAAAACCGAATTTTTTTTCTTCTACAATCATCCTCCAGTCCTACACATAAAAACGATATTTATACCCTTTTAGATAATTATTTACTTCACCTCATTACTGTAGGTATTTGCTACTTTGTTGAATTATTTGTCATAATGATTTCACCCAATATTTAATGCAGACTATTTTTTTTTCTTTCTATGGAAAGGTTTAAAATTGGCCGCCTCCTCGTACCCAATTTTGAGTACCGTGGTCCATTCACAGACCAAAATGCCCTTCGACCTGCCCCCTGGAACATCATTATCCAAAAATAGATGCTTAAGTTAACCAGGCCATGTATTATAAAGGTTGTCGTAAGTGTATAACCTATAGGCGACAATTTTGACCCATTTACTTATACAATGGTCATTTTGGGCCGTCTCTTATCCCAAACAATCAAATGTGGGACAAAAAAGAAAACGTAGCTAAAAGGGAAATGGATCGTTAGGATTGAAAGTCGCCCAACGTCTGTAAATTAGTAATGTATTGTAACTGTTAATACATAATTGACAAAGAAGTGTAGTGATTCAACCCAACCAAGTCCAATATGTACAGAAAATGCCCATTTTGACCAAACTAATTGTAATCTTAACTATATTTTGGTTTCCAGCTTCTATAAATGTGACTGTGTATGTATGTGCGATACTGGAAGCCAACACCTTTGCAGTATTTAAGCGAGAGGATAAATTGAAACCTAAGACCAGCATGAAACGCAATTTGTGCAAACAGAAACAAAACATTAGAGTTTTAAAAACTTTTTTCACCAGGTACAACTAATGTTTGATATTCAAATGTCAACTATATAATCAAAACATACCCTTCATAGAAACACATCGATAGAATTGAGAGCAAAAAGATCAGGACACCCATAAGCTAAACTTATAATTCCCGTGTCACCAACTCCTTCGCACCAAACATAATTTAAGATTTAAGTTAACTATAGTAAAATCGAATAGCATGCAAACAACCTCAGAAGTTAACGATTTTGAGATACACATTCCAACATACGGATAGGAGAAACGTAATTTTTTCTATACCTTCAAGGCCTTCTGAAATTTTGCTTTTCCACGTCCACAAAGCATAAAATAATTCAACGTCTATGGTATTCGCTAAGATACTTGAGAGCACCATCTCTGATATTACATTTTCTCTAATTTTTGAGTTCCCAAGCTTTCCCCTCTAACAGCAGCAACAGTCTCACATAAAGCTTTCCCTCTAACAAAAAAAAATCGTTATCAGCCTGTAATATCAGTATAATAACAGGTGCACTTAGTTCCGAATAAGATAATGTGCAAAACTAAAAAAAAAAGTTCATGGCGCAAACCCTTTAAGTTTAGAAGGTGCTGACATAGTCCATATGGGACTTTGGTGTGCAAGTATTCTTTTTACATGAAAACATATAACACTTCGAAAGTGCAGCTACGCTCGCGTCTTACAGGGACAACAATTTCACACTAAGGTTACCCACATGAATTTGCATTCAAAATCGTAAGAATAACGCTTGCAATTTGTTCAAACGACTAAATTTACTCTTTTACTTATACGATTAGTTCACTGGATGATGACACCATGATGTTATTTCTAGTGCAATTAGATTTTCTTTAACCAAATAGTCCCTTTTCCTAGCATTATGATGTGCATAGTAGGGATATTACAAACCATAAACAAATTGCCAAACACATTATAATTTGAATTCTATGATAATATATATGAAAACTCTTACCTGACTTTTGACAAAATTTAATCTGTCTCCTCATATCTCAACAGAAAACTTGATTGATTGAATTTAGTGCATCGATTTTGATTTAGGGTTTTGATATAGTTGGTTTTCGGATACAATGTTTCCAATGATGTGGGTTGTTCAAATTTGTTCTTTGTTCGTGTAAAGGTTAAGGTGATAGGGTTCTTGATCTTCATGATTCCAGAGGTTTTCTTATTGTTAGTGTCGATGTTAAGGTTATGATCCATGGCTATGATCCGTATCCATGGTTCCCTTTCTGATTCTAAAAAGTTACAATTAAACCCTTGTAAATTAAACAATTGTTATCTAACCTATGTGTTTGTTGGTTTTTTCTAATAAACGGCTTTGTAAAACGTTTTTTTTGTAACGGTTGACCAAATTGGATTCAATTTTGACTTTTAATTAACCAATCACGTCATCAGATTTCGCTTAGATGGCAAAATCAACATTTCCTATTGGTTCAAATTTAATTTTCAATAAGAAGGATTTTATAAAAACACTTCGAAATGATTTAATTCTTTTATTATATAAAGATATTGTAAAAATATTATTATTTAAATTGTGAGTAGTTTATATCAATACCTTGAATTTAAAAGGATGTTAATATTTTAATTCACCGACTAAAATGTTCCATGTGATGTACATAACACGATAGGATCAACTTGATTTTTTAAGAAAATTACAAAGGGAATTTTTTTTCCAAGTGTGATCAGTTTTAAGACTTTTTTAAATTTCTTTCCCAAAAATGCATTCTAACTGCTTCAATTGCATACGTATTACGATTACGTGGCGTGTGATAGGTGAAGATATTTTTACCCTTTAACTCAAATGACTAATTTACCCCATATATAAATAGCCTTTTCTCTTTCCATCTCTTTCACTACCCCAGATCTGGGACCATCCAAAAACACCATATAATTTTTTTTGTGTATTTCTGCTAATCCACAAACACCATACGAGCATTGAGAGTACTTGTACGAAACACGCAACCCATGTTACTCTTGAACCCACGAGTGACACTTCCACATGGATTAAATCATTGGTTTTATTTCAAGTTTGTTTTAGGGTAAAAGTGTTAATAACATCTATTTTCAGATCCATTTTTCAGAAACAAATTTTGATGCGTGATATTTTTTTTGGTCAATTGTTTTTTCCAGATCTGTGATGCGTGGTACAAAAAGATGAAGATTAAGATGATCTATACCCTTTTCTCATACAAGACTCGTACAAAAAGAGGAAGATGATCTATACTTCTTAAAACCAATCACAGATCCGAGGTTTGCAGAGCTAGAAATTGTTAATTTTTTTTGTTTATCTCTTGTGATGATTTCAAGGCATTTGTATTTGTTGATGTATTGTAAAATTTGTATCAATAAATTTTTTTCTTTTATTGTTTTATATTCATAGATTGTCAACAATAGTTGGCTAATTTATGTGTGGTCCAATTCACGAACCTCGAGCAGTTGGATTAGCATCAATTCACTGGTCTCTATTATGTGTGGTATAATTTATGTGTGGTCTCTATTTTTAATCATCTAAACTAACGTCTCAAGGGCATCTAGCAGTTGAAATAATTTATGTGTGGTCCAATTCAACTTTTTTGGTCAATATTTCAGATCTGTGAGGCGTGGTTTTTTTTTTTAATAAAATTTGGTTAATTAAGTAAAGTTATGTTGGAAATGGATTTATTGAATGGGTGGATCGAGTAATGAAATAAGTAATTTTGTAAGTATAGATAATTTTGTGGTTGAGCAGTGGTGGTGGTGGTGGTTATATACTGCTTCAGGTGGTGGAGATGGTGGTCGGCAGTTGAAAGCGGTGGTGGTGGTTATGGACTGCTAAGGTGGTGATCGGTGGTGGTCGGCAGTTGAGCGATGGTAGTCGGCAGTTAAGCGGTGGTAGTCGGCGAGTTGAAGCGGTGGTGGTGGTGGTGGAGATATGGCGGATCTTTTCCCAGGAGATATGGCGGATCTTGGATTGAGGTTGAAGAGAGAGAGAGAGAGAGAGAGAATTAGAAAAATGAAATATGTGGTGTCTTTTATATGTGGTTGGGGGTAAATTAGTCGTTTGAGTTAAAGGGTAAAAATATCTTCACCTACCTGCGTCCACGTGTCGTAATATGTATGGAATTGACGGTTGAGCGTGGTTTCTTTTGTGAAAAGAATTAGAAAAAATCTTAAAAGCAGATGGCACACTTGAAAAAAGTCTCATTTTGTAATTTTCTTTTATAATCACTTATTTTATAATGAAAGTCAACTAGCTACCGATTATTGATGAGGTTCATTTACACCAAGGACATTTACAGAAAGAGTGTCAATACAACCTCGTTATATTCTACCTACTTTTTGTAAGTGGAAGATTAGTGACACCTTTTACCATAGTTGTTATGATTCTGATCTTAAAATTATATAATTTTACGGTATTGTAAAGCAAAAACGATCTGAATCCTACATAAAATTTTTGTAATTTTAAGATTTTATAGGATCCCGATCTTAACCATACGATCTTAAGATTTAATCCGATATGATCTTACTTTTCTCCGATCAAACTAAAAAACTACAAATTTATAGGGGTTTTTTTTTTCTTTCTTTTTAAATAAAAATAAAAATTAATTTTTTTAAACATTTCATAATTATAATTTAAGATTACATTTCTATAAAATATTCATAATATTTTGTATTTATAATGCATAAGAATTTTTAAATTTGTCTATTAAGAAATAAAATTAGAGTATGATCTTAAGATCCCGATCCGATCTTACATCACGATCTTAGGAAAACGAAAAGATCCTGAATAGGATCTTGATTTTGAAAACCTTGCATCACAAAGGCCTGTTACTAAATTAAACCATTTCATCGAACTTTGTATCCAAGTATGGTTCCACGAAACAGCAAACTATGATAGTAAAATATTACTTAGGGTAGAGGGTGCAGTTGAGGGTTTTCCCTCTCCACATCTGCTCCACATCATCAAAAAAACACTTCCCTTATCTTTTCCTTCAACTTTCCTTCAATCACTGCAATACCTTATCTCTCTTCCTTTATTTTCTTATATTTTTTTATCATCTAAAAATACCCCAAATACATAATATCACACACACATATAAATAAAAAAGTGATTTCTGTCTCTTGGAAGTAATATGTCTGCTGCGGGACTTCAATGCCGCAAAAGAAAAAATAATGCTTTTACCCCACAAAAATGTGTGGTTGTTGATGTTATCCTGCAAGAAAAAGTGAGGCCCCGCTGGTTGTCCCGCATCCACACCCTAGACTCTTATAACAAAACTTGCAGATCTATACTATTAAATAGGATTAAAGAAAAGAGGATCGATAGTCGGTGGAGGTACGTAGCCTATATATACTCGTGTATTAATTCAATATCGTCTTCATTCAATTCCTTCACATCCTTTTGTAACCCAATATAATGTCTTCACCTAACCATGACCACCTTGCTCACTTAAAAATTCCCCTTAAATCCGTCATTAACCCCACAACCGGATGACTAAGGCCCATAAAGGCTGCGCTATCAGGTTCCTCATCATCATGCATTTGAGAAAGCGCATCCGCCACTTGGTTTGAAGCACCCGGTTTATATTCTATTACGAAGTTGAATCCCAACAATTTTCTACATACTTTTGTTGGATTGGAGTTTGGATCAACTATTGCATCAATTCCTTAATACTTTTGTGGTCGGTACGAATTATGAAACGCCACCCCACCAAATATTGACGCCATTTATAAACTGCCTCCACAATGGCGAGCAACTCTTTTTGATATGTTGCTGCCATACGCATTCTTGGCCCAAGCTTTCAGGTAAAATAACTGATAGGACGACTATTTTGTAGCAATACCGCACCTATCCCATTGTCGGACAAATCATCTTCCACCACAAACATTTGATTAAAATCCGGTAGTCCCAAAATAGGAGCTGTCGATAACTGCTGCTTAAGGTTATCAAAAGCCGACGCCTCTTCCCCACCCCACTTAAACCCATCTTTTTGGAGAAGATCTGTTAACGGCGCTGCCATGGTGGCATATTCTTTGATAAAACGCCGATAATACCCAACGAGTCCTAACAACCCCTGTATCTGTCGTTGATTTGTAGGATCTGGCCAATCCCTCACGGCTTGTACTTTCTTAGGATCCACCTCCACACCACGACCTGAAATAATATGACCTAAATACTCAAGCGTCTCTGCCCCAAATACACACTTAGATTGCTTCACATAGAACTGATGTGTCTGTAAACACCGAAAAACACACTCTAAATGTTCCAAGTGCTCCGCAAGCGTGGTACTGTAAACTAAGATGTCATCAAATAAAACAATCACAAATTTGCGCAGGTAAGGTGAGAACAAACGATTTATAGTAGCCTGAAAAGTAGAAGGGGCATTTGTAAGCCCAAAAGGTATAACCAAAAATTCATAATGTCCATAATGTGTACGGAACGCCGTCTTATACACATCCCGCTCATGGACTCGAATTTGATGGCACCCGACACGTAAATCCAACTTAGTAAAAATAATCGCTCCCCCAAGCTCATCAAACATCTCATCGGCCATCGGGATGGGAAATTTATCTTGAAAAGTGACCGCATTTAAGGCCCGATAATCCACACAAAATCAATAACCACCATCCTTTTTCTTAACCAGCAACAACGGTGATGAAAAATGACTTTGACTGAAACGAATAATCCCCTGATCTAGCATCTCCTTAACCAATTTTTCCATCTCACCTTTTTGATAACGTGGATAACGATACGGGCGCACATTCTCATGCTTAGTACTGGGTAACAAATGAATCCGATGGTCAATTGAACGATTAGGAGGTAAGGTTGTGGGTACCTGAAATAGTGAATCAAACCGTTAAAGTAGAGGTATGAGCTCGTCATGCCCTGAAACTGCATCCTCGGCTTGAACCTCTGCTGACAATGGTAAAATATGAACTTCATAAACCCCATAAACCTCGTCCTGCCCCAATAAAGCTTGCATTTGATGAAAACTAATTCTTTTCATGTGTAGGGAGTCATCCCCTTTTAACATATAAGTTGTGTTAAGCAAAGTGAATTCCATAAACTAATCCGCATAGTCATGAGTTACCTTACCCAAGGTTTGAAGCCATTGAATCCCTAACACCACGTCAAGCCCCCGCATCGACAATACATATAAATCAACCTCTGTTGTGACAATACATATAATTCACCTTTTTTATTTTTTATTTTTTTTTGGTAAAAGGTCAAGATGACCCGGTAAATATTATTACTCCAAAAAATATTTAAGTGCAAAGGATATGAGTGACATCTCATATCTCAGCCCATTACATGGGTAGACTTACATAACGCACTTCCAATTTCCAAAATAAAACAATAAACCACAACTCAAAGGAGATAAACTACCAATAAACGAATACCAAGACTACCTTTTACCACACCCTTTGAGATTAAAGTCATTAAATTCATGTGGGAGATTGTAGACGTGGCTCGTATAATCATCATAATCCTCTTCATCTTCATGTTCATATCCACCACCTCCAGAGGCAAGAAAATTCGCCATCGGGTTATCCTCTGGGAGTACTTGGTCATCATCACTGTCAGAAACATCAATCTATCCCACTTTAGAGAACGGATTAGTCCTTTTAGTGGGAGAAATATTAGAAGAAGAAGAAGAAGGATTAGACGTAACACCCTCCTGTTGAGCATTAGAAACCACCACTGGCTCCTTGACTCTATCATCAACCACAATCGGATCTTGTGGAACACTACGTGTCTGTTGAGACCCCTCCTTGTTAGAAGCCAATGAAAACTAGACTCAGGAGTCCCTTCCTTGGCAACATCGTCATTAGACACAGAACACTCCGCATCAACCGAATTAAGAATGCCAAATGCATTAGATGTAGACACCTTAGGACCACTTGTGCTCGCCACATCTACCACTTTTTTCTTATTACCATTCACCTTCGTAGCCATGGTAGGAGCTTTGGGTTGGTAACGAACCTTAGGGCCCACATTAGGTTTAGGAAAACCTCCTTTTCCCGGAACACTTTGATTGCCACTCTTACTTGCCTTCTTACCTTTAATCGTTTGAAAACCATCATCATCCTTTTGTGCAGGCTTAGTATTAGGAGCGACATATCTAGGACAACTACCCACAGTATGTCCAAAGATGTTACAAGTATCACATCGAGGTGGTTTCCATTCATATTCAACCCGGACAGTTTCAGTAGAAAAACCCGGAGCATCAAGTAACGGAATAGCCACAGTGAGACTCACTTTTAGAACCTCATATGCTTTAACCTCAATTAGGCATCTTGCAAAACTACTACGGCCCCAAGATTCCAAGCACATTTGACTGGTATAAGAGTCTAAAATTTTGGGAGTACCAATCAAAGTGGCTAAAATACCGAGACCATCTTCAGAAAACATAGCAATAGGAACATCATGAAATTTGACCCACACCGGGATGTTTGTCAAATCCTCTTTAAGTAGATTAGTGTTAACCGTCCATGGTTTAAGTATAATAGGGACATTACGAATCATCCATGGACCGTTCTCAAGAACATCATCAATACCTTTCTTAGAATCAAACTTAAAGAAGAAAAAACCCTTAGCATTCATCATGACCTTTCGAATACCAAACTTACTCTATGCATTACGTACATAATAATCCACAACCAGGAAGGCAATACGCTTACCAAGAAAGTAACCATAAAGAGTATTATCGAAACGTGAATTTACCTCTTGAATTACTTCCATTGGAACTGTCAAATCCACTCCGTTAGTTTTGTTGCTTGTTTCCAGTCTCCGAAAGTTAGCTTTAACCTTCTTAGAGTCAATAGAAACAACATCTATAAATGATGGTGTCTTTAAATTGGCTTGGCTTGTAAGTGGACCAGAGACATTAGCACGCTTATGTCAAATATCATTAAGCATATTCACGAATTTTTGCGTCCTATCAACTCCTAAGTCTCCACCACTCTCACCATTCGGTTGATCACTCGTAGACTCAATAGCAGGAGA
Organism: Chrysanthemum lavandulifolium; assembly: GCA_022545495.1. Taxonomy (NCBI): domain Eukaryota; kingdom Viridiplantae; phylum Streptophyta; class Magnoliopsida; order Asterales; family Asteraceae; genus Chrysanthemum; species Chrysanthemum lavandulifolium. The sequence continues at coordinate 247,193,970 of CM040239.1, forward strand.
AAATATCCCAACTGGTTTTAAAGGTAACCCATCATCACCTACTAAAATAAGCTTCCCCTCTAAAATTTGTTGTTCAAAATCACGAATTTTACTAGCCAGAGTAGAATCATGACCCCCAGTGCGTCATGACTAGGGCTAGAAACAAGAGGAATCGGCTCCACTTGTGCATTGGTGAAAACAAAAAGCAGCATCCCTACCACTTTCACCATCGGTATTGGAACATGAAACAGGCTTCAAGGTTTCATCTAACTCAAAAATAACCACCCTCTCCATCAAACGCAGAACTAAAACAAACCTAAAAAAGAAAAAAAACCAATCGAAACAAGACATCAGATCCACGTAACAGGAAAACACGTCCTCGTTTTCACAACGTAATGGAATCCCTAGTTAAAAACTAGGGTTTATGCACAATGAAGAGCAGAACTAACCCATATTCAATCGAGGAACAACATGTATAAGAATAATAATAGCGACGTGCACCAGATTGACCAAAAACGTGCGACTAAATTAAACCGTAAAAACAAGTTTAGGGTAAAGAATAAGTCGCCAGGAACCAAACGATTTTAGCGACAGAAAACCCTAAAAAAACGATCTAACCACACTTGTAAGACCAATGAATCACACCCGATCAAACCAAGGAAGATCGGACGCAGAATCACTGAAGATAAGGTAGATGAAGATCGACTATAGAAGGTTTGTTAGGGTTTATGCGCCAGGTGAGAAATCGTTTTTTAGGGTAAAGTAGTTGTTAGTCTTAATAACCACTAGACCAACACTCCGTTTTTTATTTTATTCACGCTTTTTTTATTCGCTTTTTTTTTAAATTCGCGTTTTTTAACTCACTTTTTTTTAAAACGCGCTTTTTTTTTTTTCGTTTTCATCTGTTTTCATACGTTTTCATCTGTTTTCATTCGTTTTTGTCCATTTTCGCCCGTTTTCATACGTTTTCGTCCATTTTCATACGTTTTTGTCCGCTTTCAGACGTGTTTTTACGTTTTCGTCCGTTTTCTTACGTTTTTTTTCCATTTTCATACGTTTCTAACTATCACAAGCTATATTCTCTGAATATCACTTTGTGATATTCTGGATATCACTTTGTGATATTCTGGATATCACTTGTGATTTTCATGTTACAAAACATTAGTTGAAAATCACTTGTGATATTCATAATATCACAAGTGATATTCAGAAACGTATGAAAACATCTGAAAACGGCCGAAAACATTTAAAAGCATACAAAAACGTAAGAAAACGGACAAATATGTATGAAAATGGACGAAACCGTTTGAAAGCTTAAAAACACGTATGAAAATAGACGCAAACATAAGAAAACGGATGAGAACGTATAAAAACGGATGAAAACGTATGAAAACGTATAAAAACGGATGAAAACGTATGAAAACGTATGAAAACGTATGAAAACAAACGAAAAGATATAAAAGCGTAGAAAAAAATAACGCAAATTTAAAAAAAAACGTAAAATAAAAAAAAATAAAAAAATAACGTGAATTTAAAATAAAATAAAAAAGGACAAAAAAAAAGTGAATAAAAAAGAAAGAAAAAAAGACAAAAAAAATATGGACTTAGGTTTATCTATTAAATTTTAGGTTAATCCTCACCATTAGATCAAATTAGATGGATGGCGGAGATTTGTCCTTGATAATAGGGTTGTAAACGAAAGGAGACAACTCGTGAGTTATTCGAGATGGACTCGTAAACTACTCGAAATTGACTCGATTTAAACGAGTCGAGCTCGAGTTCGAGCTACTCGAGTACATTTCCGAGTCAAGTTCGAGCTTCAAAATAATCGGCTCGTGAAGCTCGCGAGTTTTATCGAGCTTCGATTAAATTACACATTTACCCTTTTATATAAATACATTTACTTAATTTTCATAGAAATCGAGTCAAGCCGAGCTTGATATACCGAGTATTTATCGAGTTCGAGCTTGAATGTAGAAATAATCGAGCTCGAGTCTAGTTTCGAGCTCAAGTTTTATATCCCGAGTCGAGCTCGAGCTTGAAATATAAAGCTCTAACGAGCTCGAGTTTTGGTATTCGAGTCGAGCTCGATCTTAGCAGTACTCGGCTCATTTACACCCCTACTTGATAAGCATCAAAATAAGAGCAAGCATTTGAATTTTTCTCTCTATTAGTAGTTGTTGTTATAAAGCGTATTACAATCTCGACATATCTAAATATGTATTACCTCCTTCCCAAAATAAGTGTACAGTTTAACTTTTTGAAGTGTTTCTTTTTCAACTTTGATCTTAAATATTTATTTTTTTGTGTTATATAATACTTGATATAAATATATGAATAAATTGGATTTTAAATGTATTTTCATTAATATAATTTTCATCAAGTATTTGATAACGCTCAGAAGGAGCAGGTTTTTAGTTGCGTTATCGTTAGTTTTATGCATCATTTGGTTATATTTATATGATTTTATTACTTAATCGTGAAAAAGTGTATATGCAAGTGAATATAGCCAAATACAGGAAAAGATGTTGAAAAGACAAAGAATTAGAGTAATTATGCACATTTGGAGATTCCCGTGATTAAAGCAAAGATTGAAACTACGCAAGGACTCGGTGATTTGAAAGTATCAAGCTTTCCTGGATTTTATATCGAGAAAATATCAAGTTCTATAAAAGAAATCAGTGCCGCAAGCGAGGAAAAAGCATGCAACGAGCCGAAACAAGAAAAAGACAAATGCTGAGTATGGATGGACTCCAGCCGATCGGTCGGAGCCTGCAACTGGATCGGCTGGAGAATGGTCAAATGGCAGAAACCGATCGGCTAGAAAGACTGCAGTTACAAAATTCGCATTTAATGAAGACTTTACTTTCATTTATTCATTGCAGTCCGATCATTTCTTGATATTAACTCTTAGGGAACGTTTTTACTTGATAGAGAAAGGTTGTTTTAGCTATATATTGGTCCTAGTTTAGTGTACTAGGTGAAACAACCCCATTTGGTAATAAGCTTTACACCAAAGGTATTACTCTCTCAATTTACTTGCCCAAAAGACTAAGAAAACCTGTGAAGGAGTCCAGAAAAGTGTTGAGTCATATCTCAATAATTTTTGTTAGTTTTGAGTTATTTTCGGGTTATATTATTCGATTGGAGGATCGTGGTTGCTTTAGTTTCACAAATCTAGTTCTTGTAAACTCTAAAGATAGGTATATCTTGTTTTATTTGCAATGAACTAAATTACTTTAAGTTTAATGAAAGTATTGTTTGTTACTTGTGTTCTTTTATGATGAATGTTATGAGTAATTTGTTGGTATACTTGTCTGTATAGAGTAAAGATCAAATGAGAAATAAAATTAAAATGAGAAGGGTGAGAAGAAACCACAACCGCACATTTTAGATGCTCTTACAAATATAGGTGCATATCCCCTTAAATTTCTCCACCTTATTTAAAATGTGTGGCTCAAATTTCTGCTTATTCATCTCATTTCAAATTTTCTTCTCACTAGATCTCTTCCCTGTGTGTATAAAGTAACTATTGTTTGAGTATTATTATCTAAGTGATGCATGAAAACATTTCGTGTTTGATGAGTTTGTTGAAATAACATCTAATCTTGTTTAATTTTTTGGTAAAAACATTTAAAAGAATAAGAAGGCCGAAATGATTTTCTTCATGTTTTTTTTTTCCAAAACGTTAGTGCCCGAATTAGTATGAGACATGATGTGTGACAATTATTATTTTTACTCATTAAAATGGATTTGAAATGATTTCATCACGAGAAAAGGCCGAAAGGATTCGTAAGAACAAATTAGATAAGAAATGCTTTTCAAACAATTAAAGTTTTTGAAGAATTATTATTTTAGTTAAATAGGCCGAAAGGGTTAACTAAATGAGAGAATTCTTAATAATGATTTTTCATGATGAAAACCATTGATTTTAAATCATTTACATTGGATTGTGAATCATTACAAGTTACACCAAACTTCTAGGACTACTCTAAAAAAAATTGGTATGAATTACACACAAGTATATGTTTTGATTAATTGGTTTTTGTTACTATCAAATTTATGATAAATTGGATTGACGCCCTTTTTAATTGTTATATTAAATCTCACATCACAAATCCCTTGGGACGATCTCGACTTACCCACATTTACTATTACGGACGAGTATACTTTCTCGTATGTGTTAAATAGATAATTGGATAAATCGTTTCTTAAAAATTTTAAAACTTGCACACGGTGTAGCACATCAAGTTTTTGACGTCGCGGCCGAAGACTTGTTTGTTTGCATTTGAGTGTTGGTTTGATTGTTTGATTACCTCTTCCTTATTATGATCCGGCATCGTCACCATCACTTTGATCGTATTGATGCGAAGAGTACTATTGTTTTTGACAATGGCCTTCGGAAGGCAATAGAGGCCATTGTGGTTTGTGGGGGGCCCTTTTTAGGTATTTTCAATGGAGGCTCGCATCCCTTCCGACTCGGTTTGGTGGGTTGGGTTTATGTTGGTGAGGATGTATCTACTTATGCTTTTGTGGCCTCGAGGCGCAATCTTGGAGTTTTCGGGATCGCATTCTTGAGGATGTGGTATTGATGGGGTTGACTACGATTATGGGTATGCAATGGATCGCTTGCGCATTTCCCTTCGATTTCGATCTTAGCGGTTTCTCTAACAAGGGCACCGCCCACCTAAACCCCAAAATGTTTTGGCGTGTGCCACTTTTTAGTGGAATCGTCCGGAGTTTGGGAGAAGTTTGATTTATCCCCGGCAAAGCGGTGTTTGAATGTCTCCGAGCTCCTCATGCTCAAGATTTCTTGACGGTTATCCCCATTGAAGGGCTAGGCCAACATATATCGGCCACAGAGTACCGGACTATCCTTAAGCACCGCTAATGATCCTCTGCTTCCGGTGATGAGCCTTGCCCGTCTGCCGCAAGGTTTGTTTAGATTCCTTTGGCGAGCATGCGGTCCATTGTAAGGAGTTACTGGGGTTTCAAATACAGGCATGATTTGGTTAGGGATGTTCGTATGATGTTCTTAAACGGCAGGTGAATTTCTTCTAAAAGAGGCCCGTGAACTTTCGACGGATCCGCTTGAAGGAGGTCTACTTTACTGACCGGTGATATACTTGTGTTTGGATGGTAGGGTGGAAAATCTTGTGTGGATCTTACCGGTGTCCCTCTTGTTGGGCTAAGGGACAATGGGTTTGTTCTTTGGACAAGCGGTGAAAGCGGAATCGAGCAAAGTTGCTAAACACGAAAACTTGTTTAGAGAATCAACACGTATTTACCCCTTTTCTTTTGATACTTTTGGGTTCACTAAACGGCGGTTGTGGAGTTTTGACTAGGGTTCAACGGGTTGTCTGAAAGTAATTTTCGACCCTAAGTCACAAAATTTCATTTCGATAGAATTGGTTTTGCCATTTAAAAGGGGTTCTGTGCGATACCATTGTTTGTTCTTTCTTAATCTTATTATGTCCGTTATAAAAGTTTATAATGAAAATTTTTCATTGATAGGTTTGTCAAATTTGCAATGGATTGTATCTGCAAATTTTCTCTGACTTTGCAAAACGTTTCATTATTTATAACACTTTCACTTTCACTTCAATAAAAAAGGTCGGTTCATAATTTTTTCCCCCCTAATTTTGAAGTCTTATACGCATGTAAAGATAATAGGAAAATGTAGTATGCCACATAGGTTTATAAATTAAAATGTTTTTCTATGACTATTTAAAATGTGTTACTATTTATATTTTGGAATATTCAAAAAATAAAAAAAAATTGTAGCGTCTTGTGGTATAGACAGATACGTATATGCGGGTATAAGCGCGGCCATTCGATTTTAGTCACAAAGTGTAAAAGATTTTAAACTGCTAGTTTTTGTGGTATGTCTGAACCCCAATTTTTTTTTTCACATTTCGTTTTTACTGATAACTTTAGTTAAATTTCAACATTTATTTTTCAAGAACACTCTTTTAAAAATCCTGGGTTCGTCCTTATGTGCAGACATTATCACTAGTACTAGCTACGGAAAGTTTTCGATTTTGTGTCACTTGCATTTGCACGCCGTGTTCAAATTGTAACCAATTTAACATTACTAATAGATGTGTTACTATTTATATTGTAAAAATATTATTATTTAAATTGTGAGTAGTTATATCAATATCTTGAATTTAAAAGGATGTATTTTAATTCACCGACTAAAATGTTCCATGTGATGTACATAACACGATAGGATCAACTTGATTTTTTTAATCACTTAATTTATAATGAAAGTCAACTAGCTACCAATTATTGATGAGGTTCATTTACAGCAAGGACATTTACAGAAAGAGTGTCAATACAACCTCGCTATATTCTACCTACTTTTTGTAAGTGGAAGATTAGTGACACCTTTTACAATAGTTATGATTTTGGTTTTGATTTTAAAATTTTATGATTTTTTGTATTGTAAAGCAAAAATGATATGGATTCTACATAGGATCTTTGTAAGTTTAATATTTTATAGGATCCCGATCTTTACCATACAATCTTATGATTTAATCCGAGTTACAAACTAAAAGACTACAAATTTATAGGTTATTTTATTTTTTTTTTAAATATAAAAAAATGTTAATCTTTTTAAACATTTCATAATCATAATCTAGGATTATATTTCTATAAAATATTCATAGTATTTTGTATTTATAACGCATAAGAATTTTTAGATTTGTATAACATTACAAAAACTATTAAGAAATAAAATTAGAGTAGGATTTTAAGATCCCGATCCGATCTTACGTTCACGATCTTGAAAAAACAAAAACGATCCTGAGTAGGTTCCCGATTTTTAAAACCTTGCATCACAAAGGCCTGTTACTAAATTAAACCATTTCATCGAACTTTGTATTCAAGTATGGTTCCACGAAACAGCAAACTATGATAGTAAAATATTACTTATAACAAAAATTGCAGATCTATACTATTAAAGAGGATTAAAGAAAAGAGGATCGACAGTCGGTGGAGGTACGTAGCCTATATATACTCGTGTATTAATTCAATATCGTCTTCATTCTATTCCTTCACATCCTTTTGTAACCCAATATAATGTCTTCACCCAACCATGACCACCTTGCTCACTTAAAAATTCCCCTTAAAGATATATTATCCGCCACCAACAACTTCGCTGAAAAAAACCTCATCGAAGAAGCTGATTTCGGAAATGCTTTCAAGGGACTGCTCTTGTGGTCCGGTGAGCTAATTCAAATCGATGCTCGAAGGTTTAATAAAGATGAATGGGATGATGAAATTCAACAACAGTTTTGGATGGAGATTTCCATGCTCTCTAGTCTCAAGCATGAAAATCTGGTTTTTCTTGTCGGGTTTTGTGATGAAAATGATGAGAAGATCATCGTTATCAAGCTTGAGACCAGGGCAAGTCTTCAAAACTATCTAAGTGACTCGAGGTTGTTGACATGGGTGCGAAGATTGGAGATATGTGTCGGTCTTGCGAATGGGTTGAGTTACATTCATTATGACGAGCCACGCGATTTTAGCGTTATACATCGAAACATCAACAGTTTGACAGTTCTGTTAAATGATAATTGGGAGCCTAAGTTATCTGAATTTAGACTTTCCATGAGAATTAAAGCATCTCAAAGGCACCTTTCTGTCGATACTGGCAAAGTTTCGAACAGGCTCGGGTATATTGACCCAACATATGTAGAGACCAAAAGTGCACACCACAAGTCTGATATGTACTCCTTTGGAATAGTAATGTTTGAACTACTGTGCGGTAGGAAAGCAGTCATCGACGACGACCAAGATAATAAGTACTTGGCTTCGGTGGCGGTTGCCCATTATATGGAGAAAAAACTCAATGAAATAATTGATTGGGATTTACTGAACCAAATGGACTCTCGATCATTTAATATTTTTGCGGAAATAGCTTTTGACTGCTTGAATGAAGAACGATCTCAACGTCCAAATATTGATGAGATTGTCACAAGACTTAAGAAAGCGTTGGAACTTCAACTGGAACATCATAATGCGGTAAGACTGTTTTTCTATTCCATCTTTGTATTATAATAAGTACAACTCTATATATGTTTGAGTATATACACCTTCACCTCCATTAGTTTGTACTTTATAGCTAGACTCCATATATCTGATGATGCATAACTAATAGCCCTTTACTATGCTAAACCTCACCGATCGTGACTTTTCGGATACCAAAATAAGTTTATAGTATAACAAAAATCAAATTTTGGTTTCTCAAGGTGACCAAAGAGACCATGATTGCTTAGTTATTTTATCCCTCTTTCACTTAGATGCATTTAGTATAAGGTAAAAAAACAGACAAACAAATCTCATTTTCCATGCAACCATTGCTTTTGGCAAAGGCATCTTCTGTTAAATCATCTAAGATGAATTAGGACACCGAATTTTTTGGCAAAACAATGTGAAATAAAATTACAGGATTAAGATCCTCTAAGTCAAACATGATAGATCATGTTCACCAATCACAAATAAGATAAGTAAATAAAACATATTCTTTTAGTATAAATTATGAGCCCGCTTATTCATTCACTCTCACAATGAAACCAACATGATCAATCATTTTTACTCTAGCTTGAGAGGATCTTCATCCAAAATTCCTAAATAAAAATGTGTATTTAAAGGAAAAAAATAAGGACATACTTGGGTTGTTTTTATCAAATAAAAGCTTTGGCTGTTTCTATCAAATAAACGCTTTGGCTGAGGAAAGAGTTGAAAATGCATGCGACCTCCTTAATAACTATAATATGCTTTAACCAGTTGGCCTTAACCTAGAAATTTAATAAGTTATGCAAAACCAAATATAAAACCTGACATTAGTGCGAATTTCACCGTTTAATGTATAAATTATAAATATTAATCGATAGTTGTTGTGGATATAGAATATTAAAAAAAAAAAAAAAAAAAAAAAAGAAAAAAAAAGTTGTTATGTAAAATAATAATAGACCTGCAAAACTTATAGATCTTTTCACGTTTTTTGCTGATAAACAGAATATTATGTCTTCGCGCATGGACAACCTTGCTCACTTAAAAATTCCCCTTGATAGTATACTATCAGCCACCAACAACTTCGATAACAAAAATGTTGTCCTAAGAGGTGGATATGAAAAGAGATACAAAGGACAGCTCTCGTGGTTCGGTGAGTTGATTGAAATCACTGTTCGGAGGTTTAATAAGGATGGAGATGAAATGTTTTGGACTGAGGTTTTGATGCTTTCTAGTCTCAAGCACCAAAATCTGGTTTCATTACTTGGCATTTGTGATGAAAATGGTGAAAAGATCATCATAACTAGGCGTGAGATAAAGGGAAGTCTCAGCAATTATTTAAGTGACGCTACATTGTTGACATGGGTGCAAAGATTGAAGATATCCGTTGGTCTTGCGCATGCGTTGAGCTACATTCATTATGACGAGCCACGCGATTTTAGCGTGATACATCGAGGCATCAGCAGTTTCACAGTTTTATTAAATGATAACTGCGAACCCAAGTTATCTAGCTTTGAAATGTCAGTGAAAATTGGAGCGTCTCAAAGGCACCATTCGTTCCATACTAGTAAAGTACGGAGTACAAATGGGTATACAGACCCAACATATAAAAAGACTAAAAGTGTGAACCACAAGACGGATATGTACTCCTTTGGCATAGTATTGTTTGAATTACTTTGTAGTAGGAAATCAATAATCGCCAATGACACTAACAGGTATTTGGCTCCAGCAGCGATTCACCATTACAAAGAGAAAAAACTTGATAAAATAATTGATTGGGATTTGTGGAAACAAATGGATCCCCAATCATTCAACGTTTTCGCCGAGACAGCCTATGAATGCTTGAATGAAGAACAATGTCGACGGCCGAGTATAGATGAGATTGTCAAAAGACTTGAAAAAGTATTGGAACTTCAACTGGAATTTCAAAATGCTGTAAGTCTTTCTCTCTTCCATCTATCTATCATAACAGCTAATCTATATCTGTTTGAGTATATGCACAACATAATTAACTAATAGCCCTTTGATATCATGTGTTCTTCCTCATATATGAAATGCTAACAAAACTCAAGTTAACGTTTTCCAAGGTGACCAAAGAGACCATATAGCTTAGTGCGTATCCATCAATGATCAAATTTGTTGTCAAATTACTCATATTTAATTGAAAAAAATTAAATATATTAAAATTACTCCATACATTTTGTCTACTACAAAAGTTTTGAGAGTGCCTCAACAAGAATAGGCAAGTTGGTTAATATTTATTTGGGTTTTATAATAGTAAATATCAAATTAAAAGCGTTTCTTACTTGAGGTTCAGGGAAACTTGACAAAAAAGGTTCCCTAAAATTTTCAATTTTCTTCACAAAGCAAGGGATTTTGATGGAAAAAAAGGAAAAATACAAAACTTTTTTGGGCTATTTTTATTTTTAACCAAAATATATTTTTTCACCAAAACTAAAAATAAAATAAAAATAATAATGCAAAAAAAAGAGTGCGGATTCTACTCGAAGTCACAATATACATGAGAAACGAAATTAAAATTTACTGTACCATTTACTGAAATTTTTTGTTTTAACTAAACCTCTAAACAGGAACTAATCATCCAAATGAGTTGCTAAATATAATAAAAGTTTTGGTTTAGAAAAATTATATAATTAGTAGTATATGATTTGTACGTGATTATTTTTATCTTATATAAATAATAACATTTTAAACATTAACAATATGTAAAGAATTTAAATTGAAAACTAACTTTTCTCAACACCTCCCATAATAACTAAAATATCACCTATGCGAAAAACTAAATATTTATATTTATTTCTGTGTTAATCTTGATGACAATATGAAAACAATGAATATAATTTTTCTTTCAAAAAATTACGCATTATCAAGTTTTATATATATTGTTGTAAAAAGTGAGTACCCTTTAAAAAAAAAAAGCGGCCACCTGGTTAAAGGGTGTAATATAAATAATGTGAAGTATATTAGGTATAAAAGAGAGACTTTTTCAATGATATAGTTTAGTTATCGTTTACTTGGTGTTCTAGTCGTTGTAACTCTAAATTCAACTGTACTACGTGGATGCAAAATCCTAGTCTTATCAGTAGTAATTTCTTTCTAGCTCTTTGCTAGTTTTCTAATAATATTGTCGTTCAAAAAAAAAAGTTACGTATGTAATTAAAATATAAACTGTCAATTCAAGTCAATTGCACATAAAAGAAATGGGCAAAACATACATTATATAACTTACGAAATAAGCAACTTTTTACATCAAATCGAATACGATATTGTTGGATATGAATGTAATATCGTGTGAGATCCGTAGAATACTTACTTACGCATGCTACAAGTAAAAGGGATAAAATACCTGTAATATCTCAGGAAATGGTAGGTCTTATGATGTTAAAAGCTCATAAAAGGTGGTACCTGCAACAATGTAAAATAGATTAATACTCAATGAATATACAATGCAAAACATTATGTTTGAGTCAAAATCCCTCGAAACTGCATAAATCCATAAACATGTAGACACAGATTATGTAATAGCCCAAAATGGAGGAAGTCCACTCTTCGGTTTCATCTTGATATTCAACTTGTCAACCATTGAAATACATCTCAAACTTTTCTTGCAGTACACACCTTGTATACTGCGTGCAGCAGCTAAGAATTAATCTTCTTAGAATGTCTATGAGAATCAAGTTCACTCTTTCACAAAGCACACACCATATATAGTTTTTCCACCACTTTAACACCTTCCACCCATAATCATCACCTTTATGCAAAGTATCACCCATGCACTAACATAATAATAACTTTAAAGTACAAGATTTAGAATGAAATACAAGATCAATAACATACAAAGGCAACTATATGTATAGCTCAATATGTCTTAGAAAAGGTTCAGGAATTTAATCAAATGGCATTATTTCATTTTATTGTAACTCACATTTTTACAGATAATGTCTTCGCTTAAGGACGATCTTGTTCATCTAAAAATCCCCCTTGAAATTATTCAATCCGCCACAAACAACTTCGATGAAGAAAATGTCATCAGCAAATGCGAAATTGGAAACCGTTACACGGGACAGATCTTGTGGTCCGGTGAGTTGATTGATATCATTGCTTGGAGGTGGTTAAATAAAGAAAGGGTAGAACAACAGTTTTGGAGGGAGATTTCATTGCTTTCGAGTCTCAAGCATAAGAATGTGGTTTCTCATGTTGGGTTTTGTGATGAGAATGGTGAGAAAATCATCGTTAACAAGCGTCAGATGGGAGGAAGTCTCAGCAACTATCTAAGCGACACGATGTTGTTGACGTGGGTGCAAAGATTGGAGATATCTGTCGGTATTGTGCATGCATTAAGCTACATTCATTATGACGAGACACGCGATTTTAGCGTAATACACCGCAATATCGACAGTAACACAGTTATATTAAGTGATGACTGGGTACCCAAGCTATCTAATTTTGAATGTTCCATGAGGATTAAAGCATCTGAAAGGCACAATTCTTTCCATACTAATGAAGTTCAGTATGTGAATGGGTGTGGAGACCCAACATATTGGGAAACTAAAAGTGTGAACCACAAGTCGGATATGTATTCCTTTGGAATAGTATTGTTTGAACTATTGTGTGGCAGGAACTCAATAAGTGACGATGAAGATAATAAGTATTTGGGTCCGGTAGCCATTTTTCATTATAAAAAGAAAATACTAGATGAAATAATCGATCCGATTTTATGGAAACAGATGGATCCGCAATCATTTAACGTGTTCGCAGAAACAGCGTACGATTGCTTAAATGAAGAACGATCAAAACGGCCAAATGTAAATGAGATAGTCCCAAGACTTGAAAAGGCTTTGGAACTTCAGTTGGCATGTAAAAATACTGTAAGACGGTTTTTTCGATCTCTTTCATCTTTCTATCATAATAAGGGGTGTTTGTTTAATTAGCTTATACGTGGCTTATTAGCTTATTTGTTTTTCGGCTTATATATTATATAAGCCTTAATTTTCCGGCTTATTTTGCGACTTATGGGCTTATATAAGCCTGTTATGATATTATTTACTTATATAAGCCTATAATAAGTATCAAAATAATGTGGAAAAGTGATACTTATGAAATATAAGCCGAAATTAAATAGGCTAATAAGCTCACATATAAGTTTAAACAAACACCCCCCAACTATTCTACATTTATTTTGATAATAATCATAATAATTTTATTTATTAGTGTATTTATGATGTTAAAGGAACACTCATTAGTTGCCGCAGAAGTTGAAGGTACATCAACCAATCATGACAAGGTAACTATTTGCTTCTAACTCTTGCTATACTCATTAAAAGTTTTTAATGTCCTGTTGTTAGGAGGGGTTAAACCTTAATTAGGATTAAAGTTTCAAGGTATGAAAAATTGGATTCATGCTAAATAATAAAGGTGAAAATCCTCAATAATAACCGAGTTACAATAGTGTTTTGATAATAAAATCACTAACTTTATTTTGAGTATAAAACAACACAAAGTAACAATAGTGTTTCACTGTTGTGAACCTTTTATGTTAGAGTGACGCGAAAATGACACTTTTCAAACTTGGTTATTATTTTGTGGTTATTCTTTATGTTCAGAATTACATTAATTAGTTGTACATAAAATTAGTTGAAATTGGTTGTACATAAAATTAGTTGAAAGTATTTATATTCAGAAGGGGAATGTTCATTTTTAAGGTACAGTCTGATAATGGATATTTTTTTCTTTTGAACGGACTGATAATGCATATATGAATATGAATAATGCATATATGATTTTATGGTCGACATATAGTTTCTTTGACTTAGGGGGTGTTTGGGATTGTTTTATTGAAAATAAATTATGCGTTTTGAAAATGAATAATTAGATAATTAACTATTAAAAAACGTAATTTTAAAATATAATGTTTGGATTTGAAATATAACTTTTATGAATATTTGGCATATCTGATTATTTAATAGATAGTATGTCAAACGACTAAAAAGGACATCTTTATATATGAATTGAGTTTTATAAATTTAACAATGAACAATTTTCTTTCCAACAAATGAAAATTTATTTGCATAACTATTACATCTATTTTCTAATCAAATCATTCCATCTATTTAAAACACTGTTTATTTGTGTACTACGAAGATAATCTAAAACACTTTTGGTTTTCACCCATCCTATCTAAAAGTGGACTACCGTATAAAAAGAAAAGAAACAAAAAACTTATAAAACTTAAGGGTGCGAGGGTTGTGGGTTACAAAGGAAAACAAGGAAAACAACTAAAATTTGTTTTGTAATTTTTCATGTATCTCTATTTTTCTTGTTTTCCGCAAAACATTTTGTGGAAAACAAGAGCGTTTTCTCCCAACTAAACGCACCCTAATATTTCTTAATATTGTATACGAAACAAAACCCACAAGTGACGAAACCAATAGACATGACCAAATAAGGTGTCTTTGTGAATTGTGAGAAACTGTCATGAGGTAACGAGGGTGTTTTTTGTAATTTGTGAAAAGAGGATATAATTGCGTTTTCCAAAAGCAAGGGTGGACTTGCTGCCACAAAACGCAGAAAATCAATTATCTTAGTTTCCTATCCAAACACTATTTACTAACTTATTGCGTTTCCAAATCTCAATAATCACATAAGCAGTTTCATAACGGTTTCCCAAACACCTTTTTTTTTTTGGGTGCAAAACACCCCCTTAATTGGAACACTCATAAATTTGTGTTACTATTAGATGACAGATTTTCTAAAAGATCACCGGGTTTACAAATATAAGTCCTTTTATGTGGCCACGTCTCATTTCAAGACCACTTTTTATCTATGAGAGGTGATTTGCACACTCCCATAAATAATTAAGACACTCAAGTTTTAAATGTTTGGACATTTAAACCCTTACAGAATAAAAATAGCTAAAATAATGTGAGGATATAAATGTCCAAACACTCAAATTTTGAGTGTCCAAATCATTTATGAGAGTGTGATACGACTTGACTCGTACCAAGGTTGCACCACTATAGCGTGCGCAAGCTCCTAAGAAAGAGACGAGAAGACTAGAGAATTATTTGACACAAAACTGACTTTCATTAATGCCTCACGCGGTATAAATGGATAAACCCTAACTTGTATCACAAGTCGATTACAAGATAGATTCTAGAACAATGACACTTTCCTAATGAAACACAAAGACATTCCTAAACAAATAGATAAACGGGTTAGACAAGTCCTAGCCCATTACGAACTCCTCATGCCAACCCGGTGCTTTCCTGGACCGCTTGCCACGACCCTACCCACTATCATTCGTGGGTGTAACATTCTCTTCTCCTTCAAAACTTACCTTGTCCTCAAGGTTATACGAAGGACATGTGGCCTTGAAATCAGTCATCCATTCCCATGTCGCCTCCTCCGGAGACCGTCCGTCCCATTGCACCAAGACCTGCTTATCTAATCTTCCATTTCGCAACACTACCCGTGAATCACATATAGCCACGGGTTTTTCAAGTGGTTGTCCCTCTTGAAATTCCTCGTGTAATTCGGTTACTACTGCATCCCCACTACCTAAAAATAGCTTGAGATTGGACACATGAAAAACCGGATGAATCGTGCTTGTACTAGGAAGAGCAAGTCGATAAGCCACCTTCCCTATCCTTTCCAATATCTCGTATGGACCATAATACCGTTTTGAAAGTTTATTTGAAAGACTCTTAGCAAGAGTGAGTTACCGATAAGGCTATAATTTAACGAGCACTTTATCTCCCACATTAAACTTAATATCACGCCGATTGTGATTAGCCTTTACCTCCATTCTATTTTTAGCCTCTAAAAGATTCTGCTTGAGTCTTCGTCTTAACCCATCACGTTCTACTAATAACTCTTCTACGGCCGCCACCTATGGTATTAAGGATAAAGGTAATCTTCAATACAAAGCTTGATATGGTGACATTCTAAGGCTACTATGGTAGCTTGTATTGTAACAAAACTCAGCCCATGGTAAGAGACACACCCACTGTTGTGGTTTATCCGACACCATAGCTCGGAGGTACTGTTCCAAACCCTGGTTAACAACCTCCGTTTGCCCATCCGTTTGAGGATGATAGGTCGTGCTTTGATTCAATTGAGTTCCGCTAAGTTGAAATAATTGAGTCCAAAACTTGCTAACAAAGATTGGGTTACGATCAGAAACAATTGTTTTTGGGATTCCATGGTGTTTAATTACAATTTCCAAAAACAGTTCAGCCACTTTATGAGAATTGAAGCTGGTAGGTAACGAACCAAAATGGGCATATTTAGAGAATCGGTCCACCACCACAAGAATAACCGAAAATCCCTTATAAACTGGTAAACCGGTAATGAAGTCCATAGACACATCTTCCCATACGGCATTGGCGTAGGTAATGATTTTAGATAGCCACCCATCGCCTGAGTTGAATACTTAGTTTGTTGACACACTAAGCATTGTTTGATATAATATTCTACCGACTTCCTCATTCCCATCCAATAAAACAATGCTGATAGTCCAACTAGCATTTTCTTGACACCTCTGTGTCTGGCACTAGGCGTATCATGGAACTCATGTAGCAACACCCTTTTCAACTTTGATTCTTTCCCCACATAATGCGATCCTGAAAAATCACGAGCCCTTGCTCACGTCTAAACCCAATCGGTTCAGTTCCCATATCCAACTTTCTATGTAGGCTAAGCAATTCCTCCAACGATTCACTCTCTCCCTTTAAATCCGTCATTAACCCCACAACCGGATGACTAAGGCCCATAAAGGTTGCGCTATTAGGTTCCTCATCATCATGCATTCGAGAAAGCGCATTTGCCACTTGGTTTGAAGAACCCGGTTTATATTCTATTACGAAGTCGAATCCCAACAATTTTCTAACATACTTTTGTTGGATTGGAGTTTGGATCACCTGTTGCATCAATTCCTTAATACTTTTGTGGTCGGTACGAATTATGAAATGCCGCCACACCAAATATTGACGCCATCTATAAATTTCCTCCACGATGGCGAACAACTCTTTTTGATATGTGGCTGCCATACGCATTCTTGGCCCAAGCTTTCAGCTAAAATAACTGATAGGACGACTATTTTGTAGCAATACCACACCTATCCCATTGTCGGACAAATCATCTTTTACTACAAACATTTGATTAAAATCTGGTAGTCCCAAAATAGGAGCTGTCGATAACTGCTGCTTAAGTTTATCAAAAGCCGACGCCTCTTCCCCACCTCACTTAAAGCGATCTTTTTGGAGAAGATCTCTTAACGGCGCTGCCATGGTGGCATATCCTTTGATAAAACGCCAATAATACCCAACGAGTCCTAACAACCCCCGTATCTGTCGTTGATTTGTAGGCTCTGGCCAATCCCTCACAGCTTGCACTTTCTTAGGATCCACCTCCACACCACGACCTGAAATAATATGACCTAAATACTCAAGCATCTATGCCCAAATACACACTTAGATCGCTTCACATAGAACTGATGTGTCTGTAACACCGAAAAACACACTCTAAATGTTCCAAATGCTCCGCAAGCGTGGTACTGTAAACTAAGATGTCATAAAAAAAACAATCACAAATTTGCGCAGGTAAGGTGAGAACAAACGATTCATAGTAGCCTGAAAAGTAGAAGGGGCATTTGTAAGCCCAAAAGGCATAACCAAAATTCATAATGTCCATCATGTGTACGAAACGCCGTCTTATACACATCCCGCTCATGGACTCGAATTTGATGGTACCCAGCGCCTAAATCCAACTTAGTAAAAATAACCGCTCCCCCAAGCTCATCAAACATCTCATCGGCCGTCGGGATAGGAAATCTATCTTGAAAAGTGACCGCATTTAAGGCCCGATAATCCACACAAAATCGATAACTACCATCCTTTCTCTTAACCAACAACAACGGTGATGAAAAATGACTTTGACTGAAACGAATTATCCCCTGATCTAGCATTTCCTTAACCAATTTTTCCACCTCACCTTTTTGATAATGTGGATAACGATACGGGCGCACATTCACAGGCTTAGTACTGGGTAACAAATGAATCCGATGGTCAATTGAACGATTAGGAGGTAAGGTTGTGGGTACCTCAAATAGTGAATCAAACCGTTCAAGTAGAGGTATGAGATCGTCATGCCCTGAAACTGCATCCTCGGCTTGAACCTTTGCTGACAATGGTAAACTATGAACTTCATAAACCCCATAAACCTCGTCCTGCCCTAATAAAGCTTGCATTTGATGAGAACTAATTCTTTTCATGCGTAGGGAGTCATCCCCTTTTAACATATAAGTCATGTAAGCAAAGTAATTTCCATAATCTGTTCCGCATAGTCATGAGTTACCTTACCCAAGGTTTGAAGCCATTGAATACCTAACACCACGTCAAGTCCCCTCATCGACAATACATATAAATCAACCTCTGTTTTGACTCCTTTCATGTGAAGAGTAACATGTGGACAAACACTTTCACATAACAATGTCGCACCACTGCCGATATAGACTTTGAACCCTTTTGTTGGTTGGATAGGTAAACACAGTTGCTCGACGACATCAGGTCGAATAAAGTTATGCGTGCTACCATTGTCAATGAGTACATGGACATCCTTCTAACCTATCGTTCCCCAATGTTGGAGAGAACGTGGACTTCCGTGACCAATAAGTGAATTAAGAATGGAGATGTCACCTCTCTCGACCGCCTCGTCCCCTACATCACTGGTCGCGACTACGTGGTCATCTTCCTCTTCGGTCATGAGTAACAAAAACTTTCCTGGACACTTATGCCCCCGTGTCCATCGACTATCGCAATTAAAACATATTCCTTTGCTTAGACGGTCTTGTCGCTCAGCCGGGGAAATCCACTTAATGGCTAGTGGTTTGAAAGTTCCAGTAGGGTTTGGCAACAATGGTGGTTTAGTTGTACTAACCATCGTCAAAGGTCCACCACCACGAGACAATGGCTCCTTATGGGTTCCCACAGCAGTCCCAGTCCGAGTCGTGATACACCAATAACTCTCGCTGTAAATGAATTTTAAGCCCAGAAACATAGAAAGAAATAAGCAAAGATTCTGGTATATCCGTAACCCGGTTCATTAGCTTTTCAAACTCGTGTTGATAATCTTCTAGTGTACCTGTTTGTAACAGCTTCAACAACGCCCCTTGTGGATCTTCATATTTTAATTGATGACCCAAAACGATTTTTAACACTCTCCACAAATATATCCTAATCGGTAATCAAACCGTTACGTGTCATCCATCCGTTACGTGTCATCCATCAAAACCACTCCGCCGCCGCACCTTCTAAATTAAACCCCACAATCCTCAAGTGCTGATCTGTGGGAGTATGAAGCAACGAAAAATATTCAGTGATGGCAAAGATCCAACTATATGGATCGACTCCTGCAAACTTAGGAACATCCAACCGCATAGACCGCGGTAACAACGATCCGTGATCACCGCCTGGCCCATTAGGAGCTTGAATTAAACCCAGAGTAACTTGCAATTCAGCCCTTAATAACTCAATTTGTTCCTGAAAAGCTGCAGCCTGCTGTTGCGCGCGCAAGTTAGCCGCATCAGCCTGCTCTTTAAGCAATAATCGAATGGTATTTTCTTCCATGAGAACGATGAAAGCACCAATTGATATGACTTGACTCGTACCAAGGTTGCACCACTATAGCGTGTGCAAGCTCCTAAGAAAGAGACGAGAAGACTAGAGAATTATTTGACACAAAACTGACTTTCATTAATGCCTCGCGCGGTATAAATAGATAAACCCTAACTTGTATCACAAGTCGATTACAAGATAGATTCTAGAACAATGACACTTTCTTAATGAAACACAAAGACATTCCTAAACAAATAATAACTTAAACAAACAGATAAATGGGTTAGACAAGTCCTAGTCCATTACGAACTCCTCATGCCAACCCGGTGCTTTCCTGGACCGCTTGCCACGACCCAGCCCAGTATCATTCGTGGGTGTAACAGAGTGTGCAAATCACGTCCCTTTCTCTATCTTTTCCTTTATTGTTATTTAGTAATACTATTTTGACTTTTAAACTGACTTCCAAAATAAACAATTCCTAAACTCATTTACAAAAGATAATTGAGATTCTCTATGAAACCAACATGGACATGATCAGTTGTCCACAATTCCATTAAATAGATGTGTCCAAATCAGTCAAAAAAACAACATTTGCCAACATCAACTATTAGTAAAACAAGATACCCTCATATACATATGTCTCACCATTGTTCTCTTTGGTAACTCTCATAGTTGAGTAATTAACTAACCTCACTGAAGTGTTTCACCCTGTGAATCTGCACACTTTGTAATGTTGTCTTGTTCGGCACATATAGGGATCAACAGGCATTAAATCTCATATCAGCAAAAAACCAGTATCTTCCCTCAAAGATCTTTCTCACTTGAGACTCAGCTATGAAGATATAGAGTCCGCAACCAATGATTTTGCTGACGCCATTATCATGACGGAATCTGAGGATGTAGTTAACCACATAGGTCATCTCTTTCATTCTGGACAATACATTGACATTATTGCAAAGACTTTACTTTATGAAGATGCAAAAGATGGGAGCAAAAAGTTTTGGACAGAGATTTCGATGCTTTCTAGTCTCAAACATAAGAACATAGTTTCTATTGTTGGGTTTTATGATGATGATATCAGTAAGATGATCATATATAAGAAGGAGGCTAACGAAAGTCTGAAGAAATATCTAAGCGACCAGACCCTAACATGGATGCAAAGGTTAAAGATATGCGTTGGTGTTGCGAAGGCATTGAGTTACATCCATTATGATGCTGGGCGTGATTTTAGTGTCATACATTGCAACATCAGGAGCTCGAATATATTACTAGATGACAAATGGGAACCCAAGATATCTGGTTTTGAACTTTCTTTGAAAAATACAGTAGGTCGGAGACACCGTGTTCTTCTTACTCGTGATATTATAAAGAATGTATACCTGGACCCAAAATATAAAAAGACTGGCGGTGTGACCCACAAGTCAGACATGTATTCATTCGGTGTTGTATTATTGGAAGTTTTGTGCGGAAGGAGTGCAACTCTTTCTGATGAAGTGTTGGCAGAGGGGTTATTAAGTCAACTGGCCAAATCTCATTTGGATGATATGATCGATCCGCATTTATTAAAACAGATGGCCCCAGAAGCACTCAAAATCTTCTCAGATACAGCATATTGCTGCATAAAAGAGGATAGAACAGATCGTCCATATATTGATCAGGTTGTCAAAAGACTTGAAAAAGCTTTGGAGCTTCAGTGGCAACATGAGAATCCAATTAACCGTACATCAACCATTCAATTGAAGGTACGTAACTTATTTACTTTAACTTTTCATTTAAGGCCGATTATCCTAATTAATAAACAAGAGTGTTACCAACCGTACAAATGCAATTGTACTTTCTTGTCAAGTATCAAAAAGTTATTACGCTATTAGGTGCTATTTGTGTATTTATAGAATCTGAGTCTAAAAAATAAATCCTTAACTATTTATTGGCAAGGGTTTTTTTCTTTCTAAATTTACAGGTTACTAGTTCGAATAAAGAATACTAGGCACAAGTGTTATAAAAAAATGTGTCCGAAAAAACGAACCGGTCTGCTTAATCTGAAAATGGGAAAAGTTGCAAGTACGGGTGGCAATTCTAGACATGATACAAAACATGGATCAATACCGGCATGAGATTAAATTGGTTTGAGTTAGGGATAGAAAAAGTTAAGACAAATTTTCAATTTTTTTTTACTAATTAAACCAACTCAAAGTTTAAAGATAATACCATTATTTACCATTTTTTAAATATCACTCGGTTATAAAAACTTCTCTTCACTTAAAATCACTCCAATCCTTATTAGCATTAATGTAGTGTTGCACAACTTCATAATGTTTCAGGGGAAGAACTTGGAACGCTTGAAGATCGGACTAAATGACATAAACGAGGCTACCAATAATTTTGATGATGCATACAGCATCGGGTCCGGCGGATTCGGTAAAGTATACAAAGCAGATCTTGAATATTTTGATAGCAGTAATTCCTCATCGGAAGAAGGGTTGGATAAATTCGATTTACCGAGAAAACGAAGCACGGTAGCCATAAAGCGCATTAACAATCAAGACGGAGAACAAGGGTTCATTGCAGAAATTGAAACTCTAACTAGTTGTAAGCATGAGAATATAATCTCTCTTCTTGGTTTCTGTTATGAAGGTAACGGTGCAATGATCCTGGTTTATGAGCATGCTTCGAAAGGAAGTCTTGAAAACTATTTGGGAAGCAGCGATAAGTTGACTAATCTTAATTGGTTGCAACGTCTAAATATATGTCTTGATATTGCACATGGTTTGAATTACATTCACAACAACACAGATAATGGCAAACAAAAAATGATACACCGCGACATCAAGAGCGATAATATTCTATTGGGAGATACCTGGAAGGCAAAGATTGCGGATTTTGGGCTCTCCAAATTCCACCCAGCAAATCAAGCGGCTAGTACTATCTATACCAATATGATTGCAGGTACATATATGTACTTGGATCCAGAATATCAGAAGTATGGTAGATTAAATAAGAAATCAGATATTTACTCCTTTGGAGTAGTGTTGCTTGAGATCTTGACTGGGAGGTTGGCCTATGATTCTGTGTACACGAAGGTGAATGAGAAGGGAATTACACCCATTGCAAGAGATCATTTTAAAAAGGGTACAATAATGGAAATTGTTGACCACAAGATAAAGGAGGAGACCAATGAACATGTCTTTTCTTTAAGTAAAGGACCCAATAAAGACTCTTTGGACATATTTTTAGAGATCGCATTTCAATGTGTGGCAGAAACTCAAGCGCGACGTCCAACAATAGAAGTTGTCATCAACGAACTCAAAAGAGCAATAGACTCTCAGGTAAGTCAATATTATAAATGACAACTTTTCAATTTCTTCATATTCTTGATAGTAATATGTGACATTTCATACATTATACTTTGTGTAAACAACATTTTCACAAACTTTTGCTCAATATACGATCTTACCGTTTAAGTTTTTTCTTTCTACTTAAATTTTTCATTTTATTTGTTTTGATATTAACTTCATTTAACTTCGTAATTTAACTTTATGACATGCTACTAATTCGCCAGTAAACCAACTGACTCTTCTCTAACATGTATATATATGTTTTTTTCCTTTAATTTCGAGATTGCAACAACCAACCTTGATTTACAACCATAACGTTGACATGAACTCG
Organism: Chrysanthemum lavandulifolium; assembly: GCA_022545495.1. Classification (NCBI taxonomy): domain Eukaryota; kingdom Viridiplantae; phylum Streptophyta; class Magnoliopsida; order Asterales; family Asteraceae; genus Chrysanthemum; species Chrysanthemum lavandulifolium. Next base: position 247,217,267 of record CM040239.1, read on the forward strand.
GAGACTGAGAACCTAAAGTGAAAAATATAAATTCAAACGAATTCTAGATAGAAAGTGGTTTCATTCTGTTTTTAACTTAACAAATCAACTAATTGTCCAATAATTCTTAGGAGAACCACAAGGACAACCTCAAACTGTCACTTGAAGACATAAAGTTGGCCACGAAAGGCTTCAGTCAAGACAATATCATTGGACATGGAGATTCTGGGAATGTATACAAGGGAGCTACTCAAGCTCATGGAGATAACTTCATTGCCGTAAAGCGTTTGGATAAGAAGTCGGGTCAAGGAGAGGCTGAAGTTTTGACAGAGCTGGCAGCAGCTAAATTTATGGCAGAGTTGGACATCCTTATGGAGTATAAACATTTAAATGTCATTGGTCTTGTAGGCTACTGTGATGAAGAGGATGAAAAGATTATTGTATATGAGTATGCATCGAGAGGTAGTCTTGATAAGTACTTGAGCGATGATAGTCTTACGTGGGTCATGCGGCTTAAAATATGCATCGATATTGCAATTGGGTTGGAGTTTCTTCATGGAACTGTTTCAAGTCCAGAAATGGTAATACATAGGGACATCAGCAGCAACAACATTCTACTATTTGATGACTGGAAAGCAAAAATTACCGGTTTTGGGCTTTCCTTAATATGTCCAACAAATCAAAATGTAGACTATGTCATCGACAATGTTAGAGGCACAATCGGCTATCGTGACCCACTACACTCGAAAACAGGCTTCTTAACTAAAGAGTCTGATATATTCTCACTGGGTGCAGTTTTATTTGACATATTGTGTGGGAGACTATCTTCTGAAAAACTAGATGATGAGTATCTTTATTTACCCTTTTTGGCTAAACACCACTATCATGTAGAAATACTTGATAAGTTAGTGTTCGAGGGTATCAAAGAACAAATTGTGCCACAGTCATACATTACCTTTACAAGGATTGCCCTTAAATGCTTACATCACATGAGAGAAAGACGACCAACAGCTGATGAAGTGGTCATACAACTCAAGAAATCATTGGAATTTCAGGTAAGTTTATATATTTTGATAAAACTCTCTAACTTTTGATGCATATATATCTAAACTATATGGTCTATAAAGTGTAAGAAAGTAACTGTATGAAACATGAATTTATTAATTGATTGATGTATATACAGGAGGATTATGAGAAATGGGAGCCCAAATTGCCTAAAGACTATAAAGATATAATCCAGATGTCAAAGTGCCCAGAAATGTATTCTACCATCAAGAAAGAGGATATTTACAACATTTTTTCGAAGGGAATCCTCCTTCAACAAGACAAAGTGGTAATCTTTTACTTTTTGAAGAATAGCTCAAAATCACACGTGCATTTAATCTACACATCATAAAACTGTTTTTTTGTTGAATAACAGTTGCTGTCATTCGATGGTGATGGAGAAAGAAATGAAATGGTGTCAGCAACAATGTTTTCCTACAACAATAGCTGTCGACATGAGTGGAAATCTCTTCCAGAATCAAGGTTATTCTCTTTGCCTCTCTGCATTTGTTACTATTAAGTGATAAGCACACATGTGGCACATATGCATTGTTGTTAGAAGTATATCATAATTATTTTCTAATGTTGAATTTAGTTATTTTACCTTTTTATGCATAATAAGTTGTTTACAGTAGCATACTAATTAGTTTTCCGCATACGTATGTATTTTGAACTTGAGTAGAGATTTTTTTACAGTATATATTATATAATCGGCATACTTGCCAAGAGAGTGCATGCACTTTTCTCACTCATGAAAAGGACCGGAAGTGACTGTGTATTTGTGACAAAAAAAAAAAAAAAAATGGTTTTTTTTTAGCAATTGGATTTGGCTGTTTCTTTGATGAGAGGGAAAGTAGTGGATACTTGTTAACTTTTTATGTGGAGACAAACATAAGGTCTCATAAAGGCATAATACTGAATTATTTTCATCCGTTATTTTACGTTTTCGTCTGTTTTAGTGGAGTTAAAGACAACATATGTCTTCAGTATTATGCCTTTATGAGGCTCAACTATGAAGATGGTAGAATTTGAATATAAGGTCTCAGTGTTTTCTCGATAGATTTTGATAGTGTAATATAGTGCCCCTATTTTGCTAGCATCTTGCAGTTCTATTCTATAATATTATATCTTTATAAGATAGTGATTTTATATGGATGTAACAATATTATTATAGTCATTTATATTGTTAATGATGCACTACAGTTTAATTTTGAAATTTAGCTCCCCAAAATGTAACTCATATAATTTATTTTGGGTCAAAAGAATTACAAAACTCGAAAGTATAAGTGTATGACTGATTGAGACTTGAATAATTATAACATGTGCAGGTTTGGGACAGTGGTGGAGATGTTAGATATTTCCAATTTGAACATCGAAATTAAGATAGACGCTCAATTTTTAACTCCAGATGTTGCTTACGGGGCCTTCTTAGTCTTCAGACTTTGTGATTCAAGAAAATTTTCTAGTAAACCGATGTGTGTTAACCTGAAGTATAGAAAGGGACTTGAAAGTCTACATGCATATTTCGCAACATGGAGAGATAAGGATTGGATGATGATTGAGTTGTACCGGTTCTTGAATCTGAAAGAAGATGTTGTTTTTGAGTTTCTACTTGAGAGCTTTTCATCATACTATTGTGGAGAAACTGCAGTTTATGTTGAAGGCATTGAATTTCGAGCAATTGACAAAGTAAGTTTGAAATTATATCTATTGTTTCCATTTTATAATCTTTTGTTTATACTATATTAAGGGGTTGGATACATGCCAAAAATAAAAATAAATATAGAAATAAACCATATTCTATGTGGCATAATTTTTCATGGTTTTTACACAGGTGAAACATGAAGAAATCGGAAAATGGAATGAAGTCCAACAAGTCTTGAAATCAAACTTCAATGTGGATCAGGTGCAACATTTGCAAACTAACTTTGAAGAAATATTCAAGATATGCAAAAATTATGACGAGTTCTTCTGGTTGGGGGAAATCGGTGGAAAAAAACTACTCGTGCTTTCCGCAAGGGCAGCTTTATACAAATACTCTAATGTTGATCTCTTTACTTTAAAACCATCAGCTCGGTCCAGGTTTGCTACTTTTTTTTTTTTTTTCAACTAATTTTGTTACAACTTCCTTTAACCGATAAACTTATTCTAATTATACATTCACTATGTTCTCATCTGTGCTTACCCGAAAGCGCTTCGTGAAAACCTATATTGATAGTTCAAGGTCCAAATATTTACTGTTTTCTATAATAAAATATTAAAGATTCGTGACTAGATGGTCGACAAAAGTTTAACGTGTTGGATTTAGTTCTCTTTAAATGTACTTTGTTCTTGAGAAGTATAAATGCAATCACATAATATATCCCTCATGCAGATTTCAAGAGGTGATTGAGCTTTTACCACAACAAGTATTTCATCTTAATTGCACGATCAAAAGTCAAATGTTGTCACATGATACAGAATACGTGTGTTACCTTGTGTTCAAGCTTTCAGAAAAATGCCAGGGGCTGCATTGTCCAGTAAAAGTAAGAGACGTACTCCACAAAGAAAACAATGGGGCTGAATTTGTTTATTTTATAACCCCAAGCGCATTGAACATAAATGGTAACACTCGGGTTCCGAAACAAAGGGAAGATGGATGGATGGAGATTCAAGTGTGGAAATTTAACTCAACTAATGAATTCAAAGATGACTATCTTTCTATTGAAATGAAATTTACAAGTCATGAAGGAATTATGTCTGGCCTGATTGTATGTGGTCTCGAGTTTCGACCAACGTATTAGATCTTTTCCTGTACTTATTAAAATTCGTTTTTACTTTGAGTATCCATGCGTGAAGGTTTATGTTCTCCGTGCGGCCTGTATATTGGGTACCTTTTCTTTTATCTATGTATGTTTAATGTGACAGCTAAATGGGATCTGCATAAATTTACTTTATCAATGTATGTTTTTGTGACTACTACAGTGTTATTGGATAGATATTGTACAAAACATGAGCTTTATATGACGAGCGAACTTGATTTTAGTGAGATAGAATTGGCAATCTTAAGCTCTTTTGGCAGGCTATTCAATGCTTAAGTGGCAATGGCTATGGTCAACTGATGTTCTGAAGATGTTTATGATTTCTTTCATCTAATTGACTTGCAATTATAATGATAGTTTTGTCATATATTTTGTTAACTTTGGGCTGTAACTTTTTAAATTCAGGTTCTTGCACCTCTGTCGATGATATAAGTTTGTATTACGACAAAGAACTAGTCGTTGATGACCTGACTTAGTACCTATAACAGGCCCTGCTACCCAATCTTCACTAGTCTCAACATAGCTAGATCAGCCTCAACCGTAGTAGATACTGGCATTAACTGGTCGGGTTCTTTTTTATTGAGCATCAGATGTTGTGAAAGTTCAAAATTTTTTTGATAGTTTTTGTAGTTTAATCAACATTAGGAGTTTAAGATTGGTATGTGTTTATTGGGTCAGGAGAGTCGGGTAGTATAACTGTTTGGTTATTTTGAGATATTTTGAGTGTATTTATTTTTTGGGTGAAATGGTGAATGTATATTAGCTCCAAACATTATTTACAAACAACTCTGCCAAACATATCGTGAATGGAGATGTCCCAAACACCACCAGAATGCAGATAAAAAAACATAAACAGGATACAGGACAAACTATGGACCAAACTATAGCATATTGGATTGGTATATCTGGCCCAAGTCCGGTTGTGGGCTTTGGGTCTATTATGGTTTAGGGTTTCTTATGTAATCGTATCTATAAATATTGCATTAATAATAAAGTTATCCTCACGGGGTTTTATATCATCTAACATGGTTTCAGAGCGAGACCTAGTCGGCCACCATGAGCCGCTGCCTCTGTACCACCCTGTCAAAGCTTCCACAATCTCTATCCCCTTCTTTAAACCCTAGTTGTCCGCCACCGCGAGCCGCTGCCAAATTCCTTTAAAGAAAATGTTGTTTTTCTATTCATCATCCATGTTGGAATTAAGTTTCGTTGCTTTTAGCATAGTACCAAATCTTAGTTTTTTTTTTTTTTTTCCTCGAAATCTTATTTTCTTTTTCATCGCTATCTTGTTTTGCACCCATCACCTTTTATATCATATTGTTTCTTATTTGCTTTTAGATGAATGATAACAAAATATATAGTTCATTCTTTTTCTTTCTTTTAATGCAGTCAGTCTCCTACATGACCTCCGCATCAAGTTTTCAAAAGCATTCTCAACTGTTTCTATCGCTCGGACTGCGGGGGAGTATTAGATAGGTATATCTGGCCCAAGCCCGGTTGTGGGCTTTGGGTCCATTATGGTTTAGGGTTTCTTATGTAATCGTATCTATAAATATTGCATTAATAATAAAGTTATCCTCACGGGGTTTTATATCATCTAACATAGCATTCACCTAGCAATCTATACACAATGCTACATTCACCATTTTCACCAGGCATTTTAAGGATATCCTAAACATGGACTACATTTCCTCCTTAATCCCAAAAGCATTCGGATTGTAGGGATAAGCATCATCCAATGAGGTATTCAAAGGTTCACGCAGCAGGTATGTATATGACAAAATACTGGAAAATAAAGAACAATAATTGCTAAACATGCAAAGACTTTTTATTAAAGAAACTTAACTCAAAACTTCAATTGATACAAAGGTAATTCCCTACCCTCCATGTTATATATAGACTAACCTATTCTCGTTAGACTATAACTAGGATTACACTAAACATATCCTAAATATATAAATACTAAACTATAATAGGAGAACTTGGACGAGTTTGACTAGCATTCCAACTAGTATTCCAGAAACCTCATAACACGCCTTAAGCCACATCAGACATCAACTACAACTTTTATTACAATTACGTTAATTCAAAGAGCGGGAATATAATAGATATATTTCATCAGCTTTTGTTCACCGTTTTTCCCTTGGAACAAAATCGATCCCTATCCTTTTATGCTAACACACGAACCTGTCTCCAAATCTTAAACGGCTTGTTATATTTTCATTTAATTCAGAAAAGTAAGTAATTACCTGTCATGTGATTACTTGCACCATTGTCAAAATACCATACGTCATCTTCCTTGGTATTTGCCTCGATCTTCTGTGGAATGTAATTTTCTTCATTCATGAAAGTTGTTCCTTCCTCATGATACACATCTTCCTCTTGCGTCTCATTAAGGTTAACTTCATGGTTTCGATTTTGATCTGGGCATCTTGAAACAAAGTATCTGTACTTGTCACAATGGTAACACTTAACATGTAAAAGATCATGTTGCTCTTGTTGTTTACCCTTTTGCTCATTATCTTCATGGTTTTTTGAAGAGTCACGTTGACCATGATTTTGAGTGTTGCCACGTCCACTACCTTGACCACGAACACGGCCATGACCCCAAGAGTATGAACCATGTCCTCTTCCTCTGCTTGAGTCATTATTCATGTTGAAGTATTCAGTCCTAGCATAAAGAAAATTCTCTTGAGCATCGTTTGCTTTATCTTCTTCCTTGACTCTTCCGTCATATGCTTTCAATTGTCCAAACACATCCTCAAACCCCGTTGTTTTAAGGTCTAAAACTTGCTCTTAGGGCTGCCACGATATGGACAAACCGTCTAGGAACATTTGTGATAAACTTCTTTACCAGCTTGTGTTCCTGACTTCTCCAAGCGTGGTTGACATAGAAGCAATACCTGATAACTTTGCAGCATATTCGTCTATTGTACTGTTATGTGACATCTTCATATTCTCGAACTCCATAATTAGGGTTCGAATCCTCGCTTCCTTCACACGATCAGCCCTTAGGTTACAGGTTTTTATTGATTCCCACATCTCCTTCTTGGTTTTCAAATTCTCGATTTGTAAAACCAAATCTTCTAAGATCGATTGAAACAATAATACTTTCACAATGTATTCTTCTTGGAATCGGGCCCGGATCTACCACATCCCAGACTCCATGAATTCCAAGAAGCACTTCCATTCGCATACTCCATATGGTGTAGTTTGTTGACGTCAATATCGGACATTGAAATGTCAAAGTAGTATCCTTAACAGGTGGTTGTGAGCTTTCTCCCACCACCATCCCAGATCTTTTTCTTGATCGAGAACATGTATGTAAAGGAGAACAATCCAGCACTTAATCAACACGACTAGATAAGCTATTCACAGTTCTTGTTGAACACGTGTAAGCCTATCAAAGGTTCTAGGATTAAGCCTAATAAAAGTTCAACCTTTTACAAGAAAATCAACAGCTCAATGGACCATTTCCAACTCGTTGATAGAAATGTAACTCAATGATCAATCTAAACATATTGATCACCCACTCCAAGACACAATGATTAGTGATAAGGATTTAAAATGTACGTTTTTAGAGGGGTCATTTAAACCCTAAAATAATGTGTTTACGATCAAATATTGCCTAAATTCGTTACTTTTTATTTTTAGGTACTTTGGAAGCAAAATGGAAATCATGCATATTTGGACGAAAAGGGATGAAAATGACCAAATCATGAAAAGTCTGGAAAAGGGCACCAGACGACGTCACAACCTACAAGGTGACGGCATCACTTGCAAATGAAAGTATCAAAACAGCCCAGATTTTACTAGAGGCGGCTCAATGAATAATTGAAGAAATAACAAGTGACATTGTCACTTGTTAAGGGAGCTGGAATTCTCAGTGGAAATTATAAGGTGACGGCCTGGAAAAATCAAAGAGGACGGCGTCCGAGTATTCTCGATGGTGTCTGAAGACATAAAGCGACCCCGTGACAAGGCTCACAATTATAAAGTGACGTCGTCACATCTGTATTCCTATATATAGTTTTAGAATTTTCTGCATTTAGTGTGCACACTTGGAGAGTAATTGTGGTGTACGACTTTTATTAGGTTTTCAAACTAAACTTAGGGTTTTAACACCCTCATTCATTAAGAGATAAGTCTCTTAATCCATTCTATCATTATGTTTAATTCATGCTTAATTATGATTACTTGTTTCATTATCTTTTTCATTTCTAGCTAATTTAATATAGTGTTTGCTTAGATCTAATAAAACCTGGTTGTTAACTATTGATTGTTGTCTCTTGTTTAAGTGGTTGTTACATGTTAGGTTACGAAAACTTGCTTCTTCCTTTAATGTTGCGAGCTTGAACGTCCTAAACAACGTATTCATGTCCTAGAGTGCATTAGTAGACTTTTCGTTTTGTTTATTGCATGAATTGCGATTGTTGATAATAGGGGATTTGGGAGAGATAACTTAGGTTACTTGGCGATCCCAGTTTCTTAGAGGAGATCATAAATTCATTGAAATAGGGCATTTGGAACCTCCCTATGACCTTAGGAATACAACGCGCCAATTAAACAAGGATGTGACAATTCGACTAATCAAAAGGAGATAACTAGGGAGTAGTGAAATCTAAGTAAACACGTTTTTATGTATCATAAGAATCTCATTCAATTTACTTGAAATTTAGTTTAATTATATGTTTTAATTAGTTTAATTTATAGTTTTAAGTAGTTGATAATTAAACCCCCAATCCAATACCGAGATTTTACTTGCTTTCCTATAAAATATAAAAAGATAAAAAGAATCATCCCTCACCTTAGACTTATTCATCATACATCTCGACCTTCCCAACACTATTCCCCTAGAGAACGATCAATCACCGGATTCTTACCTATACTACACTACAACAGTAGATACAATGCCTAGGAGGATTGTAAAACTTCTTCGGAGGTCTTACAACCGCCGCATCAAGTTTTTGGCGTTGTTGCCGGGGAATAGTTTAGGTTTGTTTTCTATCTCGTCTAGGTCTACTCACTTGATTCCTATCAAGTGAGACTTTATTTTCATTTTATTAAATTCCTCGTAGTCTATCTTTTCTTTGTTCCCTTTGTTCGTAAAAACTTCTCATTTGCCACCATGGTGAATGATATGCCTTTTCCTCAACCACTACAACATAACCTACCTTCACAACACGACCAACCACCACAAGGCTTTCCCATTCACAGCCAACTAGACTCACCAAGAGCCAGTACTCTTGGTGAATACTCTAGACCGAGCCATCAAGGCTATAGGAACATCATTGAGCTTTCACATCAAACTCAAACTACGGCCCTGCGATCCGACACCATCCGGTTGGTGAAAAACGGATAACGTTCCATGGACTTAGTTCCGAAGATCCAAATCAACATCTCAAGGACTTATTTAAAATTTTTGATTTAATTGACCTTGATGTTGCTACTGGGAGACAATGCGACTGCGTATCTTCCAATTCTCTCTACGTGATCAAGTTAGCAATTGGCTTGAGCGTCTACTCGTGGGATATATCGCTTGTTGGGATGATCATACTGCCCGTTTCCTTGCTCAATTATTTCCACCAGGAAGGACTACTAAGCTTAGGAATGACATTTTGATGTTCCAACAACATCAAGGTGAAACTCTCTATGAAGCGTAGATTCAATTCAAGGACTTACTCCATAAAGTCCCTCACCATGGCATTGATTTTTGGCTTCAAATCCAAATTTTCTATGATCATGTCAATCTCTCCACTAGGAAAACCATTGACCAAGCGGTCGGTGGTAAGCTTCGTGATCTAACCACAAAAGAATCATTGGGAATAATAGATGACCTTGCCCTCTATGACAAAGAATGTTGGAATGACCCATGTGAGTTGATCAAAACCGTCAAGGCAATATTCTTGCCTTCAAATGACTCACATCCTTCCGATCATAGGATTATTGAACTTGAAGATCAAGTCAACTATCTAATGAGTTCTTACGATGCTCCTAGACCTTCACACTGAGTGAACAAAATCACTTCCTCGTGTGAATTATGTAGTCGTCCTCACGACACTCGTGATTGCACAAAACTCCCAGGACAAGCTTTTGCGGACTACGCATTCTCGCGTACCGACGGAGCGGGATAGAAGTGGTACACTTTCAAACCCGAGCAAAACAACTTAGGTGATTCATACAACCCCTCTTAGAAAAATCACCCAAATCTTAGGTGAAAAAAAAAAACCCAAACCCGTCTCAAAACAATTATTCAACTCCACCTAATCGTTTTCAACCAAACGGTTCGTCCTCGAACTGTACATTTAACAACAATCCTTCTGTATTCAATAACTCCAACAATCTTGAAGGATTGGTGTCTAACTTTATGTCAACTCAAGAAACTCGATTGTCAAAATTTGAAGCCGATTTCAAACGACAAAAAAGTGAGATGACAAATAAGCTTGACACCCTTTTAAAGGTTTTCAATAACCAAATAATGGGAGCACTCCCAAGTGATATCGTCAAGAACCCAAAGGTTAACGCGATTTCATTGAATCATGGTTCTTGTACATCAAAAGAAGGCGCATATCCATGCCCTTCATCACATCCCCAATTTCACTCAATCAATACTATTAAAACATGTTTCAAGCAAACTCAAAATGTACCAAAAAACCAAGAACACAATGAAAATCAAGTGTCGGTCAATAAAAATCTTTAAACACCAACTAATCAAAAACCTGAAATAACCATAAAAGATTAATTCAAAGAACTTTACAAAGAGAAACCGTTTTTGATGTTGATGAGTGTGTAAATACTCATCATTTTTGGTTAAATCTGAACTGCAAAACACTTAAAAATGCTCAGAAATGCATCAAAATCTTGAAAATATCTCAAAATTGCATTTTATATGTTTCGGATGCAAAATGTTTAAAATCGGATGAAAAATGAGCTAAGTTTGCATAATTGGCGGTTTCAGTCCCCAAGTTTCAAAAGTTGTCGAAATAGTCCCCGAGCACTTATTTCAAAGAAAAGTCACCAAAGGTCCTTTTAAAATCATAAGTTGTCAAAATTAGTCCTTTGGTGAAAAATGTCAAAAGTTTTGAGAAATTACAAGTTTGGTCCTTCAAGTTTCAAATTTGGCAAAAATAGTCCTTGGAATTTTGAAAATGTCTATTATGGTCCTTGTACTATTGAAGCTTGTCATTTTTGGTCCCTTGATGCAACTTTTCAAAATTGGCAGCATTGGTCCTTGTTTTTCAGAAATTACAAAACAAGTCCTTGTATTATAACCTAAGCCTTTGAACCCTTGGACCTTGTCAAAGCCATTTGGACCCCTGCCATATATACATTTGGACCCCTGCCTTATCCATTTGACCCCCCCTTTATAATATTAAACCCCGGTCAAATATCATGGTCAAACAAACACTCCCGCCAAGTCTCCTTCTTCACCAAATACGCCTGCAACACTCCACCTTCCATCCCTCCAGCTCTTCTCCCACTCACCATGTTCCCCCCACCTCAACAACCATCCAAGATGCATTTAATGCCCCCTCCTCCATTTCACTCAACCCTCAACTGGCAAAGACCATTTTGGCGCCAAAAAATCAATCAAACGGCTAAAATCATCTCAAGCCATCCAAAGGTCCAAAAGGCAAGTGGGATTCACTCAGAGGACACATGGGAGCAATGTTGGTGTATAAAAAGGAAGAAAGAGAAGCATAGAGGAGTAGTCTTTAGTTTTTAGTTTCTATGTATGTCGTTTTTTCTTAAAATGTCTTAATTAGCTTCTAAATTTGTAATTTTAAGCTTTATGGTACTGAAACCAAGTTGTTTAGTCATTGTAATTCATTTCAAGTCCTAATTCAAAGTTTCATTTAAGTTTTATGCTTTCATATTCACTGTTGAAAAATTTAGTTTCAAACTCTTGTATTAGAGCTTCTAATAGCTTATTTTTAAGTTCAAACAAGTTTATTTAAGCTTCATATAGCTTTTGGTAAGCTTGGAAAACAGTTTCAATCAAATTTGGTGTTTGGTCAACGAAAGTCAAACTGTGGTTCATATTGGATAGAGATGGAAATGGGTTGAAATGAAGCTTATTTGGGTTTAATTCAGTGTTTGGTATTGATTTTGGTACTGTTATAATGCTCAAATTATGCTGGACTTCAAGTAAGTTTTGATCCATTTCTTTTCAAAACTGTCATGAATGCAAGTATGTTTATGGTTATGTTTGATTGTGTTTGATACTTGATTCAGTGGTATTTTAGCATTAGAATCTTAGGAATTCACCTGTTTTGATCTCTGCATAAATAGGAATAGGAGTAGATAGCTTATTAAGTTTGTTAGATTTGTTAAAGGGGTGTTTGGATTAGGAGTTTAATTGTGATTCAGAGCTCAATAGTGGTTAATGTCTGTTGCTATAGTCTTAACTAGTCATAATATAGTCATTTAAGTCTCAGTTTTGTGCCTGTTTGCTTTAAAAGTCAAAAAGCACTTTAAAATCATTTTAGCCAAAATCTGTTAGGATCTAGTTGTTAGAATAGCTTAAGATAGGTGTGGAAACTGTAGGAGTAGCTTGAATTAGTCTTATTTCATATGATAACATTGATCTTAGTCCAAAATTTACCATTTAATCTCACAAAAGTCAAATTGAACCACTGTTTTCAATAGTCAAAGTTGTCAAAAATCAATTTTCATCAAACTGTTTAGGCTTTGTATTAGCTTCATTTGAGCTTGTCTTGATCTGAAATTTGGCATAACTACTCTTTGGTTGGTGGTCTTGAGAACCACAGATCTGGTTTGCATCTCAGTTCTCTGGTTTAGTTTATAATTAAGCTGAAAGTAGGGTACCAGGTAGCTGTTTTGCTTAAGTAGCAGTTAGCATCAATCAATGGTAGTTTGCTCAATATAGGTTAGGATTAGAAGTAATTAGTTGCTAATAGTTAGTTTTAGTATAAATTAGCTTCTGAAACAGTTTGGTGGCTTATTGTGCTTATTAGCTTATTATAGATAGCTTATTTGTAATCAGTTTACATTGCAGCTCTCATTTCTCACACATAAGCCTAGTATTTTATATTTTTTTTATAGAATTAGAATAATATTTTAGATTTTTACTGAATTTTTCATAAATATTAATCACTGTTTAGTATTTTTCACAATTTAAAACAGTTTTTAGGTAATTTTAAATAGCTTTTATTGCAATTAATTCAGAAAAAGTTCCAAAAAAATAAGTTTTCATTTTTCCTAGGTTAAGATAAATATAAAAAGTCAAAAAATATTTTCAAGATTTTCTTAGTTAAATTTGTATTTTAAGCAATTTAAGTAGTTTTAAATAGTTTTAATTCATAGAAAATAGAAAATAATCGGAAAAATACAAAATTAGTTTTGAAAATTCTCTTTAGTTATTTTAGATTTTTCTAAGTCATAATTTCATTTTTCTAGCTTTATTTCATATTTTCTTGTATTTTGGGTTATTATTAAATAAGTAAGAATAGTTTTTAATTAATAATAATTAGATAAATAATTTTAAAAATAATTTTCTTTTTCTATAAATTTTCTCTTATCATTAGGTTTGTAAAAATGTCATTTTTATATTTTTAGGATTAATATTGTTTAAGTTTCACATTTTCTTTTGTACGTCACGTAGTTTTAAGTTAAATTTTATAAAAGAAAAAAAATCAAAAACATCATTTTGCAAATAGTGATAGCGTTTATTTAATATATTTTATCTTTTTAATTTTCTTTAATTTGCATTTAAGCCCCTGTAATTTATAAACTTTTCCTTTAGGTATAATTGTTCATAATCAGTCAACTCTTTTCCGTTCAAATCCTCTCGATCACTATTCGTTTGGTGATTCATCGCGCACTCGTTGGGACATAACGACTGGGAAACACTATACTCTCCTGATCTTCATTGCATTGGTGTCTTAACTGTTTTAAGTTTCTTACGGCTAGCCATTCACAAGTGGCTAGCTTGTGTGAGATAACTTGACGGTTCGGCACGAATCATATGTCTTAACTTATGCACCTTGTTATCATGCTTTAATGGATAAATGTGAGGAAAGATTAAATTTGGGTAAAAATGGGTCCGTGTTTGTCCAAAATAAACTACCTAAAAAGTTAAATGATCCGGGCTTCTTCGTTCTACCTTGTAGCATTAGAGATTCCAAAGCTTTTGACACATTAGCCGACTTAGGATCAAGCATTAATTTACTTCTGTCACTCCTTTATAAAAGTATCAACTTAGGGAAGTTAGAAGAAACAGAAGCGATAATTGGTTTAGCGGATGGGAGTTTAGCATATCTGGTAAAGATAATAAAGGACATGATAGTGCATATAGGAAAATTGACTATTTTGGCGAATTTCCATATCCTTGATATGGCTAGCGACCCTACATGCCCATTGTTAGTTGGAAGAGAATTCTTAGCTACCGCTAATGCTATAATTGATAGTAAGATGTCCAAAATAACGGTAGGAGAAGGATACACTAGGTCAATCTACGATATCAAGAAGCATGCTTATGACATTGATGAGGAACAAACACCTCATGGGATAGGTTTTGATAGGAAACCATCGAGATATAGACCTTGGATTAATGGAGATTTTATAGGACCTCAATGCCTATTTTATCTAGATGAAGAATTTGTAAATAAAACTCACACTATTAAACAACAATTGGCTAGGGACACCGAGATACATCCATTTGAGGATCCCTTAGTATTTAGGAAGATGATTGAATTACTAGGATCCTTGCCAATTAACTTAGGGATGAATTGGTGGAAAAAGAAGATTTCAAAGAAGAAATAGAATTGGAACAAGCCACCTAAAGAAGAAGATGGATCATAGTATATAAAGATGACATTATATGATCCCGATGGAGAAAAGTTTAAGAAGTCATACCGAACAAAACGTACTAATAGAAAACTAAATGATGTCCTTGATGATGAGCTTACTTACATAGGATAGTACATTATGACTTTGAGTCTAGCTACAAGACTCGTAAATAAAGAAAAGTGCTTCTTGAAAGGCAATCCATGTTTATTTATTTGATTGTTTGTTTTTAATTGTTTGTGTGTCATATATACTTTCTCATTATTGTTTAATTTTCATGTTTCAAATACGGGTTATTGCACTCGAAGGTCATTGTATTTTTTAAAAATGTTCAATTAGGTCATTGTACAACTTTTTTATTTATTAATGTCACTATACTAAAGTTTTTATACTTTTAAGTCATTATAATACTAACAATATTCATTTAAGTCACCGTATATTGTTATGCTTATTTAAGTCGATAAACTTTTCTCACTATGTTATTCACGTAATCAAAATTGTTAAAGTGTACTATTCAAAAGTTTTTTTCATATTTTTTTGCATGTATGTATTTATTTTTATGCTTGTTTTTCGATGTTAATTGTATTTCATTTAAATTATGTATTATAATTAATTACAATGGACGGATATTTCAACATTGTGTCTGTGCATATGGATCCAAATTGTTTTTAAGCTAAACAGGTCATTAGATTTTGCATTTATAAGTACACTTTTGATGTCGTTTAAATGCGACTGTTCGCTTTTCGCCTTTTATTTCCACCGGTATGAAGTTTAACTTATACTTAATTATCAAAATTAAACATGTCCACTCATCATTCATATAACAATATGCATTATGTTCAAATACTTATCATCCATCAGTAATCTTAATATATATTTTGTAATTTCGAACATTACACTTTTTAAAACATATTTTGATTAACAAATTTGATAATCCAAGTAACATGTTTTGGCAAGTTTAATGACTTGTATAAATGTAAAAGTAGTGCAGTGACCCAAATAAATTTTTTGAGTAATATAGTGGTCTCCTTGAATAAACAATTAGAACACTGATCTTAATAAACAAAAAAAATTGTATAATGACTCAAATGAACATTTTTTAAAAATACAATGCCTCTTGAGTGCATTAACCTATAAAATACTATTGTGAAAATGCTTTATTTTATTTTTTAACCTCGTCTTAATTACATATAAAAGTATTTTGCAAAAGGTAAGTGTAGGAAAGATCACATATGTTTAAAAGAACAAAATTGAACATGAGATTCATAATACATGATGAGAATATATTTGTGTGTTTGTTTGAGTCAAATGCTTGTATCGAGTCACAATGTTTGTTTTGCATTAGTTTCCAGGTTTTTAAGAAGTAATTTTTTTCAGAAATTTTCATGAAAACAAAGTTTAAAATTATGTCAGGTCAATCCCGACGGCCTTAGGTACTGTAGCAAACAGTTTTTGATAAGGTTTTAAAAGGTACCTTTTTGAGGGGTCGTTTAAGCCCTTATTTGATCACTTTTGTATCCGTTATTGCTTAATATCGTTCATTTTCACTTTTTAGGTCTCTTGAAGGCAAAATCTTTGGAATGGCACTTATTTGGACGAAAAGGCGCGATTATATGAAGAAAATGGCCAAAGTCGAATCGAGACACTCAAAGTCTGCGAAAACATAAGGTGACGGCGTCGGTGTTAATTGCGACGCCGTCGGAGGATCTTTGTGACGAACGAAGCCAAAACTCCCATTTTCAAGTGACGACGTCAAGTTATAAAAGAGTAGGCCGTCGCAACTCGCACGGCCTAGATGTAATCCAGACGGCGCCGGTCAAGAGGACGTCGTTACAAGCATAAGGTGACGCCGTCGCAAGTCTAACGTGGCCAAGATGAAACCCTAATAACGGCGACACGACGGCGTCACAAAACATAAGGTGACGCCGTTGCATATGTAATATTATATATTGAATCCGAATTTTTCAGTATTTAGTGTGTAGTCTTTTGGAGTAAAAACCTAAACCGAACCAAGGTTGTCTTGTACAGTATTTTAGGGTTCCAAACCCTATCTTACATCAAGATAAGTGTTTTACTTCATTAATACAATTATGTCTTTGATTATTTGTGTGTATGCTTGCATGTTTTCCATGTTCGGCTAATTTACTTGTGTGTTTGCTTAGGGAATATGAAACTTAATTATTGAATATTGATTGGTTGTCTCTTATCTTAGTTGATTAATGATCTAGTAATGCGATAGGTCATTCGTTGTGTACTTAATGCTTGGTTAAATCTTTGTGAACCTTAGAATATGACTCCTTGAGTAGTTGTAAGCTAAACCATCTAAAGAGTGCCTTAGAGTAAGAGTTTATTATCCCTAGTGGGTTTTGTAGACGAGACCCTTTGGTAAGTTCAAAGAGTTAGGGAGAAACGCATACCCTACAACCTTAGACACACAACGCAACTAGGAATAAGGACGTGACAATTCAACCACTAATAGGAGATAATTAAGGAGTAGTAAAACCTAAGTAAACACATCTTTAAACTATCATACGAGCACACATTAATTAGACATAGACTACATACACCTTAGATTAGATAAGTAGAGTAATCGGTAGAAATACCAACCCCCCAAATTCAAACCCCGAGATTCGTACATTTCCTTTCCTTAAAAAATATAAAAAGATAAAAAATAATCTTCCTCAACCCCAACCTTAGCATAGTAACTTTTCAGTAGCATTCCTATTCCCTTAGAGAACGATATCAATACCCGTGGCTTACCCTAATACTACACTACAACGATTAGGTTCACTGCCTAGGGTGTTGAAAAACTTGCTCGACGAAAAGGAAGTTCCTTTGACCCCGAACGACGCGTGTAGCGTTATCAAGCTTTTGGCGCCGCTGCCGGGGAATAGAATAGCTAGTTAGTAGTCCACCTCGTTTAGGTTTCTTTACTTGATTCCTATCAAGTAAAATTTTCTCATTTTTTAGCTTTCTCTTAGTCTATCCCCCTTTTTCGTGACCTTTGTTCGTAATCCCATCACTTTTTATCATGGAAGGTGATAACCACCCACCATTCATCAACCCACCACCAATTGACCCGCCAAGAGCCCGTACTCTTGGTGAATACTCGAGACCAAGCCACTTAGGCTATAGGAACACCATTGAGCTTCCGACCAAGCCCAAACTACGGCCTTGCGATCCAACACCATCCGGTTGGTGCAAAACGGATGTGCATTCCATGGACTTCGTTCAAGATCCAAATCGAGATCTTAGGGATTTCCTTAAAATTGTCGATTCCATCGACCTTGATGCTACTACTCGGGAGACCACGCGTCTGCGTCTCTTCCAATTCTCTCTACGGGACCAAGCTAGTAATTGGCTTGAGCGACTTCCCGCCGGCTCCATCTCAAGTTGGGATGATCTTACCTCTCGCTTCCTTGCTCAATTTTTCCTACCAGGGAGAACCACTAAGCTTAGGAATGACATCTTGATGTTCCAACAACGTCAAGGTGAATCTCTCTACGAAGCATGGACTCGATTCAAGGACTTGCTTCATAAAGTCCCTCATCACGGCATTGATCTTTGGCTCCAAGTCCAACTCTTTTATGATCATGTCAACTTCCCCACCAAGCGATCCATTGACCAAGCGGCCGGTGGAAAACTTAGTGATCTCACAGCGGAAGAATCATGGGGTATAATAGAGGACCTTGCCCTCTATGACAACGAAAGTTGGGATGACCCCCGTGAGCTGCCAAAACCGTTAAGGCAATCTCATTGCCTCCCATCGACTCACAACCTTCCGACCGTAGGATGATTGAACTTGAAGATCAAGTTAAATTCCTAATGAGTTCCTACAAAAATCCTAAGTCTTCACACCATGTGAGCAAAGTTTCTTCCTCGTGTGAGCCGTTTTGTGATCCTCATAACACGCGCACTATCACTCGATCCCCCGAACATGCTTCCGTTGACTACGCATCCTCGCGTATTAATGGAACGGAGGAAGATTCCTACAATACCCGACCTAGGAATTTCAATGAAACCCGAGAGGCATGGAAAGGCAAGCCCGACTTCATCGGGGACAAACCAAGGAATTCACTTCAATGATTTTTCATGGCCCCACCTAACGGTCCTAACCAACAAAACATCGAAGGGATGTTGCAAAACCTTGTTGCATCCCAAGAATCCCAAATAGCTAAGCTCTCGGACCGCTTTAACCAACAACAAGTCGAAATGGATAGGAAGATAGACAACCTTTGAAAGCCATAACCAATAGTGATAGGAAGGTTAATGCTATCTCAACTCCGAGCCTTCCGTGTAGAGATTAAGGACCCAAGTAAGCTAGCTAAGCACGCTCAATTCGTCAATACCATCGCCTTAGTTAAACCTAATGGAACAAATGATGAAGAGGACCATACACTTGAGAATAATGAAACAACCGAGGAAGTAGATGAAGTAGACAATGACTATTTCAATAAGTTTCCTACGGAAGAAGAACTATCTCGCCACCCTCACTTAGTGCGTGACCTCCGTCACATGTATGTTAGGAAAAGCCCTCGAATCAAGTTTGGGAACCCTTGGAATCTTAACATACCATGTTTCATATGACACCTTTTTGTGGCAAAGGCCTACATTGATCGCAAATCCCCAATCAACATAATGACTAGCACCTACTACAATTGGGTAATGAAGAAGCCTGTTCCAACTAGGCAAGACCCCGATAATCCTAGGGTTAAGTGCAATTTTCTTGGTAGAGTTAAGGGATTGCCCGTTTATGTAGGTAGTTTCACGTTTTCTACGGACTTCATACTTGTGGATGATATTAGCACGACCATAGACCCTAGCTTGTCCCATGTTATTCTAGGAAAACCTTTCATAGAAAGCACCGGGATGACCTATGATCCCTCGTTAGGAGTAGTACGATTCAAGGATGAGACCGATGACATAGCTTACCAAATGCCGTTTAAGATTGAGAAGTTTTCATCACTCTCTAATGATGAAAAAGAACTTAAACTGTCGGTCTATTATAGGAATGATGAGAATAGGGAAAAAGGAGTAGATTATGTTATGGCTAAGATTTTCGGATTCTATAAGGATTGCTTGAACTTAGGACCGAAATATAGGACCAAGTGGGGAGAGGACGAACTCTTAGAGAGGTGCATCATAGGGAACTTCTACAACATGGAATCCCCCATTAGAGACCGTCAAGGTGGCGGTAATGAAGTAACGTAGGAGCACGACTACGAGTCTAGCTACAAGACTCTTAAATAAAGAAAAGCGCTTCGTGGGAGGCAACCCATGCTTAATTGTTTGCTTGTTAGTGTCATATATCTTTTATTGATTGTTTATTCTCATGTTTAGTTTTGTAAAAATGCTTTATTTTGTTTTTAACCTCGTCTTAATTGCATATAAAGGTATTTTACATAAGGGATAAGTGTAGGGAGGATTACACACGTTTTCAAGGAAACGTAAACATGAGAATAACAGTTCATTAAAATATATATTTGTGTGTTTGTTCGAGTCAAATGCTTGTATCGAGTCATAATGGATGTTTTGCGAAATTTTTCCGATTCTAAAGATGTAAATTTTCCGAATTTTTCCGTAAAATCGCAGACCGCTTTTGTCGGGATAACCGACGGCGTCAGATCGCAACTGACGGCGTCGGAAGGAGTAAAATAAAATATTACTTTTTCTCGTTTTCGAGCAACTTAAAAAAATTGGAATTTTCGGTCTTAATTTTCCGTAAATTCAGTAAACATCCATTCCACAAGCATTATATCCTAGTTTAAATCGAGTCTTATATATATTATTACCACGATTTTACGCGAAGGTTTCGTTTGTTTCTTCAAGTGTGCGAGTTTAATTTATCAAAAGAAGTTACATAAGATTGGAAGGAGCTTTTCACGCATAAATTCTTCTTGAAAGGATTTAACCACCACTTCACACACGGATCCTACCGAGCTAATCGGGAGTACTAGTTTCTTTTTTTTTAATTACCTTCCAATTATCATAACTTTGATACTTTCGGGAACATTGGGGACAATGTTCGGTTTAAGTGTAGGGAGGGAAAATAAACGGAACTTTGAAACTATGCTTATCCTTGATTATTTGCTTTGTCCAATTGTATTTGTGTAATAAACCATGAGAAAATATCGGTTAGGGTAATTTTGGCACCAAATTTAAAATTTTCATGACATATAGGAGTGGGCCATTAGTCTTAACAAAAGCGCCTCACGGATAGGAAGTTGCATGGCTAGCACAAAACCTTTACCACCTAAATTTCACCCAAAATGTGAGGATCGCCCTTAGATTAGTAGGAATTAAAAGCATTCATCTTCAATGCTTAGAGTGTGAACCAAGAGTATATTAGATTCTAGAACTTGTTTTGTGATGCATTCCGAGATCGCAAGTAAGACTACACTTGTGTAGTTAGGGATAACTAAATGATAAGAGGCATTAGGATAACCCTTGTTTGATACCGTAATATAATTACTTCTTCCACATCGGTTGAGTAATTCCCCACACCCTTTGCGTTGTACTCATCTTTAGTACACGATACCCCTAGTTGACCCTCGAGCCTATCTTTTCGCGGTTCTCGTGATGTTTCGGTTTTCCGAATATCAATGAAGAGCATTGTTTACACCCCACCCCCAAATATACACCCAAATCGCCTTAGCCTACCCTCGTATGCACTCACTTTTAGTGCATTATTGTTATCACCCTAAACCCTTAGTTCAATTATCTAGTTGCTTGCATGAGTTGCTAAGTCGAGTCATATCCTTTGTATACGACTTTGGGACGATTGGGATTCATGGGAAAAGTTAAAGTTTATGAAATAACGGAAGGGAACGTTAAATTCAAATTCTCTTTGTTTGCGTAATAATGTACCCCAAGTGTTTTGATCTTTTCAATTCGGGTCAAATTAGTGTTAGAGTAATAAAACTCAAGTGTAGGGATGTGCCTATAAATCCCTATCATTTTGATGTTACCATAGAGGATGGTAGAGTAAAAGTGTATGAAAAAAAAAAAAAAAAAAAAAAAAAAGAAAAGAGTGAAAAAAATAGAGTGATGAAAAAAAAAAAAAAAAAAAAAAAAAAAAAACATACTGCTACCCTCCTACTTCTATCCTTTAAATTTGTGTTTGTTTATTTTAGTTAGCTAGAGTTTAGAGTGTCGAGTCTTGGCTTAGCAACGCCTTTCTTCGTATGCTTGTAACATAAGAGATTTTTGACCTACCACCACTATATAGCCTATCCCACCAAACCCTTTGTTTCCCTACCGTAAGCCTAACATTACAACCCTTTAAAGACCTCTTTGATAGTCTTTCCTAGGTGCTTACGCCAAAGCGATGGAGGTTTGATCTATTCTCAAGCCTATGGTAATCTATGTACTAGGACCGGTTAATGAGTGTTTATCTTCCATTTCCAATTTGTTATATTTCATATACACCCGAGAGATGTGAGTATCCAAACACCCCATGTGAGGTGCTAGTATGTGATTTCCGTACTTGTTATGACTTTTATGGGCTTATATGTGTTGTGGACTGTTTTAAACCAATGCTTCATGACCCCTAACTTATAAATTAATTGGCTAAAAGCACATTTGCTTGAGGACAAGCAAATACCAAGTGTAGGGATATTTGATAAGGTTTTAAAGGTACCTTTTGAGGGTCGTTTAAGCCCTTATTTGATCACTTTTGTATCCGTTATTGCTTAGTATCGTTCCTTTTCACTTTTAGGTCTCTTGAAGGCAAAATCTGGAATGGCACTTATTTGGACGAAAAGGCGATTATACGAAGAAAATGGCCAAAGTCGAATCGAGACACTCAAAGTCTGAAAACATAAGGTGACGGCGTCAGGTGTTAATTGCGACGCCGTCGGAGGATCTTTGTGACGGGACAGAAGCCAAAACTCCTATTTTCAAGTGACGACGTCAAGTTATAAAAGAGTAGGCCGTCGCAACTCAGACGACCTAGATGTAATCCAGACGTCGTCACAAGCATAAGGTGACGCCGTCGCAAGTCTAACGTGGCCAAGATGAAACCCTAATAACGGCGACACGACGGCGTCACAAAACATAAGGTGACGCCGTCGCATATGTAATATTATATATAGAATCCGAATTTTTCAGTATTTAGTGTGTAGTCTTTTGGAGTAAAAACCTAAACCGAACCAAGGTGTCTTGTACAAGATTTTAGGGTTCCAAACCCTATCTTACATCAAGATAAGTGTTTTACTTCATTAATACAATTATGTCTTTGATTATTTGTGTGTATGCTTGCATATTTTCCATGTCCCGCTAATTTACTTGTGTGTTTGCTTAGGAATATGAAACTTAATTATTGAATATTGATTGGTTGTCTCTTATCTTAGTTGATTAATGATCTAGTAATGCGATAGGTCATTCGTTGTGTACTTAATGCTTGATTAAATCTTTGTGAACCTTAGAATATGACTCCTTGAGTAGTTGTAAGCTAAACCATCCAAAGAGTGCCTTAGAGTAAGAGTTTATTATCCCTAGTGGGTTTTGTAGACGAGACCCTTTGGTAAGTTCAAAGAGTTAGGGAGAAACGATACCCTACAACCTTAGACACACAACGCAACTAGGAATAAGGACGTGACAATTCAACCACCAATAGGAGATAATTAAGGAGTAGTAAAACCTAAGTAAACACATCTTTAAACTATCATACGAGCACACATTAATTAGACATAGACTACATACACCTTAGATTAGATAAGTAGAGTAATCGGTAGAAATACCAACCCCCCAAATTCAAACCCCGAGATTCGTACATTTCCTTTCCTTAAAAAATATAAAAAGATAAAAAATAATCTTCCTCAACCCCAACCATAGCGTAGTAACTTCTCACTAGCATTCCTATTCCCCTAGAGAACGATATCAATACCCGTGGCTTACCCTAATACTACACTACAATGATTAGGTTCACTGCCTAGGGTGTTGAAAAACTTGCTCGACGAAAAGGAAGTTCCTTTGACCCCGAACGACGCGTGTAGCGTTATCATGTTTTCCAGATTTTCGTTTTTCTATCAAAATCGAATTTCTAAAAATTTCCATAATTAAAATTTTCAGGAATCTGCAAACATCTATTTTGCAAGCATTATATTTTACTCGCTTTCTAGTTTAGATTTGTTATATATATAGTTTTACCACCGATTTTACGCAAGGTTTCGTGTTCGTTTTCTCAGAATTTACAGGTTATATTGGATAAAAAGATGCAAGTACACAATGGAAGCAGCATTCTTGATTTATTTATTCTTCTTGGAGGAGGATTTAACCTTGACTTTACACCGGTTATACCGAGCTAATCAGAGGAGTACTAGTTTCTTTCTCTTTTATTTACTTCATATTATCATAACTTTGATAGTTTCACGGAATATTGGGGACAATGTTCAGTTTAAGTGTAGGGGGAAAAAAGGGATACCTTAGAAACTATTTACTCACTTGATATTTGTCTTGTCCTTAGTAATAGTGTAATAAACTAAAAGAAACACTTGTTAGAGTAATTTTAGCACCAAATTTTTAATTTTTTACGACACTTATGAGCAAAACTTTAGTCTTAATAAAGCGTCTCATGGATAGGAGTTATATGACTAGCACTAAAACCCTTACCACTCAAATTCCACCCAAAAAATGTGAAGTTACCCTTTAGATACATACGATAAAAGCATTCACTTTTAATGCTTATTGAGTGTACCTGTAAAACCTGAAAATCTGAAACATAAAATAAAGACTAAAATACCCTTGAAATCGAAATTATAAAATACGTAAAATACATTTATATTCATTTAACGAAATTTAAAATCTAACTTATGAATAATTAAAACTTAACGAATATGTGTATGTGATCGACATTAAAAACGAAAGTTAAACGTCTCGCGTAAAAAATAGTTGGGCCGTTCGTTGGGCCTTGCCTTCGTTTATTTGTGAACCAAAGTTGGGCCGTGTGGTTGTTGGTTTGGACTCAAGCCGAGAGCCCAAGACTTGGGCTGTGTTTTTGTTCCGGTTGGGTTGAGCCGAAGCCCACACTCAAACCCACATATGATCCGATCGATACACACATATATATACAACACCTTAACACAAATTTGGAACCCTAAAAATCTACAAGGTGCGGTATTCTTTTTTTTCTTTCTCTCGGCCGATCAGCTGCAACATTTGGAACCGTGGGTTTTGATCCTAACGCAAGCTAAAAGGTATAACAAAGTTTTCCTCGTCTCACTTTTAATACATGTAACGATTATATATGCTTGAATATGTCATATTTGAATCGGAGCTTGTGTTTGTCGAACCATATGAAACCTAAACCCATGTATATGAATCGGACCTAATATATATTAGCCGCATGTATTGAATATGTAAAAGATGAATCGGGTTTAGTGTGTGTCGAGCTGCATGAGTCGAAAAACAGGCCGCATGTCTTGCGTTAACACATATATTGAATCGGCCAAGGTATAACATGCAAACGTAAATATGTAAGGTACGTAGAGGAGATGTGGTTTGCGTAAAACATTGTAGCCGAAATATATATATAAGCCGAACCATAAGGATGTTTGTAAACGTGTGTTAAATAAGTAATGAGCATGCAAAACGAAAACCCTAAGTCGTGTGTGAGTCGAGCCATGCATAACCAAACCATATGATGTATAAACGTGTAGCATGCGTGTGTTTTGTAAGTCAAGTGAGCTTGTCGATGTGTATCTAATCCGGATGATAAGTAACTTGTGTTGTCACATGAAATCATAAACGTGCATGGGTATAAAGTTGACGTATAATATGTATATTAGTAACGCATGGTTAAAGTCATGAAGGTGTTGAGTAAATAAACAAGAGTTAATGAGTTGTGTGAGTCGATTTGAGTATGAGTAAGTGTTTGCATGTGTGAGTGCATGCATGGTGAAGCATGAAAAGAAAGGTTGTTTTCATACGTGCTAGGTCAAAGTAATGAGTCAATAAATGACGTAACATGTAAAGTAAATGCACATTAATATGATATTAAAAGATTGGGAAAACCCTAGAACATAAATGAGAGTCGATTAGGGTTTGAAGCTAAGTGTGTTAATTCATTATTTCATGTGTGAGTTATGACTTTTAAACTATTTTCACATTTAACCCTAAACTTTAATAAATGACATGATGAACCCTAATCTACAATATTGGTTATAAAACACTTAAGTCTCATTTAATCATAAATCTCTAAAGTATTAAGATCACTGAATACACTAAGTATAAACACCAAATATTAAAAGATCAATTCGACGATTATGGAATCATAAATAGTATGTACGATCATTAATGTGTATAGGTTCTGTGAAGAAGGAGTAATCCCTTGGTTTTCGTATTTATGCTTTTTGGTCATTTGCTTTGGAATAAGGTACAGATATTCTGACCTTTTTAGTAAAGGTTCCTTATAACGTTTTCTTTTCGTTAGCTTTTATATTAGGGTTTCCTAAGCCTTTGCTATGAACCCCATTCATTTGTTTGAGCTGTTGCTTATTTGAAACTTCGATTTCGAATTATGAAACATCTAATTTTGAACTATATGATATGAAAACTCGATTTTGGAAATATGATTAACCTTATGATAAAGTATGATGCGTGTCGGTTTTGACATTTTGATTTGACCTAAGATAGTTTGACACCCGAGCCAATATTTAACTAGTCATGGGGTTCCATGTCCGTGTCGTTGATGCACCTCGACATGACTCTTGGGCGAGAGTGATGTTCGCCACGCCCTTATCTCGTTATCTCGTTATGAGCTCAATTATATGTTATGGCCAATATCATCGTGGGCGATGGATGCATCTTAGATCCGTTATCTCGTTATCCGTTATATGTTATCGATGATTGATCTTTGCGTGCATGCACGCCCTTCATAACTCGTAGGTCTCCCTACAAATGTTGCCTTATGTGAATATGATTATGATCGATATATGTTTCTAGGCTCGTGGTAGTTAACTATAAACCTTATTCGATAATTCTGATTTATATACTGAAAATGATTATGGTTTTGCTATCTTCGTTCACTATATTTTGTATTCGATATCGTTTCGTATTTGCTTTGCTTTTATATCTGTTCATCGAGCTTTTGAAGCTCACCGCATTTCTTTTTTCTTCGCGGCGGTATCTAAGCAATGGAGCTGGGTTTTGCTTTGGGATGAGTCTTGAGTGGACTTACCTTAGAGATATTTAGCTTTGATCTTATGATGCCATTTAAGACTTTACTATTTGATTATTTTATTGGAGTTCATTTTCCATTGGGACCTATGTATTGAAGTCATGTTGACTTGAATTATTTCAAAGATTTATGTTAAGACTTCTTTTGGATATTTATGTTTGCTTTGATATGACACCATTATTTGTGATTCCTTTACCCTTGTCGGTCGGGAGTTACAATTTATGGTATAAGAGACCTAGGTTTTGAGACCCTTAGAGCTTAGGCTATGACCGTGAGGATTGGGTAGACTTTAGGATTCCTTATGCGCACTTCCATTTCGTATCTCACCTTTGTTCATTTTGCTAATCGTTTGAATATCGTTCAGATGGTTCAAACTCGTCGTAACGGTCAATTGGATGGAGACGATGATGCTCCTAACATGGATGCTGCGATTGCTAATGCTCTCAACACTCTTTTCCCTGGTCTTACCACACCTGAGATGATGACACAGGTGATCAACAACATTCGAAACCAGACTGGTCCTTCGGGTAGTGGTGGAGGTAATCAACCCGTCGGCATTCATACTTGGCTCGAGCGTTTCGGTAAGCTCAAGCCTCTTTCTTTTAGCACTGCTGCTACTCCCACTGAGGCCGAGGACTGGATCACTCACATAGAAAAGCTGTTTGAAGTATTGGGTTGTGGAGACGAGTTTAAGACCCGTTTGGCTACATTTAAGTTGGAAGGTGATGCATTGAATTGGTGGAAGGCACTCAAACAGGCAAGAGGAGGAGATGCTTTTGCTATTACTTGTACTTGGGTGAGTTTGGACTATCTTCTATAACCGTTACTTCCACGATCTCGAAAAGAAGGTATGAGAGGGATTATCAGGCGATTTACCAGTTTGATCATGAGAACTCCAATGAGTACATGGGCAGGTTTATGAGGCTGGTAAGTTTTGTGGGAACGATTGCTGGAGATGGTAGGCGCCAAGCTATGCACTTCAAGTGGGGACTGAATAAGTGGGTGTTGGACCGACTGCTGAATATTGAGTATGAGGATGTATCGGCCTGCAATGACGCAACTCGTAACATTGAGATCTTTCATGAGGTTTCGGGTTCCAACAAGCGTAACCGCGATGGTGATCGGGTTCAAGCTAGGACTCAAAGTAATGATTATAAGGGAAATTCTGGCAGGAGTTATGATTCGAGGGGTCAAGTGGATAGGAGTTATGATCACGGGTCATCAGAAGGAATGTGGACTCTAGGCCCGAGGCGAGTCGAGGATAGCGAGTCAGCCGGTAGAAATGGAAATGATTGTCGAATCAAGGTAACAATAACCGGCGTTACAACAAGGATCGGCCACCGAGGATCATATCGTGGTCGTGCTTGTGATCTTCCGTCGACAAAGGACAATCGAGGTTTTGCCTCCCCACCTCTCTCGTACTACTTGTGGAAAGGCTCAACCGGGCAAGTGTTTTAAGGCCATCGGTGGATGTTTCTCTTGTGGTTCCACTACTCACAAGATCAAGGATTGCCCTAAGAGGAACCCGCGATTCACGGAAATTACATCAAGCCACCACCTACCACCGGACGTGTTTATGCTACTACTCGGGATCGCGGAGCGCACTTCGGGTACCATTACGGGCACTCTTTTCATTGATGATTATTCATCTTCGCTTTATTTGATACCGTGCCACACACTCCATTATATCATCACATTTGCTAAGAAACTTAATATGACCCCAAACCACTAACAAACCACTTATCAATTTCTACGCCTATGAAAACCATATGATCATTGATCATAAATATGTTAAGTGCCTCTTCGCTTTGATGATCGATTCGCTCTGTAAATCTGTATCCTCTCGATATGGTCGACTTTGATATCATTCTAGGCATGGATTGGTTGGCTTATCATAGAGCTTCCATTGACCGCTATGCTAGAACTGTGATCTTTGGAGACATAAAACATCTGAATTTGTTTATTATGGTTCTCAACCCTCAAATCATTAAGCTCATTTCTGCTTTGTGAAGGCACGAACCATGATTGCTCATGGGTGTCAAGGTTTTCGGCATCCGTTAAGGACACATCTTTGGAGAGTCCTAACATTGAAAACCTTTCGTTGTTTGTGAATTCACCGACGTTTCCCGATGAACTTCCGGTCTTCCCCGCCTAGAGAAGTTGAGTTTAGCATTGAGTTAATTCACAGTCTTGAACCGATTTCAAGGCTCCGTATCGCATGGCACCAGAGAATTGAAGGAGTTAAAGGAACAGCTACAAGAGATGATAGAAAATGGATTTATTCGACCCGGTGTTTCTCCATGGGTGCACTGTTTTGTTTGTGAAGAAGAAGGATGGAAGCATGCGTCATGTATCGACTACCGTGAACTCAACCGTATTACCATTCGAAATCGTTATCCTCCGCCGTATTGATGATTTGTTTGATCAAGCGCAAGGAGCTAAATTCTTTTCTAAGATTGATCGAGATCGGTTATCACCACCACGTGTGAGGAGCAAGATGTCCCTAAGACCGCGTTGCATCGTGACACGGCCACTACGAATTCCTCGTTATGCCTTTTGGTTTGACAAATGCGCCTGCGGTGTTTATGGACCTAATGAATCGTGTTTTCCATGAGTTCCTCGACAAGTTTGTTATCGTTTTCATCGATGACATTTTGGTTTACTCCAAGTCTGAAGAAGAACATGAGCAACATCTCCGGATAGTTTTGGAGATTCTGAGGAAGAAGAAGTTGTACGCCAAATTTTCGAAGTGTGAGTTTTGGTTAAAACAAGTCACTTTCCTTGGTCATATTGTATCTGCTGATGGTATCACCATGGATCCGTCTAAGGTTGAGGCTATCACTAAATGGCCAAGACCCTGACGATGTGATCGAGGTTAGGAGTTTTCTAGGACTTCTTGGTTACTACCGACGTTTTGTTGAAGGTTTCTCTCGCTAGCTCTACCCCTAACCCAAATGATGAGAAAAGGTGAAAAGTTTGTATGGACGGATGAACGAGAAGAGAGTTTTGAAGAGTTGAAACGGAGATTGGTGTCCGCTCCTATTTTGACTCTTCCATCCGGTTCGGAGGATTCCAAATTCTGATGATGCTTCTAAGAAAGGATTGGGCTGTGTTTTGATGCAACATGGAAAGGTAATAGCTTATGCTTCAAGGCAGCTAAAACCTTATGAGGAGAATTATCCAACTCATGACCTTGAGTTAGCTGCAGTGGTGTTCGCGTTGAAGATCTGGAGGCATTACTTGTATGGAGAGACGTATGATATATTCACCGACCATAAGAGTCTCAAGTATATTTTCACTCAGAAAGAACTTAACATGAGACAAAGAAGATGGTTAGAACTTCTTAAGGATTATGACACCAACATTCAGTACCATCCCGGTAAGGCTAATGTAGTTGCTGACGCACTTAGCCGGAAATCGTGCATTCTTGCAAGTATTGAGATTAAACCTAGGATTCTTCGTGACTTAGAACGTTTGGATGTTGAGTTGTGCGACGAGGTTTTGATGGATCTTGGGCTAGTATGAAGGTGGAGTCGAACCTTATCCGCAAATTAAAGAAGCTCGTAAAGATGATGGTGAACCGTGGGTCGTGGCGCAAAATGTTGAAGAAGGTAAGCGACGGAGTTTAAGGTTGATGATGACGGAATTGTATGGTATGAAGATAGGCTTTGTGTTCCTAATGATCCGGTGCCATTGAGAAAGTTATGATCAAGCTCATAGTTCTCCTTTCACTATCCATCCTGGTTCTACCAAGATGTATAGGGATTTGAAGCGATATACGGTGGAATGGCATGAAGCAAGATGTGGCGACGTTTGTGTCGAAGTGTATGATTTGTCGCAAGTTAAAATTGAGCACCAAAGGGCTAGTGGACTATTATGACCATTGGATATTCCAACATGGAAGTGGGATAAGATATCTATGGATTTTGTGGTGGGCTACCTCTTACTCGGAAGAAGCATGATGCGATTTGGGTAGTTGTTGATCGACTAACCAAATCGCTCATTCTTACCAATTAGAAAGGATTATGGTATTGGTAGATTGGCGGAAATTTTTCAACAAGAGATCATTAGGCTTCATGGTACTCCGGCATCTATTGTGTCCGAGAGATCCGCATTTTACTTCCCGTTTCGAAAGGTTTGCAAAAGCTTGGGGTACTCGACTTAATTTCAAGATAAAGATTTCATCCTCAAACGGATGGTCGGTCGAGAGGACTATTCATACCTTAGAGGACATACTAAGGGCTTGTGCTTTGGAATGGACGGCAATGGGATGAATATTTGTGTCTAGTAGAGTTTGCATACAACAACAATTGGCATGCTAGCATTAAGGCAAAGACCGTTTGAACTTCTTTATGGGAGAAAATGTAGAGCACCTACTTGTTGGGATGAAGTAGGTGAACGCTAATTGAAGGTCCGAAATGATTGAGATCACTAATGAGAAAGTAGCGGTTGCTAGAGAAAAGTTGAAGGAGGCTAGGTCTCGTCGAAAAGTTATGCCGACAAGCATCGTCGTGATTTAGAGTTTCGGGTTGGAGATCGTGTATTTCGAAAGTTTCACCGCTTAGAGGTGTAAACGTTTTGGAATCAAGGGCAAGCTCATCCTCGATTCATCGGTCCGTTTGAAATTCGGAGCGATAGGAGAAGTTTCGTGTCGGTTAGCACTTCCGCCTCGGTTATCGCATGTTCATGACGTTTTCCATGTATCTCTCTAAGGGGATACAACTATCATCCGTTACACGTTGCTTCTTATCCGCTTGATCAAATTTAGTCCGATATGTCTTTATCTCAAGAACCGGAAACTATTTTAGAGAGACAAGAAAGAGTCATGAGAAATAAAGTCATTCCGTTCGTTAAGATTCTTTGGAAAAATCACCCGGAGCGTGAGGCTACTTGGGAAACCGAAGAGTCGATGCGAGCTAGTTATCCTCATTTCTTTGAATAGTTTGGTACGTTCTCATTTCGTTTCGTTTCATTTCAATTTTCGAGGAAGAAAATTCTTCTTTTAGAGGGGAAGAGTTGTAAAACCTGAAAATCTGAAACATAAAATAAAGACTAAAATACCCTTGAAATCAAAATTATAAAATACGTAAAATACATTTATATTCATTTAACGAAATTTAAAATCTAACTTACGAATAATTAAAACTTAACGAATATGTGTATGTGATCGACATTAAAAACGAAAGTTAAACGTCTCGCGTAAAAAATAGTTGGGCCGTTCGTTGGGCCTTGCCTTCGTTGTTGTGAACCAAAGTTGGGCCGTGTGGTTGTTGGTTTGGACTCAAGCCGAGAGCCCAAGACTTGGGTTGTGTTTTTGTTCGGTTGGGTTGAGCCGAAGCCCACACTCAAACCCACATATGATCCGATCGATACACACATATATATACAACACCTTAACACAAATTTGGAACCCTAAAAATCTACAAGGTGCGGTATTCTTTTTTTTCTTTCTCTCGGCCGATCAGCTGCAACATTTGGAACCGTGGGTTTTGATCCTAACGCAAGCTAAAAGGTATAACAAAGTTTTCCTCGTCTCACTTTTAATACATGTAACGATTATATATGCTTGAATATGTCATATTTGAATCGGAGCTTGTGTTTGTCGAACCATATGAAACCTAAACCCATGTATATGAATCGGACCTAATATATATTAGCCGCATGTATTGAATATGTAAAAGATGAATCGGGTTTAGTGTGTGTCGAGTGCATGAGTCGAAAAACAGGCCGCATGTCTTGCGTTAACACATATATTGAATCGCCAAGGTATAACATGCAAACGTAAATATGTAAGGTACGTAGAGGAGATGTGGTTTCGTAAAACATTGTAGCCGAAATATATATATAAGCGAACCATAAGGATGTTTGTAAACGTGTGTTAAATAAGTAAAGAGCATGCAAAACGAAAACCCTAAGTCGTGTGTGAGTCGAGCCATGCATAACCAAACCATATGATGTATAAACGTGTAGCATGCGTGTGTTTTTAAGTCAAGTGAGCTTGTCGATGTGTATCTAATCCGGATGATAAGTAACTTGTGTTGTCACATGAAATCATAAACGTGCATGGGTATAAAGTTGACGATAATATGTATATTAGTAACGCATGGTTAAAGTCATGAAGGTGTTGAGTAAATAAACAAGAGTTAATGAGTTGTGTGAGTCGATTTGAGTATGAGTAAGTGTTTGCATGTGTGAGTGCATGCATGGTGAAGCATGAAAAGAAAGGTTGTTTTCATACGTGCTAGGTCAAAGTAATGAGTCAATAAATGACGTAACATGTAAAGTAAATGCACATTAATATGATATTAAAAGATTGGGAAAACCCTAGAACATAAATGAGAGTCGATTAGGGTTTGAAGCTAAGTGTGTTAATTCATTATTTCATGTGTGAGTTATGACTTTTAAACTATTTTCACATTTAACCCTAAACTTTAATAAATGACATGATGAACCCTAATCTACAATATTGGTTATAAAACACTTAAGTCTCATTTAATCATAAATCTCTAAAGTATTAAGATCACTGAATACACTAAGTATAAACACCAAATATTAAAAAATCAATTCGACGATTATGGAATCATAAATAATATGTACGATCATTAATGTGTATAGGTTCTGTGAATAAGGAGTAATCCCTTGGTTTTCGTATTTATGCTTTTTGGTCATTTGCTTTGGAATAAGGTACAGATATTCTGACCTTTTCAGTAAAGGTTCCTTATAACGTTTTCTTTTCGTTAGCTTTTATATTAAGGTTTCCTAAGCCTTTGCTATGAACCCCATTCTGTTTGTTTGAGCTGTTGCTTATTTGAAACTTCTGATTTCTGAATTATGAAACACCGATTTTGAACTATATGATATGAAAACTCGATTTTGGAAATATGATTAACCTTATGATAAAGTATGATCCGTGTCGGTTTGACATTCGATTTGACCTAAGATAGTTTGACACCGAGCCAATATTTCACTAGTCATGGGGTTCCATGTCCGTGTCGATGATGCACCTCGACATGACTCTAGGGCGATGAGAGTGATGTTCGCCACGCCCCTTATCTATTATCATTATGAGCTCAATTATATGTTATGGCCAATATCTGCGTCTCGGGCGATGGATGCATCCTAGATCCGTTATATGTTATCTGTTATATGTTTTCGATGATTGATGTTGCGTGCATGCACGCCCTTCATAACTCGTAGGTCTCCCTACAATTTTGCCTTATGTGAATATGATTATGATCCGATATATGTTTCTAGGCTCGTGGTAGTTAACTATAAACCTTATTCGATAATTCGATTTATATACCGAAAATGATTATGGTTTTGCTATCTTTCGCTCACTATATTTTGTATTCGATATCGTTTCGTATTTGCTTTGCTTTTATATCTGCTCATTGAGCTTTTGAAGCTCACCGCATTTCTTTTCTTCCGCGGTGTTTCTAAGCAATGGAGCCGGGTTTTGCTTTGGGATGAGTCTTGAGTGGACTTACCTTAGAGATATTTAGCTTTGATCTTATGATGCCATTTAAGACTTTACTATTTCTGATTATTTTATTGGAGTTTATTTTTCCATTGGGACCTATGTATTGAAGTCATGTTGACTTGAATTATTTCAGCATTTATGTTAAGACTTCTTTTGGATATTTATGTTTGCTTTGATATGACACCATTATTTGTGATTCCTTTACCCTTGTCGGGTCGGGGCGTTACAGTACCGGTAGTATATAGATTCTAGAACTTGTTTTTGTGATGCTTTCCGAGATCGCTAGTGAGACTACATTCATATAGTTAGAATTTACTAAAAGATAAAAGGCATTAGGATAACCCTTATTTTAAACATGTTTAAATAATTACATTGGTTACATCGGTGTAGTAATTACCCCACACCCTTGCGATGTACTCATTTATAGTACACGATACCTAGTTAACCCATCAGAGCCTATCTTTTCGCGGTTCTCGTGATGTTCCGGTTTCCGGAATATCAATGAAGAGCATTGTTTACAATCTACCCCAAATGTTACACCCAAATCGCCTTAGCCTTCATTGTATGCACTCATCTTTGGTGCATTATCGTAATATGTTTAACCCTTAGTTCAGTTATTTAGTTGATTACATGGTTGCTAAGTCGAGTCATATCTTGTATACATACAGTTGTGGGACGATTGAGACTCATGGGTTAAGTAGTGTTTTATGGAGTAACGGAAAGAAATGTTAAATTTAATTTCCCTTATCTACGTAATTAATTACTCCAAATATTTTGATCCTCGCAATTTGGGTCATTAGTTTAGTTTAATAAAAACTTAAGTGTAGGGATACTCCTATAAATCCCTTTGCTATGATGTTATGTTTTGCGGATGGTAGAGTTAGAGTGTATGAAAAAAAAATCGAAAAAAAAGAGAGAGAAAAAGAGAAAAACATACGTGCTACTATCCCGCCTCTATCATTAATATTTTTTTTTATGTTTAAGTCAAGAAACTGTCAAGAAAAAGACAAAAAGATTTAGTTTAGTAAATCGAGTCTTGACTTAGCAAAGCCTCGTTTTACTTGTAATTAACTTAGATTTTTGACTTGTCATCAGTAAATTCCCAATATCCAACAAACTCGTGTTTGTCCATACCTTTACACCTAACATTACAACCCTTTAAAAGCCCTCTTTGATAGTTTATCTTAGGTGCGTACGCCAAAGCGGTGGAGGATTGATCTAGTCTCAAGCATATGGTAATCTATGTGCTATGATAGGTAGAGAGTGTTATCTTCCATTTTCATACATGTTATATTCATTATACACCCGAGAGATGAGAGAATCCAAACACTATATATGAGGTGTTAGTGTATAATTTACGTGCTTGTTATGACTATTGTAGAGCTTGTTTTTGTTCTAAACTATTTTAAATCAATGTTAAATGACCCCTAACTTGTAAATTGATTAGATAAAAGCACATTTACTTGAGGACAAGCAAATCCCAAGTGTAGGGATATTTGATAAGGATTTAAAACGTACATTTTTAAGGGGTCATTTAAGCCCTAACCTAATGTGTTTATGATCAAATATTGCATAAATTCGTTCCTTTTTACTTTTTAGGTACTTTGGAAGTAAAAGCCGGAAATCATGCATATTTGGACGAAAAAGGATGAAAATGTAAAGAAAACGACCAAGTCATGAAAAGTCTGGAAAAGGGTACCAGATGGCGTCACAACCTACAAGGTGACGCCATCACTTGCAAATGAAAGTATCAAAACAACCCAGATTTTACTAGAGACGGCTTAGTAAATAATTGAAGAAATAACAAGTCATGCTGCCACTTGTAAAGGGAGCTATGGAAATTATAAGGTGACGGCCTGGAAAAATCAAAGAGCGACGAAGTCAGAGTATTCTGGACGGAGTCTGAAGACATAAAGCGACCCCGTCACAAAGTTAACTTGGAAGAGATGAAACCCTAATGGCGGCGACTTGACGGTGTTACAATTATAAAGTGACGCCGTCACATCTGTATTCCTATATTAGTTTTAGAATTTTCTGCATTTAGTATGCACACTTGGAGAGTAATTGTGGTGTACACATTTTATTAGGTTACCCTCATTCATTAAGAGACAAGTCTCTTAATCCATTCTATTATTATGTTTAATTCATGCTTAATTATGATTACTTGTTTCATTATCTTTTTCATGTCTAGCTAATTTAATATAGTGTTTGCTTAGTTCTAATGAAACCTAGTAGTTAACTATTGATTTTTCCGTCTCTTCTTTAAGTGGTTGTTACACGTTAGGTTAGTAAAACTTGCTTTTTCCTTTAGTATTGCGAGCTTGAACGTCCTAAACAATGTATTCATGTTCTAGAGTGCACTAGTAGACTTTTCAATGTGTTTATTGCGTGAATCGTGATTGTTGATAATAAGAGATTTGGGGAAAATAACTTAGGTTACTTGGCGATCTCGATTTCTTAGAGGAGATCAATGCATTCATAGAAATATGGCATTTGGCACCTCCATACAACCTTAGGAATACAACGCGCCAATTAAACAATGACGTGACAATTCGACTAATCAATAGAAGATAACTAGGGATGAAATCTAAGTAATCACGTTTTTATTTATCATAAGAATCTCATTTAATTTACTTGAAATTTAGTTTAGTTATAAGTTTTTATTAGTTTAATTAATAGTTTTAAGTAGTTGATAATCAAACCTCTAATCCAATACCGAGATTTTACTTGCTTTCCTATAAAATATAAAAAGATAAATGAATCATCACTCACCTTAGACCTATTTGTCATACATCTTGACCTTCCCAACACTATTCCCCTAGAGAACAATCAATCCCCCGAGTCTTACCTGTACTACACTACAACGGTTAGGTACACTGCCTAGAAGGATTGTAAAACTTCTTCGGAGGTCTTACAACCGCCGCCTTAATCATCCCACTCCAATAAATCAGTGATTACACGAATTAAACCAACAGGTTCACAGGTTGTAGGTCGATTTTGTTTTAGGGTTTCTTTAACCCTAGTTCATTGTTTACATAGGTCGCATGCTTCTTCTCCTTAAACCAACAGAATCAGAGGTTTAGGAGTTATTGTTGTTGGTTGTGTTTTTAACCCTTAGTCGCAACAAAAAATCACCAACAAGGAACAAGAAGCTCTAATACCAATTGAGGTATTCAAAGGTTCATGCAGCAGCTATGTATATGACACAATACAGGAAAATAAAAATAGTAATTGCCAAACACGCAAAGAATTTTTATTGAAGAAACTTAACTCAACACTTCAATTGACACAAAGGTAATTCCCTACCCTCCATGGTATATATAGACTAACCTATTCTCGTTAGACTATAACTAGGATTTCACTAAACATATCCTAAATAGATAAATACTAAAGTATAATAGGAAAACTTGGAGGAGTTGAACTACGACTCCAACTAGTATTCCAGAAACTTGATAACATGCCTTAAGCAACATCAGACATGATCTCCAACTTGTATTACAATTACTGAATCTGGTACATGCCTCAGCCACAACCAAACTCAGGAATTCGCCAACATCCAATGCTTAGGATCACTTAAAGCTAACTCAATCAAGAATGGTTACATTTCTTTTCATTTGCTCATTTTATCATTTTCTCAATAAATTTATAACGAAGTGTTTATTTTCATTATTTATCCCCGAAACTTGACTATGTAAACTCGATCTCACTTTACAGAAGTTGTTGGACAAACGCATTCTGATGAGTGTGTAAAAACTCATCATTTTTGGTCAAATCTGAACTGCAAAACATCTCAAAACACTCAGAAATGCATTAAAATACTGAAAATATCTCAAAATTGTGTTTTATATGTTTTAGATGCAAAATTATTGGAAACAAATGAAAAACGAACAAAGTTTGCATAATTGGCAGTTTCAGTCCCCCAACTTTCAAAAATGGCAAAACAAGTCCCCGGGAATTTCAAAAAAAATGGAAAATATTATTTATGACCCTTGGTTAATAAAGTTTGTCATTTATGGTCCTTGTAATAATTTTTGGAAAATTACAGTTTTGGTCCCTGGAAATTCAGTTTTGGCACACTTAGTCCTTAGAATGATAAGTGGATCCCAAGTTAATCGTATGTCCAATCCGTGTTAACTGTCCAAGCCCAAACCCTCATTACCCAAGCCCAATCCAGTCATTCCCCAACCCATCTCAAAAACCACAAACCGACCCATACCCTTTCCTCTTTTTTTCCTCCACATCCTCGCTCTCTTTACCCAAGACACAACCAAAACCCTAAAACTCACTCAACCCAGTTCCCAATCCCACTCAGTCCCCTTCCCAAGGCAAGAGTCACATGATACCATTGCCAATGTGGCAATCCAAGCACAAAAGCCCCATCCGATGGCTCTGATTATCTCCAATATTGTACCTACCTCATGGATGGCTTGGATTGAAGTCAAAAAGCACAAGTTGGTTTTGGTCTGTTTTGTCTCACAAAGAAAGCACAGAAGAGAGAAGACAGGAAGGAAGACAGCTTTTTCTATTTTGTATAAATGTAGAATGTAGTATCATAGAAAAAACTTGTCTAGAAAATCTTGTTCTAGTCCTTTTAATTTCTGCATCTTTAATTTCATTGTATTGATCTTAATTTATGTTCCCAGTCTTGAATTTATTTTTTTTAGTTAATGAAAATTGTCAGTTTGCCTTTGGATAACATTTCTGTTGCTTCTTTGATACTAGTTCCATGTCATAAAATTGCTTCTATATCATGCTTTAATTGGTTTGGATGTTTGTTGAAGTGCTAGGATAATGTTTCTTCTAAGTGTTGAAGTCTCAAATTAGTTTCACAAAACTCTTTTTCTACCTCAAAAATAGTGTTTGGAAAAGCATATTGTGTGGGTCAAAATTCATTTTTGACCCACTTTGGGTCTCAAACCAGTGTCAAATGAAGTTTTATGCTACCTTTGTTCTCAAGTTTTAAGGTGTCAAGTTTTTTTTGTGTGTTAAGCGGTTTTCATAACTGCCTCGTGACAAACTCACGACATTTTTTAGCTTCATTGTAGATCGCTTAGAGTTGAAGTTTGGATTTGATTTTATGTTTCAAGTAGTTAGTGCCATTAGGATAATCTTTTCACTTATCGTAG
Organism: Chrysanthemum lavandulifolium; assembly: GCA_022545495.1. Classification (NCBI taxonomy): domain Eukaryota; kingdom Viridiplantae; phylum Streptophyta; class Magnoliopsida; order Asterales; family Asteraceae; genus Chrysanthemum; species Chrysanthemum lavandulifolium. Next base: position 247,256,684 of record CM040239.1, read on the forward strand.
AATCTAGAGCTTATTTAGTAGCTTTTGCTTGCCCTTCAATAAGCCCCTTTGACTGCTTACCCATCGTTATAATGACCCTTTGCAGCTCATTCGAGCCCTCAAATATGTCCCTTTTCAGTTAATTTCTAGTTTCCATAATGTCTACACTATGTGCTTTTATGGTTTTAGGACTTTAGACCCTTAGGTGCTCATTAGGAGCTTATTCATAAGCTCAAAAGTCTCCCCCATAGGGCTGTTTGGGACTGCAGTCTCAGCAGCACCTCAGTGTGTTATTTTTGTTTGCTAATTAGCTTATTGATATCTTAAAGTAAGTCTATTTAGTGCCCTTAGGTAGTTTAGCTTAGTTCCATTTAGATTCTAGCTTATTGTAGCTTTTTATTTCCTTTAGCAGTCACAAAACCAATCTGTCCCTTATGCTCTCTTTGTTTTTTTTTTCCAAATCTGCTGCTGAATAAGCAGTAGGATGTGCTTGTTTTTCAGTTTTTAAAAGTTTTAGTTTTATCAAATGTCTTATTTTTAAGTAAGTTTCAAGTTGCAAAAAGAAAAAAAAAATAAAGTTTTCAAAAAAGGGTACCAAGGGATTCGAACCCTGGTCCCTTAGCCCAAGCACACACAACATCCCACACCATGACCAACTGCCCTTGGGACTTTTATCAGTCTTACTTTGCAAAATCAATTCCTTAAGGGCGTTTGGCAGTTTTACTTTAAGCACTTGTTTAGCTTATTTTTAGCTTATTTTCAAAAACAACCACCACGCTTTTAATTTTCCTAGGATTATCAAGTTCAAAGTACTTTTGTGATTTTTCCATATTTTTCTTAATATGTTTAGTATTATTAATTAATTAATTAGATTAAGTTAGTTTTAATTCATAGTAATTAATTTAAAAGTCAAAAAATACCCGGTCTTTTCTAAAATTATTTTAGTCAATTAGGACGAGGAAAATTAATTTCACACCGTAGCCCTTAAATCGCAAAACTTTTACGCTTATGGCCCTGTGGTTGCTTGCTTTTACGCTTTTTAGTTTTAGCACTCTAGGACCGGTTTAGCTTCGTTTTATCATTTCTTAGGCTTAGTAGTAGTTAGTTTCTAGTTTATTAGGGTTCCCTTGCCTTAATCACCTTCCCGTTAATTAATTTGTAGAAAAACGTAATTCAACTCAAACAAATCATTAAAAACCAATTCAAGTCCAAATCACGAAACTCAACGACATCGTCAATTTCACACCTCGTTGGGACACGACCCGGGGAAATCACTTCCCGGTATCACTTTTATCACACCCGTGAGATTTGGCACGTTAACCCTTTTCCTAAAAGGTTGATTTGTCGAGTTTTACGGTTAATTTGATATTGTTGATATTTGTGTTTTTCTCACACTCACTTTCGAACGAATCAAATTTTGGCGCCGCTGCCGGGGAGGTGTGTTGCGACAATATCGTGATTTTTGCGATTAGTGACTTGAAGAACCTTCCTCGTGAAGTTATTGTTTTTGAAAAATACAAAAATACAAAAATATTTTTCTTTTCTTTGTATATATGTAAAAGATAAAAATACAAAAAGATTTTTGCTTGTTGTTTTAAATAAAATAGAACACACTATCAATATAACACTTCTCAACTTGAGTGTTATCATAATAAGTTCCCGAACCAAAGATTTAAAACTTGCCTTTGTGTCACTTATGTGAATACGCTTGTGATTATTGGTTTAAGTTCACCGTGTTTTGCCTCGGTCTTGTTTTAATTGAAAGTGTTGTTTTGAATGTGCATGTGCACTGCCGAAAAACCCAAAATATTCTTCTCATTCCTCTTATCCATTTGATTCTATCTCTTTAACCTCTACATGTTTAATTCTCATGGAGACGCTCGATTATCCTCGTTGTTTCCACTGCAAAAGCCGTATGGAAGATGATCAGCTCTATTGTCAGAATCCGGATTGTTTATGCAAGCGATGTGGAAGGATGGGTGCAAGAAAATATTGTTATTGGTGTGAATTATCTGATAAAAACTCTCTCGATGATTCTCCAAGTTTTTCCGACCATCCGCCACAACCTGATGAACCCGTTCAAGAACCGGAGACCATAACAGAAGTGGTGGAAATTGCTAGCTCTCAAAGCACACCACTTGTCCCACCTCCGGATTTTTCAAAATGTTCTTCGAGACTTAATAGTCATTCGGATCACCATGTTGGTTTTGTTGATTCTTTGGATGAACCGATTCCTTCTCATAACTCTCAAATGGAATCGTTTATTCCTTGTGTCGGTTGTGGTGAGCCTCTTTTGGTTCACCCCGTCACCGGTGTACGCGTGTGTGCAAGTGTGGTAATGATATTCGAACGGGAGTTGTTTGTTTTGTGGTTCGAGGTATTCATTTGATTATGATCCTAATCCAACTCATTTAACGACCCTCAAACTTTTCCAATTACCCACCACACCGACTTATCTTCATATAATCAACATAACTGCTGTGAATTTTGTGGAGGTCCTCACGATAATCTTCAATGTCAACCGTGGAATCAAAATTACTATACTCCGGTTTGACAATTTCCAACCTCCACAAAGACCATACGGTTCAAACTCTACCGAGCCGTTGTCTCAAGAAATTTCCCAAGATTTTGAAACCGCAATGAAAACACTTGATGATATGATTCAAAACTTTAAGAATCAAGTGAGTAATGAAAACCATGGAGAATTGCTAGTCAAGAACCAGAGGCTCGCAAATCTAGGGAAGAATTATTAGTCCTAGAGCATGCACTCTAAGGCGCTCCCAATTTCTTAAGGCACCATGTATGATGATGACGAGGAGAGCTTTTATCCTTTTAAAGATAATATTTCTCAACTCCCCGCCTATTGTTATCACACCCGAGATTCACACTCACTCTCTTATTATGGGGATGAGCATCTTGACACTGTTCTCGAAAAAGAACCGACGAATTCATAAAGTCTAGTGTCGAGAACCTTGTCCCAATCCCAAGAGAGTCACAGTGGAATTCTCGAGCATTTGTGTGATATCCCTACCCTCTTGTCTTCCCAAAAGATCATGTTGAGATGTTCTCCGATTCTAATGATGATGATTCGTTATCTTGTGGAGACATCGCTTATGTGGAAGATTTACCTTCCGAGCTCGTCACCTGGAAGAAGTGAGAGATGTTGATCACGATGATCTTGATATGGACACCGATTTTGAAACGGACGATGAAGATATTCTTGTTGTGTCCGAAGAACCTTTTGCTACAAAGATTCACTAATCCTCCTGCTTGACTTCGACTCGAATTCACTTTAATTTCGAGAATCCACTCTTTGATACTCGATTGAGGATAGTGATGAGTCTGATGGAACAAGAATTCACGATTTACATCTTGTGATTGATTCTCTTCACGAGGAGTTCGCCGGTGAACTCACTCATATCATATCTCCGCCGGAGTATGATAACTTCCACTTTGATCATGACACACCCGGATTTGTCTTGATCACGTGAGCTTCAATGATGAGATTCATAATATCGAAATTATGGATTCTCCTATGGATGAAGATGAGTTAGTCATGATTTTCATCATGACTTTCTTTCTTTCTTCACCTATCCCGTGACTTCTTCTCTTCTTCACTCATTCGGAGTGAAGATACCATCTTTGACCCCGCATTTCCATGTACCATTATCTTGAGTCGGAATATATCTCATCGGTATGGAACTTTCACGTGCTTCAAATGTTTGTCCAAACATCTTGAATGAAAGTCCGATGGAGATTGTTTCTTCCACTTTGCTTCCCATGAACCAATGAATGCGGGTCGAGTCAAGCTAGTGACTCGGAAATCAAAAACAAGAGCACACCATATGGGTTTTCACCCATATTTCGATTTCTTTCTACTTTCTACCACCCTAGTGTGGGGAGTTGCTCATTGTTGTATATAAGTTTTCATAAAAAAAAAAAAAAAAAAAAAAAAAAAAAAATCAAATAATGGCCGTAGTATTTCCCTATTACGTTTCGGTTTCGGCATAACAGTAGGTACTTTGAATATTGAGGGCAATATTCATTTCTAGTGTGGGGGAATTTCACTAATTTTATCATATGTATTACCATCTTATTCCCCAATTTTGGCCAAATTTTTTTTGGAGTAAGTGTTTTGCACTTACTCACTTCTGATTATCGATCCGCCATGGCTAATAAACAAAAGGATTGGCTAATCCAGAGCAAACGGCTCTTGGTAAAGATATCTCAAACCGTTGACGGCTTGCAATTTGCCCAAAATTGTATGGTGTTCACCACCATATCTTTAATTAGTGAAGAGTTTGCTAGCCCGCAAGTTTATGGCTTGTGGTAAAGGCGCTTGGAAAACCATAATTGGTAATCAACTCACCAAAGATATTTTATCTAAGAGTTGGCTAGTCCAAAAGCAAACGGCTTCGTAAAGACAAATCAAAACCGTTGAAAGTCGGTGATTTGCTCAAAATCATATGGTTATCAAGTACCATAGTTCTTACTTGAACTCGAAACATTTGGCTACTCCAAGTAATGGCTTTTGGTAAAGAGATTCAAATCCATTAAGTTTTTCAAAAGATTGCTAGGACTAGCAATGGTTTAGTGTGGGGATTGATGAGTGTAAAACTCATCATTTTTGTCAAATCGAATCGCAAAACATTTAAAACACTTAGAAATGCATCAAAATATCGAAAATATCTCAAAATTGTGTTTTATATGTTTTAGATGCAAAATTATTGAAACAAATGAAAACAAACAAAGTTTGCATAATTGGCGCTTCACCCCCAACTTTCAAAATGGCAAAACAAGTCCCTGAATTTCAAAAAAATGGAAAATATTATTTATGACCCTTGGTTAATAAAGTTTGTCATTTATGGTCCTTGTAATAATTTTTGGAAAATTACAGTTTTGGTCCCTGGAAATTCAGTTTTGGCACACTTAGTCCTTAGAATGATAAGTGGATCCCAAGTTAATCCTATGTCCAATCCGTGTTAACTGTCCAAGCCCAAACCCTCATTACCCAAGCCCAATCCAGTCATTCCCCAACCCATCTCAAAAACCACAAACCGACCCATACCCTTTCCCTCTCTTCTTTTTCCCTCCACATCCCTGCTCTCTCTTTTACCCAGTACACAACCAAAACCCTAAAACTCACTCAACCCAGTTCCCAATCCCACTCAGTCCCCTCCCCAAGGCAAGAGTCACATGATACCATTGCCAATGTGGCAATCCAAGCACAAAAGCCCCATCCGATGGCTCTGATTATCTCCAATATTGTACCTACCTCATGGATGGCTTGGATTGAAGTCAAAAAGCACAAGTTGGTTTTGGTCTGTTTTGTCTCACAAAGAAAGCACAGAAGAGAGAAGACAGGAAGGAAGACAGCTTTTTCTATTTTGTATAAATGTAGAATGTAGTATCATAGAAAAAACTTGTCTAGAAAATCTTGTTCTAGTCCTTTTAATTTCTGCATCTTTAATTTCATTGTATTGATCTTAATTTATGTTCCCAGTCTTGAATTTATTTTTTTAGTTAATGAAAATTGTCGGTTGCTTTTGGATAACATTTCTGTTGCTTCTTTGATACTAGTTCCATGCTGTTAAAATTCGTTTCTATATCATGCTTTAATTGGTTTGGATGTTTGTTGAAGTGCTAGGATAATTTTTCTTCTAAGTGTTGAAGTCTCAAATTAGTTTCACAAAACTCTTTTTCTACCCCAAAAATAGTGTTTGGAAAAGCATATTGTGTGGGTCAAAATTCATTTTTGACCCACTTTGGGTCTCAAACCAGTGTCAAATGAAGTTTTATGCTACCTTTGTTCTCAAGTTTTAAGGTGTCAAGTTTTTTTTTTTTTTTGTGTTAAGCAGTTTTCATAAATCTGTCTCAGGACAAACTCACGACATTTTTTTAGCTTCATTGTAGATCAGTTAGAGTTGAAGTTTGGATTTGATTTTTATGTTTCAAGTAGTTAGTGCCATTAGGATAATCTTTTTCAGCTTATCGTAGAATCTAGAGCTTATTTAGTAGCTTTTGCTTGCCCTTCAATAAGCCCCTTTGGACTGTTTACCCACTGTTACAGCAGCCCTTTTGCAGGCTCATTCGAGCCCTCAAATCTGTCCCTTTTCAGTTAATTTCTAGTTTCCATAATGTCTACACTATGTGCTTTTACGGTTTTAGGACTTTAGACCCTTAGGTGCTCATTAGGAGCTTATTCATAAGCTCAAAAGTCTCCCCCCATAGGGCTGTTTGGGACTGCAGTCTCAGCAGCACCTCAGTGTGTTATTTTTGTTTGCTAATTAGCTTATTGATATCTTAAAGTAAGTCTATTTAGTGCCCTTAGGTAGTTTAGCTTAGTTCTATTTAGATTCTAGCTTATTGTAGCTTTTATTTCCTTTAGCAATACAAAACCAATCATCCCTTATGCTCTCTTTTGTTTTTTTCCAATCTTTGAATAAGCAGTAGGATGTGCTTATTTTTCAGTTTTTAAAAGTTTTAGTTTTATCAAATGTCTTATTTTTAAGTAAGTTTCAAGTTGCAAAAAGAAAAAAAAAATAAAGTTTTCAAAAAAGGGTACCAAGGGATTCGAACCCTGGTCCCTTAGCCCAAGCACACACAACATCCCACACCATGACCAACTGCCCTTGGGACTTTTATCAGTCTTACTTTGCAAAATCAATTCCTTAAGGGCGTTTGGCAGTTTTACTTTAAGCACTTGTTTAGCTTATTTTTAGCTTATTTTCAAAAACAACCACCACAGTTTTTAATTTTCCTAGGATTAGTGAAGTTCAAAGTACTTTTTGTGATTTTTCCATATTTTTCTTAAAATGTTTAGTATTATTAATTAATTAATTAGATTAAGTTAGTTTTTAATTCATAGTAATTAATTTAAAAGTCAAAAAAATACCCGGTCTTTTTCTAAAATTATTTTTAGTCAATTAGGACGTAGGAAAATTAATTTCACACCCGTAGCCCTTAAATCGCAAAACTTTTACGTTTATGGCTCGTGTGGTTGCCGGTTTTTACGTTTTTTAGTTTTAGCACTCTAGGACTCAGTTTAGCTTCGTTTTATCATTTCTTAGGCTTAGTAGTAGTTAGTTTCTAGTTTATTAGGGTTCCCTTGCCTTAATTACCTTCCCGTTAATTAATTTGTAGAAAAACGTAATTCAACTCAAACAAATCATTAAAAACCAATTCAAGTCCAAATCACGAAACTCAACGACATCGTCAATTTCACACCTCGTTGGGACACGACCCGGGGAAATCACTTCCCAGTATCACTTTTATCACACCCGTGAGATTTTGCACGTTAACCCTTTTCCTAAAAGGTTGATTTGTCGAGTTTTACGGTTAATTTGATATTGTTGATATTTGTGTTTTTCTCACACTCACTTTCGAACGAATCACATTCTCAAACTATACGATCACATACACAGTTATTTCATTGTTTCAAAAAATTCTACATATATGCTCCCCGAGGCAAGTGAATTATGCATGACATTATCGACCATGGCCTTGACAAATATTACAAAACCTCATACACCAACAATAAAAGATTCACAATACATGAATAAACTACAATATACAGTTAGAGAGAAAAAGTAGAGAGAGAAAGGTGAAAGAATGTGTTTTATTAAGATGTGAAAAATAAATAAACCACCACACTATCCCACACCCCTCATGGAGAGTCTTGAGGGGTATTTATAGACTCCTTATAACAATAGTTTGCCTCTTGTACATAATAAGTCTCTGCATGTATATTACGTATTTAGTCCAATTCACGTGTAAGACATTATCTTTACAAAATAGCAAAACTAACACCAACAATTCACGTCTAGACACTCAACTTTTATCATATGAGTTGTAGGTTTCCTCAAGTTGCTGTCTCACTTGTAGAAGGAATAGTTTCTTTAGTCTCCTGTAAAAATATGCGATTATAGCACATATGGAAATAATGATAATTATTATTTTTTAGAGGTAATGTTTACACAGGTGACAGGCCACCCAAACATCAATTTTGTTTAGTTTATGCCAATTTGAGTTTTAAACAAAAAAACAAGTGGATTTATAAAATAGGCAAAATGCCAATAGCATCAATGCTTTCTCTACAAGAGTTGTAAAATGACCTGGATCAACTCACATATCTTTGGTGTCTAGAGTTGTATTCTACAAAGTTCGGAAAGTTTTTGGCTAGATTTTAACATGAACAGGGAAAAAATTGATACTTGGTTTTGGATAATTATCTTTTAACCGAATATAAGAAGAATCCAACACTGAAATTTGCATTGAGGAGTCGAAGAAGAGAGATGAAACAACTTATTCCCAGCATCCATCACCTGAAATTGGAACTTTTTCTGTCTAGTTAAATAAGCCATTTTGGCTTCTCAAAAAGCTGATGGCAATGAAATGATGTGCTTTTAGTAGACTCATGCACTGTGGTTTTTCAAAAGGGTGTTTGGTATATATCACTCCTACACAAAAACCCATAAACACCCATTAACCAAACACCCACTAAGGCCCTTGGGATATTTTATATGATCCCTCCATCCCAAATAATCGTTCTCCGAAAGAAAACACACGGTGAAAAGAATAATTATTATATGTTTCGCTTTCTTACTTTTTTGCAGAATGACAGTTTTATGCTTAACTAATTAATTAGTGTCTTCATTAATAATTTTAATATTAATGTCAACCAAGGGCAAATAGTAAGCTCAATTAAATTTCTCTATCTATACTACGTATAAAATGAAACAGTCAAAGTGAAATGTGAAACAATTGTCAAATGTGAGAGAAATTTAAAAATAAAGGCCGAAAAGTATTAATAGAAAAACCTACACAATATTTACATACTCTCTCTCTCTCTCTCTCTCTCTCTCTCTCTCTCTCTCACATAAGAGATATACAACCCTAGCTTTTCTTAGTCGCCGTCCCTTTCGCCATCACCACCGAGACCCCACCCCCAACAAAACAGCCACCATCGAGACCACCACCCGCAACGACCACTGATAGCCCCACTGAAACAACCATAATCGATTTTTATTTATTTATTTATTTATTTATTTATTTATTGTCAAGTTTTGATGGATTTTTATAAAAGGTTTTTTTTTAAACTATATTATTTTTTTATCGATTTGAGTTGTTCTAACACGTTTGACTTTTTTCAGATTCAGTGTTGCTGGAAAATGTTCCTATTGCTCTTTACCGGAAAATGTTTTCGTCAGACCCGTATGCCTTTCTACAAGTTTCTTTTTGAATTTTGATAGTTTTGTTTATGATATATTTTATTCATAGATTGGAGTGATTTCTGAGTTTTTTTTGAGGTTTCCGCAGCCTTACCGGAATCTTCTGACACAGCCGGTATCTCGCCGAAATTTTAAAAGTTTTCGTTGTTTTGTGAGGTTTATAGATACATATGTTTAATGAGGTTTTTATGAGTTTTTTTTAGATATGCTGCTTGTGTTTATAGATATACATATGTTTGAAGTTTGTAAGAGATTTTTTTACTTTTATTTTTTAGGTCATCGTTGCCGTCTCACTAGAACTACTACTGCCACCGCTACTTTGCAACGATCTGCGATGCCACCATCAAAATCTGCTTCCCCATATGTATAGGTTCTTCAAAAAAAATTGTTATTAAGTTTGTTGTATAGATATTTTTGTAAATTAAATTGTGTAGTATTTTGTGTAGATTTGTTTTAATATTTTGTTTTATAAATTTGTTTGTAAGTTTATTTTGTGAATTTCGTTATCTAAATTTGCTGTAATGTTGTATTAATTGTTTGTTATAATCTTTTGGATATTATAATAATTTGTTAGTTGGTAAACATTTATATTGTGTCTATATTTTGTTAAAAGTGTAGGCATAATGTGAGTAAAATTTTTATCTAGATTTTTTGAAGTTATGTTGGAAGTATATCGGATAAAAAATTATATTGTTGTAACTAGGGGTGTCAATCGGGTAGGGTTTAGGGTTTATCAGGTCGGGTCTATCGGGTTTTGGAAAAATAAAAAACTAACCCGCAACCCGACCCTATAAGGAATCGGGTCTATCGGGTTACTTGTTAAGGAAAAAAATAAGACCAGCAACAAAAATTCCTAATAATGTCGATGCAAATGTTGAACTTTGGAGCAAGTGTTTTATAATGCTACGATTTCTATGTGTTCATAGAAGACTATATGGCATAGGATCTAATTGTATTATTTTGTGCTTTCATATTTCTAAAACATAAGTGCAGTAAGTAATGCGAAGTGTTGTATGCTAATGCACAAGTTTTGTGATGATATACTTAGCACTATATACGGACATTGACGTGCATTTTTATCAAACCGCAACAAATATCCGATTATACTTACAAGTTTATTCGATATTAATTCCCTCTAAGTTTTTTATTAAAGCTAAGTTCCTTACCTATTTATGCAGCATATATTCTTTAAACATTAGGACTTCAGGTTATGATTATTGGATCACATGACTTTAGCAAATTAAATAATTGTGTTATCACATTAAAGTAAAAGAATAAAATCCAGTTAAAATATGATAACTATCATTTCTTAGGGGGTTTTTGGGTAAAAATCACGTTTGCATAAATAATATTTGTAAAACCACGTTTTCAAAAAGTAAGTCCCTACCTCCAATTTCAAAACCACGTTTTGAAGGCAAATTCAATGATAATCACGTTTGCAACCAAACACCAAAACTTAATTATTCACGTTTTGAAAACGTGATAATCAAATAATCACGTTTTCAAAGGGTTGCCAAACACCCCCTTATTGTGAAAGAGCAGCAATACGCTTAGTACTAAATTTATGAAATAAACACTTGTTAATGGGCTTTTGTCAAAAAAATTAAGATTTGTTAATATGTCATTGTAACATATCGGGTTTATTGGGTTGACCCGATAACCCGACAAGAAACTAATTAAGACACTAACTCAACCCTATTAGATTATCGGGGTCTATCAGGTTGACCCGATAAGCTAAGTTGGACCCGAATCAACCCGACCTTATAAGGCCTTATCGGGTTCAGATCGAGTCGGATCAACCCATTTGACACCCCTAGTTGTAACATATTTTACTTGATATTTTTGAAAATATTTTATTGATTTTGGCAATTAATAAATTTTTTGAATATTGATAGTAAGTAGTAAATTTGTGAAATATTAGTTCTTTTAATTTTGAAATTTGATAATATTTGAGATTTGAAAATTATCTAATTTGAAAATTTTTAAATCTGAAATCTTTGAATGTTTTTAATATGGACACAACTATTAAAGTTTTGAATATATTTTGAACAAACTTTGAAATTTGATTTTTTTTAAACATTAAAATTTTGAATAATTTAATAAAAAAAATTAAACTTAAAAAAAATATAATTTTTAAATCAAAAGGGCCCGTTTGGTTTGTAGATGGGTTTAGATTAGGATATGATTTGAATGTAAAGTTGTAGATTAGATTTAGATTTTGGTTTAATTAAATGAGAGAGAAAATATAATATAATAATATATTATATATTATAAATAGTATTTAAGAATATTTTATTGTAAAAATAAAATAAAATTCAATATGAATTTGTAGTAAAATACGCCCACAAAAACAATTATATAACAAAAGGTTAGAAGTTAGATGACTTTACATTGGATATATATTTAGATTCATCCCATTTGTGGACCGCACAAACAAACCAAACAACATATTTTGGCATCAATACTAAATCCTAATCCTACTCCCTTAGATGTACTTATTTGACATTCAACATTTGTAGAAAGTAATTAGATTTTGATTTTTTTTTTAATTTGAAACATTTTTGTATTAGGATTTTTTTTTTAAACAGTTTCAAACTTTATAAAAAGTTTCAAATGTTTGAAAAATCAAAAACGACCAATACTTTATGTAAAATTATTAAGGGTATGTTTGACAAAACTAGCTGTAAGGTGTATGATGTAAGCTGTAAACTGTAAGTTTTAAGCTGTAAACTGCAAAGTTGTTAACATGAGCTACAAGCTGTATCTTTTTTTCAATAAATGTGTTTGGTAAATTAGATGTTAACTGTAATTATAAACTGTTAACAGTAATTTTATGTTTTAACAACTCCAAAATTTTTAAAACCTTCATGAATCAGCTTTTTATTTTGGAGCTACTTGTTTAAAATAAAAGCTTGAAGTTGATGTATCCAAACAGAGCTACTTGTTTTGTAAAAGATTATTTTTATAACAAAAAGATTACAACTCCAAAAAAAAAGCTCCAAATATTAGCTTACCAAACAGGCCCTAAATGTTTTCATAAGTCTTACGTTTTTGAATTTTTGAAATTTAAATTTTCAAAAAACCTTTGAAAGGAAAATTTGCATTTTTGGGATTGTGAATCATAATTAATTTTTAAATAGAAATTATAGTCTGTTGTTTTTTTTGAAATATGTGACAAAGATGTTAAAAATATATTAGAGCAAAAAGTGAATCATATAACTTGTACATATTGTTCATACATACAGCTATACAAGGTTATTTATCGGTCGACTTTTTATCAAAACTAGACATCGGGTTTTAAGTTCAATGAGGTGGGTTGCACCCGCCGCGATGCGGAGGGGATGTGATGTTTTATTTTTGAATCTCACTAAATATTTATATATGTTGTTTGATACATGTTAAGAATTTTTGCTAGAGTTGAATTATCGCATGTTACAACCATCTACAATTACATTTTAATATTTTCACGTTCTATTTTGAACGTTATACAAAACACTTACCACAATATCGCATATCGTTAATTTTCGCCACTAGAAACCTCCGTTGCTATGCACGTGGTACTCGCCTAGTCTATTATTAGTAGTATCAAATTAATTGAGGCATCATAAAAAAGAAAAACGGAATATTAATTTGAGACGGGATTAGTTGTATGTTTGGCGGAATTAGTTTGAGTTTGACCTTATAAAAATCGTTGGAAGTTATAATTTATATTTCATAATTTTTTTTGATGATTTGTTTGAAACCAGATCTTATTGTTGAAAATGACATAAAAATATATCAAATTAAAATTTTATATATTTCAAGCTTTTACTCCCCCGTCTCATATTAAATGTCCAGTTTGAATTTTTTAAGTCTTTCTTTTTTAACTTTGACCATAAATATTTTTGGTTGTGTTATATAATTTTGATGCAAAATATATGAATAGATTTAGTTTTAAATGTATTTTCACTATGTATTATTTTTATCTAATACTATATAACACAAGCAAAAATATTTAAGGTCAAAGTTGTAAAAGAAATACTTAAAAAGTCAAACATAGACATTTAATATGAGACGGAGGAAGTATTTTTTCATCCATTATATTTTCAAAAGTGTTTAAATAATTTGATTATCTATAAAGTATATTCTTTTTTGAAAGTTCATTTTAGTTAGCTTGAGTTTATAAACTTATAGCTTATAATAGCTTTCACACTCTTTTATGACAAACAAAGTTTATATTATAAGATAACTTATAGAGTAAATTACACCATTCGTCCTTGTGGTATACGTTGACCATCAAGTTTCGTCCTTTGACCAAAAAAATGTCACCGTTGGTCCTTAACTGCGAAACGTTAATCATCGTTGGTCCCTCACCCTAACTGGTTGGACTAACGGGCGTTAAGCCTATTGAAGTCGAGGGTATTTTTGTCTTTTCACACCTACACCACTTGAAACCCATCCACTTTAAGTTTCTGTATATTACTCCATCTCCTCCTTCTCTCTTAATAATCATCACAGCCCATTTTACTCTCTAGAACCTCCATTTTACTCCCTCTCCTCCTTCTCTCTTACTAATCATCACAGCCCACCACCTCACCACCAACCGCCACAGCTGCCACCACCCACCTCCTGCTGCCATCGCCATCAAGAGGAGCCAAGGGTGTGTTTGATTAAGGTTTTTGATAAGGGTCGCGTTAGGTTTGTGACTGGGGTTTGTTTGGTTCGAGTTAGCCACCACAGCCACCACCATCACCACGCCGCCTCCCTCATCATCATCAAGACTGTCTCATATGTGACAACAAGCGCGTGGGCTAAACCAGTCAACAGGAAACATAAAGGTGGTTTGTTTGGTTTATTCTCGACGAGAGCAGCCCAAAAGGGTGTTTGTTTCTGTAATCCGAACCCTCAAGGGGATGCTTGTTTGCTCGTTATCGCAGTCAACACCTAAAGGGGTGTTTGTTTTGCGCATCACAGCCCCAACGAGGGGTATGTCGGGTTTGTTTGCTTTGGCCCCGGTTCGCGACAAAGACACCGAGATGTGTCGCAGCCACACCCAACTGGTATGGCTTGAGCAATGGCGTTGGCTGCAAGATCCAATCATGAGGTCTCGGGTAGGTGAAAATAACATCCATTTCATTTTCATAGTGTCATAACCGATTTAAAGAATGGACATAATAACAATATTATTATGATTAATTTCTTTTATAATCGAATAGTCATAGAAGCTTATTCTTTGAAATAAATTGACACTTTGGGTGACTTGAGTTTATCTTTATGTTTGGATTAAGAATAAAGCACAAGTTGTTTTAATTCTTTTAAAAGACAGTGAAAAGAAGCATAGGCTTTTATACGGGTCAATGATGATTTTCTTTGTATGTTTGACCTTCGATGTCACAACCACACACGGAAGGAATCTAAGATTTTAAATGTTGGTACTTGACTGAGATTGATTTCTTTATATTGATTATGTTTGAGTCTTGATTGATGATGAATCTTTGATTTATATGTAGATGTAAATGAATATGAGATTTGGATGATGAAAATGTTTACATGATATGATTTAGTTGTCTTGGCTTTGGTGTTGATGAAGCTTCGAATCTGGGAATGATGAAGCAAATGATATGAATGTTTGTTGTTTTTTGTATGTAGATAAACGTTGATTATGTTGTTGTTGACAGTTGTTTGATAGTTTAAATGATATAGTAGTAGTTTAATTTCTGTTGTTGATGATGTACAAGTCTGTGATATTGAGATCTATGATATAATGGGGTGAGTACATTAGCAGATTGGTGGTTGATGGTGGCCGGTTATGGTGTGATTGGTGGTTGATGGTGGTGTGTGAAGATATTGATGAAGAAGAAGAAATGGTTACTTTGATTGGTTTGGGTGGGAAAAGCCAAAAGTGGGGTGGGTGTGAAAAGACAAAAATACCCTCGACTTCAATAGGCTTAACGCCCGTTAGTCCAACCAGTTAGGGTGAGGGACCAACGATGATTAACGTTTCGCAGTTAAGGACCAACGGTGACATTTTTTTGGTCAAAGGACGAAACTTGATGGTCAACGTATACCACAAGGACGAATGGTGTAGTTTACTCTAACTTATATATAAGCTCCAATAAGCTTGTTGCTAGACACATTGAAATAGGTTATTTGGATGGGTAGTGTGAAATTTTGTTTCATTGTCATCTACACTTTTGGTGGGCAATAATGAAAGTTAGGGTGGTAGTTGAGTCGGGTTCATAGGGCCTTCATCTCTTTACCATGAGTCTATCATCACATTTCCCTAATGGAAACAATCAAATATACTAATAGACTTGGGACTTGATAGTGTATAGGGCCTTGAGCCCACTTGACTAAAGCACATACACTGTAGACTTAGCCTAAACATACGCCTCACAAGGCCTAGGAAAACAGTCCAATACAAGGCCTAGAAAATACTTCCCCATGTAATACTAAAGCAGAACTCGCCTGACGAATCTGTCCAGGCAGGCGATACACCTGCAAACTCGCCAGGACCGTTAAGACACATGTTCTCTCCTCGCTTCCCCTCTTGATGGCCATCACGTGGACCATCAGATGGCCTTACGGGTTCTCACAACCCTAAAGGACTCTACTGGGCGATTTCCCCAAAATGGCCTAAGCTCACCTAAGCTAATCACAAGCAATACTTCTCAGGTCCGCCTTGGGAACTCCACACCAAAGTCGATTATCCTCCCGGATGATTGACACACAACAACTCCGTCGACTCGTGAGTGTTACCCGACTCTTGACTCCGGTCATATCTCGGTGTCCTTATCGAATGTGGGAAACCAAATGATCGACCACCCCCAAATCCCAATACGTACCTTACGTAAACACTTACTCTACTTCATTTATCACATCTTCATCTTCTACCACGGCCCCAAACACAATAGTTTTCAGCCAAAACACCCATTTTCAGCCATAAACAGAAAACTCATTCCTCACATCTTCATCCTCTGATAGAATCATGAAAATCACTAGGATAATTAAGTGATAACATAACTTACCATCTCAAAATGTACTGTATATTTATAACTCTAGATTTAATTAATAATTGGTTTAAATTATGGAAATTTTTAGAGTTAATGTATAACGTTGGCATGATCATTTGTCTAATGCAGTTATCTTAAATTGCCATCTTGCCCTTAGATTTTATATATTCCCTATATACTTTTGAATCTTATTGGTGCATTTTAGGTTCTTGAGTTACAAAAAGGCAGCCTGAAAATTTACTTCGTGAATTGACAAGCATGAATGCACAAAATGAAAATGAACCCTTGATCATTCAGTTCCATATTAAATTGCTCTCTTTAATATACGAAGACATGGGAAATGAACCCTTGATATCTAATGTAAGTTCGATTTATAATTACTTAGTTGCAAATGTGATATAAAGATATCCTGTAGAATTATGGGTGGAAGGGTTCAAAGAGTGTATTGCTGGTGAAGATGATAGGAGATGGTAGTGAAGATGCAAAAACTTAAGTACCCTTTTCTTCATCTTCACTACCATCTCCCTATCATCATCAGCAGCGATACACTCTTTGAAACCTTCCATCCATAATTCTCCGAAGATATCTTTATATCACATTTTCCCATATCTTTGTCTATTACAGAGAGCAATTTAACATGGAACTGAATGATCAAAGGTTCATTTCCATTTTGTGCAGTCACACTTGTCAATTCACGAAGAAACATTTCAACCTGCCCTTTCTGTAACTCAAGAACCTAAAATGCAGCAATAAGATTTAAAAGTATATGGCGAGTATATAAAATCTAGAGGTCAATATGGCAATTTAAGATAACCGCATTAGATAAATGTGTTTTGCGAATATGACCTCCAATTCTCAGTCTCCAGCAACCCATTTTGATAAGAACTCTTCCTAGAGTCGGACCATTGAAGACCAGTTTTAATGAGTATGCTACTATTTTATGAATCATGTGACTGCACTAGAAACTGGTCGAAGACTATGACACCAACATAGGTAGTGAGGATACCTGCAAATGTAATGGCAACATCGTCAAAGAGAGTTTTGACGTCAGTAAGCGCGATGGTTAATCTAAAGATCATATGTATATATATATGTCCTATTAATGCATAATTTTCCAAAAACAACTACATTGCAAGGTTTGATCTAATGTTTAGAAGTTCATGTATGGGCTATTATGCTATCTGTGATAAAATGACTGATATTAGTGTCTAGATTGATAGAGAATCACCCATCTTTTATTAGGATAAGAAGTGGATAGTAATGCCGACTTATAGCAACATAACTATGATGTTTGTCTCATCGCACCCATCTATGACCCCATCTTAAACCCTTATACCAAGGCAGGACCTTCCATTTAAACATTTAATTACTCGATCCACTCTCTATGTTTTATGTCTACCTTGATTAACCGATTGAGTTGGTTATAGCTTAAAAGTGACTAAGGCATAACAAAGTCAATCAGTTAATCGATAAAGAGAGAGTTGAGTGAGTAAATGAAAGCTTAAAAGGGAGGTCCGTAGTTGGTAAGGGGTTGAGACTAGTTCACGGATTGTTGCGATGAGCCGATGAGACAAACATCATTGTTGTGTCCTGTAAGTTGGCATTACCCTCACCTCTTATCCTCGCAAAAAATAGCTTATTCCCTATCAATCCGAGCACTAATCTAAGCCACTTTGGTCACAAACACCATAATACGGACTTTCGGTGTATCAAACACCAACTTCTAAACAATAGATCAAACCAAGCAATGGTGTCAAATAAAAAGAGGGAAACTCATACAAAGTCCAAAAAGCCATTCAGACGCACGGACACGTGTGGCACAGTTATGACTAACAAAAAGACTTGGTGGAGTGACTGAACAAAAAAAACTTAGGCAGAGATTTGATGATCACAAAACATCTAAATGGAGTTTTGGTGAACATATAATCTGATGAAAAGAAAAGTAGACGTTATCGTTTATACAGTAACAAAGTTTGTATTGATGAAAGAAAGTATTCTAAAAATAATTGTTCTATCATTTTGAGACTTGATGAATACAAATAAACAAGGAGAGGTTTTGATAAACACAAAGCCTGTTAAACAAAGAAAAACAACTTTTCTCAATGAAAAAAGGTGCAAACATTTGGGTAAACTTTTTTTCATCACAAGTCCGCTCAAATTTGATAAATAACTGGTATGTGTGGAGTGCACATCTATATCGATAAAGAAAAGTGATATAGAGTATTAGCAATAGACATAGAACTATGGAAGTAAAGAGTAATAATAATAATTTAGCAAAATGGATTAGTAACAACGGGTTGGTTGTTAACACTTTTAACACTTCCTAATTGTATCTTAAAAGTTGAACGAGATGACATGTTAATCCGTTTTAAAAAAGTTAGTAAGGTACACGAGTTATCGCAGCCAAAAATATGTTTACTTTTAAAGCTCACATTTATCTTTACGTTAATTTTGTGTAGTATTCGATCCTATGAATTACCGGCCTATCTTTTCTTTCTGATTTCTCATAACTTAATTATAATTTTCATAACACAAAATTATCATTATGGATACCGATAATTGTTATTCATTTTAGTAACACGAAATTATCATTTTAATAACACAACATGAAATGAAAAAAAAAAAAAATGGAAAACTAAAATATATTTATGTCATATTCTTAACATATTTAATTTTATTAAATTGATAATTGTTGTATTATAACAATAATAGTATTCTATAAAGCCGTTCAAAAAAAAAAAAAAAAAAAGTCTATAAATTGTAATATATCAAAGCACTTACGATATTATCTGATAAATATATTTATAAATAATGATAATATGTAAACAAATTATTAAATATTTTATAATATAAAGAGAGGCCTTTTATCAATATTCTATAAAATTAAATAAATATGTACTGTATATTTATAACTCTAGATTTAATTAATAATTGGTTTAAATTATGGAAATTTTTAGAGTTAATGTATAACGTTGGCATGATCATTTGTCTAATGCAGTTATCTTAAATTGCCATCTTGGCCTTATATTTTTTATTTTCCCCTATATACTTTTGAATCTTATTGGTGCATTTTAGGTTCTTGAGTTACAAAAAGGCAGCCTGAAAATTTACTTCGTGAATTGACAAGCATGAATGCACAAAATGAAAATGAACCCTTGATCATTCAGTTCCATATTAAATTGCTCTCTTTAATATACGAAGACATGGAAATGAACCCTTGATATAAAGATATCTTGTAGAATTATGGGTGGAAGGGTTCAAAGAGTGTATTGCTGGTGAAGATGATAGGAGATGGTAGTGAAGATGCAAAAAGACTTAAGTACCCTTTTCTTCATCTTCACTACCATCTCCCTATCATCATCAGCAGCGATACACTCTTTGAAACCTTCCATCCATAATTCTCCAAAGATATCTTTATATCACATTTTCCCATATCTTCGTCTATTACATAGAGCAATTTAACATGGAACTGAATGATCAAAGGTTCATTTCCAATTTGTGTAGTCACACTTGTCAATTCACGAAGAAATATTTCAACCTGCCCTTTCTGTAACTCAAGAACCTAAAATGCAGCAATAAGATTTTAAAGTATATAGCAAAAAAAAGTAAAGTAAAGTAACGCCCAATGCCGTCTTCCACGGGTTATGGGTACCCAATACCGTTTCCGGTGTATGGGGGAGGTTAAGATGTAGACAGCCTTACCCCTACCTAAGGTAGAGAGGCTGCTTCCAGTTCTACCAAAGGTAGAAAGGACCTCCGGCCTTTTGTAGGGAGTGAGGATCGAACATTAGATATGGCAATTTAAGATAACAGCATTAGATAAATGTGTTTTGCAAATATGACCTCCAATTCTCAGTTTCCAGCAACCCATTTTGAAAAGAACTCTTCCTAGAGTCGGACCATTGAAAACCAGTTTTAATGAATATGCTATTATTTTATGAATCACGTGACTGCACTAGAAACTGGTCGAATACTATGACACCAACATAGGTAGTGAGGATACCTGCAAATGTAATGGCAACATCGTCAAAGAGAGTTTTGACATCAGTAAGCCCGATGGTTAATCTAAAGATCATATGTATCTATATATGTCCTATTAATGCGTAATTTTCCAAAAACAACTACATTGCAAGGTTTGATCTAATGTTTAGAAGTTCATGTGTGGGCTATTATGCTATCTGTGATAAAATGACTGATATTAGTGTCTAGATTGATAGAGAATCACCCATCTTTTATTAGGATAAGAAGTGGATAGTAATGCCAACTTATAGTAACATAACGATGATGTTTGTCTCATCGCAACCATCTATGACCCCATCTTAAACCCTTATACCAAGGCAGGACCTTCCATTTAAACTTTTATTTCCTCGATCCACTCTCTATTTTTTATGTCTACCTTGATTAACCGATTGAGTTGGTTATAGCTTAAAAGTGATTAAGGCATAACAAAGTCAATCAGTTAATCGATAAAGAGAGAGTTGAGTGAGTAAATTAAAGCTTAAAAGGGAGGTCCGTAGTTGGTAAGGGGTTGAGACTAGTTCACGGATTGTTGCGATGAGCCGATGAGACAAACATCATTGTTGTGTCCTGAAAGTCGGTATTACCCTCACCTCTTATCCTCGCAAAAGATAGCTTATTCTCTATCAATCCGAGCACTAATATAAGCCACTTTGGTCACAAACACCATAATACGGACTTTCGGTGTATCAAACCCCAACTTCTAAACAATAGATCAAACCAAGCAATGGTGTCAAATAAAAAGAGGGAAACTCATACAAAGTCCAAAAAGCCATTCAGACGCACGGACACGTGTGGCACAGTTATGACTAACAAAAAGACTTGGTGGAGTGATTGTAAAAAAAACTTAGGCAGAGATTTGATGATCACAAAACATCTAAATGGAGTTTTGGTGAACATAAAATCTGATGAAAAGAAAAGTAGACGTTAACGTTTATACAGTAACAAAGTTTGTATTGATGAAAGAAAGTATTCTAAAAATAATTGTTCTATCATTTTGAGACTTGATGAATACAAATAAACAAGGAGAGGTTTTGATAAACACGAAGCCTGTTAAAAAAATAACTTTCATAACATAAAATTATCATTATGGATACCGATAATTCTTATTCATTTTAGTAACACGAAATTATCATTTTAATAACACAACATGAAAAAATAAAATATATTTAATTAAAAAAATGAAAAACTAAAAATATATTTATGTCAAATATATTCTTAAGATATATATTTTTATTAAATTAATAATTATTATATTATAACAATGATAGTATTCTATAAATTATAATATATGAAAGCACTTACGATAATATCTGATAAACATATTTATATAATAATAATAATAATAAATAAACAAATTATTAAATATTTTATAATATAAATAGATATCTTTTATTAATATTATACTATACGTAATTAATTTCTATTTTTTATAATAAAAAATATATTTAAAACCATTATGAACTGAAATTTTTTGATGATAGATTAAAAAAAGACGGTATTTGATATTTGTATAAAATATTTAATAAAATTAAGCATACACATCATATTAAAAAAAATCTTATATATATTAATATTAATAAATTTTGCTATACTTTGATCTATTGACAAGCATTCTATAAATAGTTCAAAAAAGTAAACACTTACTCTCTCCGTCCCAAAATTATTGTCCCTTTTGATTTTTTCGGTCTTTACTTTTCAACTTTGACCTTAAGTACTTTTGTTTACATTACATAATACGTGATACAGAATATATGAACGGATTGATTTTTAAATGTATTTTCATTTGGTATAATTTTTATCAAAAATAATATAGCACAAATAAAAATATTTATAGTCAAAGTTGAGAAAGAAAGACCGAAAAAGTTAATAGGGGACAATAAATTTGGGACGGATGTAGTAATAGATAATAACATGCAGTTAATGATATTTAAAATATTTTATAAGATAATAATCATTTATAAATAAAAAATAAATATATCTATAAAGAAAGTATAAAAGATTTTTCTTCTACTATTTAGTAATGATGAAATTTTCTATTAATGTTTTCTAAATTTATATAGTACTTTCTAATAATGAAAAAATATGTTTATTTTCAAAAAGATAATAATCATATTATAATAAGTAATAATAATTTATAACATATAAAATATATTTTGATAATATTTATTGTTTGATCTTTGATATAGGCAATATTACATTAACTTCTACTTAAATTATTACACGTTCTAAATTTCAATTATTTTCTTTTTCCCTACTACTATTGTATTAAATTGTTTCACATAAAATTTAAAACACGCCACAACATGTCAGGTGTAACTTCCACGTTATATCACATATACACATGAACAGATGTATTAACTAGTAAGAAACACTTATTGTTGTCATCGGCGGAGCTCCATGGACTTGTTCTGATTCTTTGATCTTCTTATAGTTGCATAATCATCTTTCACACAAGACAAAACGAAAAACAATTGATTAAAAAAAAAAAGATTAGTCAGTGATTTTCTATTTGTTAAAGCTGGTACATCTTTTTTTTTTTGAACATAGCTGGTACATCTTCACACTAATGATATAAACGATAAAGAAAAGTTTAAATAATAGATAGACTTTCTATAATAATCTATGATTAGGCTTATAATGACAACTATCGTGAAAATATTTAGGTGTAAAGAGTAAATGGATTCATGATAGACTATGACGAATAAAATAGGAATGCGAGTACAATAGTACATAGAAGAATAGACACTGTTACACATAGATTAGTTAAGTAATAAAAAAAATCAAAATTTTCTTTCATAAATTAAGAATAATCATAATGAAGGAGATCTACAATTTAAGTGCATTACACCTGCTATAACTTACAATTGATGAATCATATATGTATCGCTTATAAGAGGAAGAAGTTGGTGTGATATTGAAGGTAAAGGAAAGGGGAGGCACTCATCGTTGCGGCTGCGGCCAAACAAAGAATAGATAGTGTTAGGGTATCAACCGTAGCGATCAATATATAGCCATATATATAAAAGGGTAAGACAGTAATTTTATAGATCTAGATGCATTTAAGTGTGTTATTGGATTGGGCTTGATTAGGCCCAAGTTATGTTCTGACGGTTGTCTTTTAATAAGCACAATCAATGTCTCTAGTTTATTTTATGGTAAATTCACATGCCTTACAACACATATATTTTTTCATAAAAATAATTACGATAAGATCTTCATGCACAAATGTCACAATTATGTATTATGATCAATGTTTTGAAACCCGGGTTTGTGATCGACCCGGCCAAGACACCGGGTCACCGGGTCAACCGGTTCAACCGCCGGGTCAACCCGGTTAGACCCGGTTTTATGCATATGTCCAAACATCTATTTCTAATTGTCCAAACATAATGTCCAAACACTAGTTTTGCGGTGAAAAAAAAAGCAAAGAACCATTTTCATGCTCTAAACAACAAATCAAAGGTGGACGAGGATATAAACTCGCATAATTTTCTAAACAACCATAAATGCTACGGATTACATGTTTTATACTTCAAAAGCATAAATCCTACGAGATTACAAGTTTCATACTTTAAAGACATGCATCCTACGAGATTTACAAGTTTATTTTTGAGGTTTAATATATTGTTGCCTTAAAAAAAAAAAAAAAAAAAAAAAAAAAAAAAAAAACCGGCCGGGTT
Organism: Chrysanthemum lavandulifolium; assembly: GCA_022545495.1. NCBI lineage: Eukaryota > Viridiplantae > Streptophyta > Magnoliopsida > Asterales > Asteraceae > Chrysanthemum > Chrysanthemum lavandulifolium. The sequence goes on from CM040239.1 coordinate 247,280,585, forward strand.
TCAAAAAACCCGGTCACTTAAAACCCACGGGTCTAAACAGTTGACCGCTTTTTAAAACCCGGTTTTTGACCTGTTTTTGTCCGGAACCGGTCCAACCGGTTAACCCGGCCGGGTCGACCCGGGTTTCAAAACATTGATTATGATGTTTCTCTTCTAGGCCCGAGCATGGTGCTGGTCCCACTTGGAACATGGAAAGCAGTTTTGACCAATTCTTAGAACCAAGTACCGAATTAATGAGTATGCAATCAGTATCAAAATCGGTACAGGTTATATTCATTCTCAACTGGCTAATCTGCATTAAAAAGATTGATGTTTTCCTACTACAAGCAGTCTCAGTATCATATTTCAACAGTGAACGTGTTATAATTAAGTAAAAAACACACACACACACACAAACAACTTAAATTGTTCCATGGTTTAAGAATCATATGAAATAAGTTGTTTGAATTATGAAAAGTAAAATGTTTTGTATGAACTATGAATAATAACTATAAATTAATATAATATTGCATAACCAAAAGAACCAAAAGTTGAAAAATATTAAACGAGGATTTAAGACCCGCGCTTCGTTGCACGATGTTTTCATAAATAAGTTTTATAGACGTTGTCAGTAAATCACATATCCAATCGATTTGTAGAATACGTAAGTGCAAAAACATGGAACCGGTTAACAAGACTTAATGGAAAAAAGAGGTAAAACAATATTGTAGTAACATTAGTAATTATAAAACTTTGGTAGATCGCGGGTTATAGAATTGCTTGCAATTCAGACTATTCCTGTCTAAAGCCCTCATTTCAACAATCAAAAACCACCCATTTCAACCCTTAATTCAGCCCCTAAACGCACCCGTCAATCTTCACATGTAATCCTTCTGGTGGAATTCCAAGATGCTTTCTTCAGGATCATTTATTAGCCCTGAAAACAAAGATGAGATTGTCTATACTACTAACCAATTGATTCTGAATATCTTATATAAACATCATTAAGCTAACAACGATAAAAAGAACTAATCGCACTAACCTGGAAGAAACAGTAACACTCGCAGAACAAAACCTAATTTTTAAGGCCATGCTTAGATCGAATAGTAATTGAGAAAACCGGATACGATATGGGTTTTGTCACTATCACGTGTGCCTAGTTGCAGGTCAGTTTTTCTGATTACCAGGCATGCATGATAGTGCCAAAACCTTATCATACTTTAATAATCATTTCTCTATTCAGTTGTTTAAACGGGGACAAACACAATAATCTGCCATTCGTGGGGCATCCTAAAGAGGCATCACTAATAGAAACAATGCTTATGACTATGAGAAAATGAGAAAACAAACTTTGAATATGACTATCCTCATGCAATGAAGTATTTGACTCACTCAGTTTATATATCACCGCAGACTAAGGCTCAGATAAGTGACCAATAGATAATGCATGACCCGAAAACATTGGCTGCAAGCACATTAAGTTGCCTCGCCTACATACTGCAAGTCAAGATTGTATTTCAACCTTTTTGATTTCATCATTGCCCATCAACAGGAAAACACGACATATCCATAAAAGCCGTCTCTTATAGATTTTTCACGCCACTTTTAATGTCCGGTATTAATCCTTCTAGCTTATCAAGTAATGATTTAAACTATATTTTATTATTGCTAGAGTATTTGTTTTTAAGAATGTGTGTGAGTGGATTTAGCTAGTTTTTCGGATGGAAACGCCTTTGGTTACTTCATGTATGTATAATATAGTGGTGGGCTATGATGATTAATGGTTGTTTTCTGAGACAAAGGAAGCGGGACGTCGAAGATTTTATCCGTAACTTGGCGCGGCATGGATCGGATGGCATAACTATGAAACCGTACTTCTTTGCAACCTGGTGGATTTTAGATCTTTTTCACCCTATTTTGTTTAAAAATCTTAGCCTAATTTTGGGGTGGATTGTAAACAATGCTCTTCATTAATATTTCAAAATCCACATAATATCACGAGAACAATGAAAAGGATAGGAGAGGGGTTAACTAGGGGTATCTTGTACTAAAAATGAGTACATAGCAAGGGTGTGGGAAAATTACTTGACCAATGTAGCCAATGTAATTATATAAACATGTTTAAACAAGGGTTATCCTCTTATCATTCTGTTAATCCTAACTACACGAATGTAGTCTCACTAGCTGATAACATCAAATAGTCCTGAATATTAAGTGTCAATTTCCCCCGATAATGCTTGTAATTTATATCATTTATATGGATTTACGCTTGTTTTTCATTGTTTTTCACTTTCAGGTAAATTACGAGCATTGTAGCTAAAAAGACGCGGAATTGGAGAATTATCTAAAGATTTATCACAGTATGCTACTTTGAAGAAGTTACGGCGTAACTCGTCTCTCACATTACGCCGTAACTATTGCGTGACTCGTAAAACCAACTTATCGAAGGTTACGCGTAACTCTTCCCAAAGGTTACGACGTAACTATATTAGGTCAAATGAGGTTCCACGCCGATACTTACGCCGTAACTCATCGCATCTATTACGACGTAACCGAGTTTATTGAAGACTACTACGTAATTATTCATTAGGTTACGTCGTAACCAGCAGATCTAGTGCAAAATATGAAGAATAGAAGGTTACGGCGAACTCTTATATTAGTTACGCCTGTAACCCGATCCGCCTATAAATACCCCACTAATTCCAAGATTTCTATTCATCCCATTCCACACATGCACAACACTTTAAAACGTGGGAAAAGCTCAAGGCGGTGTTTAGAGGAGCATACGGAGTCGTCTCCAAGGAGAAATCACTCCCCACGATAAGCATTAGCGTTTTATATTTCTTTACTTTCAATTCATGTATTTCGTACATTTGAATATTGAATTGGTTTGCATGATTAATATGAGCTGCTAAGCACCTCTTGGTCTCAGCCCTAGTTATGATTCCTTAATTGTTTTGTTTATGTTTACTTTACTTCCGCATAATTATTTCTAAGTGTATGCATGCATAGTTTATTGGTAGCCACCCTTGGTTCGGTAGTTTTGAATGGCGGTAGAGGCCAATTGCCTAGGAGATATGACCAACCGACCCTAGGTGAGCGGATCGAGACGGAAGGGTAAGATATGACCAACTGAAGACCCTTTCTACTTGTGCGATTTGACCAACTGATCACCTATCGTTTGGATGAACTTAAGAATTAGGGGGTGCGTGTCTAAGTTCCTAATGGCCGGGCATTCACTATTATAAATCTAGCATGTAGCGGTACTTAATGACTTGGCTTAAGGGACCAGGAACCACAGGACTTATAAGGGGACACCTGACTTCTCTTGTGGTGGCATCTTTGCTGATAGGTTAGGGCAAATTGACCAAATGATGTCCTCTCGACTTTGACCCCACCTGAAGTAATTGGAAGTAAGTAGACGTAGACATAACTAGCTAGGAGGATTAACTAGGTTAGCACCACTCTCCTCTATTGATTTTCCTTTATTATTTATTTGCTTTATTTTTGCATTAGTAGTTTAATTAATCCCTATCGAAACTATTATTAATCTGTGACACCTAGACTTAGTAATAATCCATCACACATAGCTCTTGGGACGACCTCGGCTTTACCGATTACTATACTACACATGACCAGGTACACTGTCGTTAGTGCACTAGGGTAGACCATATGTATAACGAGACATTATAAATATTAAGACCTGGTCAGTACAACCTGCATCACTAGCGATCTTGGAATGAATTACAAAAACAAGTTCTAAAATCTATATACTACGAGCACACTCATAAGCATTAAAAGTGAATGCTTTTCTATCCTATATATCTAAAGGAGAATTGATGTGCTATTTCATCCTGCTTTTATAATTTATAAAACTGACATAAACTATGATAAACACATGCTAACGGGCAGACAACCCGTCAGATGAAGTAAAACCTTAGGTAAATCCGAGTGTCGTCCTAAGAGAGTTGTGACCTTGAAAGAACTAAGATGTTAAGAATTAACATAATTTAATAATGGTATGATAAAGTAGACAGAATTATTCTAAATACACAGAAATAAGAGTTTAGGATAAAGAGATAGAAGAGTGAAGCTTAACCAAGATTATAGATATGAATTAATTCTCAATATTAAGGGTCAATATAGTAGGTGAATATCGCCAGACTCCTTTGGTCAATTCGTCTTAGCCTATGATTCTTAGATCCCTCACCCAGATGAACAGGTCACCCGGGATCATTTAGTAACCTAATAGCAGTCATTAAGAGCCAAATCTACTAGATCTAGTCTATGGAAACCTGACAGTTAGGAACTTAGATTTCCTCTAGCTTCTTAAATACCTCCACTTGATAGCTGATCATTTGGTCAGTTCGTATACGAAGAATGGTTGTACTATGGCCAATTCCTCCCATACTTCGCAACCTAGTGAGCTGAGGTCAGTTGGTCAATTCTCCCAACCCTCTAGATACTAACAAGCTTATAATATTACCGAGACTAGCGTTCTATGATAAGACTAAGTAGATTTCTATAAAGAAATATAGAGAAGATAAATAACATAAATAAAAACTTGAATTAATAACAAGAATTCATAATATGATCTCTAGAAAAACATAAAAAGAATCCAAACTCGAATACAAAGGAAAACATAGACGAGAACTTCGTTCCTCATGCTCCTAAGCCATAATTCTACTTCTGTGTTAGATCTCCCCAAACCCTAGAAAGGTTTGGGAAAGGAGAGATGATAAGGATTTAAAACCTACGCTTTTAGGGGGTCATTTAAGCCCTATTTCGACACATTTTATATCCGTTATTGCTTAATTTCGTTCCTTTTTACTTTTTAGGTCTTTCGGAAGCAAAATGCTGGAATGAAGCACATTTGGACGAAAAGGAGAAAATACATGAAGAAAATGGCAAAGTCAAGATCGAAGCCACTCAAGACTGATCAACAGTACCTGACGGCGTCCCATCCAAAGGGCGACGTCGTCCCACTATGATGACTTGATCAAAACATATACGCGACGGCTCAGTGGAAATTCTGGTCACATAACCTGACGGCGTCACACTTTAATTATAGAGGGCGTCACTCACATTTTTCACCTCAGACGGCCAAGATCTAGAATCAAGACGACGTCCCAACTGAAGACCGACAGCGTCACAACTCTAAGGTGACTCCGTCCCATTGATGACTTGGCCTAGACGAAACCGTAATGACTGCGAGCTCACGGCGTCGCTGGCAAAAGGCGACGCCGTCGCAACTGTAAATCTATATATAGAATTCGATTTTTTTGTATTTTGGGAGGTAGACTTTTGGAAAAAAAAAACCTAATTCGTTTGTAGTCCGATTTGGACAGTATCTTAGGGTCCCATACCTTATTTTACACATCGAGATAAGTTTATTAATCCAAATTATCATTATGTCTATCTCATATTCGATTGATTGTGTGTATGCTTACTTGTCTATCATGTCTAGCTAAATTGCTTGTATGTTTGCTTAGATCTATGAAACCTAGTTATTGATTATTGTTAGGTTGTTTCTTATCTTAATTGAAATCGGCTTAAGAGTGCAACTAGGCATCTTCGTTGTATTTAATGCTTGAGTATGCTTTATGATGATATGGTCTATGGATGAAATAGCTTAGGCTTGCCGACTTCGTAGGTCATATACGAGAGATAACCTCAAATAACTAGGGACCACACATACCCTACGACCTTTAGGAATACAACGCGTTATGATAAAGGACGTGACAACTCAACCGACTAATAAAAGATAACTATGGAGTAATAGTATCTAGGTGAACACATCTTGAATCATCATACGAGCACACCTCAATTAGACATAGCTACCCATAGTAATTAGATAATTAGATAATTAGTAGAAGTAGAGTAATCGGTAGAAGTACCACCCCCAAATCAATTGCCCCGAGATTTTACCTTAGCTTTCTAAAAAACCAAAAAAAAAGATAAAAAAAAAAAGAATCATCCTCAACCCCACCTTCTCGTCATATATTTCTTACTAGCATTCCTATTCCCCTAGAGAATGATATCAATCCCCGAGGCTTACCCCATACTACACTACAACGATTAGGTTCAGTGCCTAGGAGGTTGAAAAACTTGCTCGAAGAAAAGGAAGTTTCCTTTGACCCCGAACGCGCCTTCCGCGACCATCAAGTTTTTGGCGCCGCTGTCAGGGAATATAATAGCTAGTTAGATCTCTATCTCGTTTAGATTCCCTTGCTTGATTCATATCAAGTAAGATTTTTTCTCATTTTCATTAGTTTCCTTGTAGTTTATTCCTCTTCTTCGTGTTTTTGTTCGTAAACCTTGTCACTTTTCATCATGGAAGGTGATAACCCACCATTAAATCAACCACTTCCACTCAAACCACAACCAATTGACCAACATTCCTCCAACCCTCATCGCAACCAAATTGTTAGTAAAATCAATGAGCTTCAAGATTTGTGTGAGGTATTTGAGAGTACAATTAGGGACGCTGTTGAGAAAGTGGTTAGCGCCTCGATTATTGGCTCCATGATTAGCAATAGTTCAGGTAGTGACTTAGTATATGAAAGTGAGAATGAGGAGATTAGTTCCTATTTTAATCATTATCCCACTAAGGAAGAAGTTGCATACCACAAATATATAATCGACAATCCTCGATCATCCATCATTAGAATATGCCCAAAGATTATGCCAGGTAATGAGTGTTTATCTTCCATTTCCATTCGTATTATATTTCATATAAACCCGAGAGATGAGAGAATCCAAACACCCATTGTGAGATGCTAGTGTATAATTTCCGTGCTTGTTATGACTATTGTGGTACTTTTACATGTTTTAAACTATTTTAAACCAATGCTTCATGCCCCCTAACTTATAAATTGATTGGTCAAAAGCACATTTGATTGAGGACAAGCAAATACCAAGTGTAGGGATATTTGATAAGGATTTAAAATATACACTTTTAGGGGGTCATTTAAGCCCTATTTCGACACATTTATATCCGTTACTGCTTAATTTCGTTCCTTTATACTTTTTAGGTCTTTTGGAAGAAAAATGTTGGAATGAAACACATTTAGACGAAAAGGAGCAAATACATGAAGAAAATGGCAAAGTCAAGATCGAAGCCACTCAAGACTGATCAACAGTACCTGACGGCGTCCCATCCAAAGGGCGACGCCTTCCCTCTATGATGACTTGATCAAAACATACACGCGACGGCTCAGTGGAAATTCTGGTCACATAACCTGACGGCGTCACGCTTTAATTATGGAGGGCGTCACTCACAGTTTTAACCTCAGACGGCCCAGATCTAGAATCAAGACGACTTCCCAACTGAAGACAGACGGCGTCACAACTATAAGGTAACGCCGTCCCATCGATGACTTGGCCTAGACGAAACCCTAATGATGGCTACCTGACGGCGTCGCTGGCAAAAGGTGACGCCGTCGCGATTGTAAATCTATGTATAGAATTCGATTTTTTTGTATTTTGGGAGGTAGACTTTTGGAGAAAAAACCCTAATTCGTTTTTAGTCCGATTTGGACAGTATTTTAGGGGTCCCATACCCTATTTTACACATCGAGATAAGTTTATTAATCCAAATTATCATTATGTCTATCTCATATTCGATTGGTTGTGTGTATGCTTGCTTGTCTATCATGTCTAGCTCAACTACTTGTGTATTTGCTTAGATCTATGAAACCTAGTTATTGATTATTGTTAGGTTGTTTCTTATCTTAATTGAAATTGTCTTAGGAGTGCAACTAGGCATCTTCGTTGTATTTAATTCTTGAGTATGCTTTATGATGATATGGTCTATGGATGAAATAGCTTAGGCTTTCCAACTTTGTAGGTCATATACGAGAGATAACCTCAAAGAACTAGGAACCACACATACCCTATGAGCTTTAGGAATACAACGCGTTAAGATAAAAGACGTGACAACTCAATCGACCAATAAAAGATAAATAGGGAGTAATAGTATCTAGATGAACACATCTTTAATCATCATACGAGCACACCTCAATTAGACATAGCTACCCGTAGTAATTAGATAATTAGTAGAAGTAAAGTAATCGGTAGAAGTACCACCCCCAAACCAATTGCCTCGAGATTTTACCTTAGCTTTCTAAAAACCAAAAAAAAGATAAAAAATGAATCATTCTCAACCCCACTTTCTCGTCATATATTTCTTACTGGCATTCCTATTCCCCTAGAGAACGATATCAATCTTTGAGGCTTACCATATACTACACTACAACGATTAGATTCACTGCCTAGGAGGTTGAAAAGCTTTCTCGAAGAAAAATAAATTTCCTTTAAACCCGAACGCACCTTTCGCGACCATCAAGAGATGATTAGAAATGCAGAAATCTTTGATTATTTATAGGCGTAAAACCTAGCTACGGCGTAACACTTATGAAATAGTTACGCCGTAGTTCGTCATAACTTTGATGCCTATCCATGGTTACGGCGTAACCTGAGCTGATGGTTACGCAGTTGTCTTCATAACTATGATGCTTATCCATGGTTACGGTGTAACCTGAGCTGATGGTTACGCCGTAGTCTTCATAAAATTCCATATCATGATGAGTAGTCATATTACGGTGTAACTCTATTACTTTGTTACGCCATATTCTTCATAGAAATGATTATGGCGTAACTTCATCACTTAGTTACGCCGTGGTCTTTAGTAAATGTGAGAGAAATCCATCCTTGAGCTCAGAAATGTCCAAATACCGCTTCTTCATAGTAAATAATAACTGAAATGAAATAAGAAGGAATAAGGATGATTCTAAAATCATTTTAAGCATGATATGACAATAAAAGGGGGAAATTAACACTTCGAATATCAAGATAATTGATGTTATCAAATATCCCCCACTTGAACTCTACTTGCCCTTAAGTAGACTTTTAGATTGTAAGAGAAATAATATATTCTTTGAGTAAATCAAGGAATATGCAGTTAAGAGTTCCCATGCTACAATAATTATAAGGGTCGAACACCTCACGAAACACGGATGAAACACTCTCATGCTCTTCCTAATCTAAGTTTTTAATTTCGGGGTGATCACTCAGTTGCACAGACATAGCAAGTAGTCTATTATAGGCTTGGCAATTACACACGTCTCCACCACTAGAGCTAAGGTCAAGACAATCTTTAGAAGGCAATGTTGGGTTTATTTTGATTCAAAGGTTAAGGGGTAGTGTCATTACTAACGTGTCACGGCGAAGTGGATAAAATCAATGGTACATGACTAAATCCATGGCCAAGACATCAAGGATTGCTCGCTTCATCACCTAGACATGCTTCATGACAAAAAGGGTAACGTAAGGCATGGGATAATTTAATGGGTGAAAAGAAAAAGAAAACAAATAGTCTTAGCTTAAAACCAAGTCGTCACCGCCCCACCGTTCATTCAAGGTTCAACTTCAAGGCATAGAAACCGGATCATGATGCGTCAAGGGAATGCACCATTAGAGGACTTCGTGATGAATACATTTCTTGCTCCTTGAAACGTTGGTACCTTGACCAACTCTAATCTTCAAATGTTATTGAGGTGGCCTCTTTGATGCTAATATCTTATAACCACTTAACATAGTGCTATAACAATTTGCACTTTTATCAATAAGAGCTAATCATTTTTTTTCATAGTACAATGATAACTTATCCCCCCACTTGAGATGAACATAAGGAGAATATGGGGGATCTTCAATGATCTTCAAATGGATGACTTCGATTAAGCGTGATTTCCGAAACTTTTACTCAAACCTTGAACTAGGGCGAATAGTGACTTCCAGATCATAAAATAAGACTACACGGTAGGATAAGGTGAAAAGGTGTAACAAATATGGGTTAAGAAACGATAGGATAGGCTCAAATGGGTGTAACTAGGGGTATCTTGCACTAATGATGAGTGCAACAACAAGGGGTTATCACGGAGGTCGAAAAGTCAATGCGACTAATCGATAAACGCACACAAGTGAACAAGTATGGCTAGTTGGGTTAATACTAAAACATTTGCCTCTTCGAATTGCCTTTTCCAAATGAATCAAGCTAACTTGATACACTACTCGTCTATGGTCTCGAAGTGATGTAAGAGCCACGTTCTAAAGTCTACAATGCTATCGACATACTCAATTTTTGATAGATTTGGGTAAAATGGGGGAAACGGAAAGGCTAAATCTCACCAATGACATTAAGGGTTATAGTGTGCTCGGCTTTATGTAATTCTAGATTGGTTAAAAACATGACAAAAATTTTCAAAAGATCTTTTTTTTAAAACCAACTAGAAAATTAGGGCAAGTAGGCTAAGTAAACGTACACTTCATTTCTATTCATATCCCCCAGCTTGAAGTGTACAAAGTCCCTTTTGTACGAAAATAAAAAGGAAAAGAAAATAGAAATGAAAAAGAACTGAGAAAGAAATGAACTCCCCTCTCAAATGCTTGCCCAGGCAGTCTCACTAAAGGTAAAAAGGCTGCTATGGTGTAACTAAACTGGGTGACTACGCCTTAACTTAAGTGCCCTCAAAAATTCTCTCAGAAAAGAGTTACGGTGTAACTCTACAATCTGGTTACGCCGCAATTGTCTCATAGAACATAACCTGCACAAAACACTTGGGAAAATTGTACCATAGTGGTACAATCGATCAATACCATAATAAATATCCTGAAAGTTAAATTATTACAGACATAGAAGTATTGTTTTAAAAAGTGTTTTGAGATTGTTCAAAGGCCAAGGGAATCAATCCTCCCTGCCAAGATCGTGATCCATGGACTGCTACTCGGATGGGTCGAATGAGGTGCTTGTGGTGCTTCCTGGGTTGGCTGCGGGTTCATGAAGGCTACCCCGTGCTGGACTCCAATATCCGGAATATCCGGCTGGTAGACATACGGAGCTCCATGTCATCGGGGGTGGCTCAGGTGCATCTCCTGGAGCATTTGACTAGTCTGATCCACGCTCCAACTAAAAAAATCTTGTTGCAGCTCTTGCACCTAGTTTAGCGTACCTGAAAAGCCATCAAATTGAGAACTTAGCCCATACAAACCTACAGTTAGGCTATCGATCTCATCATTAAAATGGCTCTCTATGTCATTAAGCCTCCCATCGATCCTTTGCAGCCTATCCCCCACGTTTAAATTGGCCCTAGCTCGGGCCCTTGGGACTTGCACCTTAGCTCCCAACTGGCTACCACTTGCACCACTACCACCTGCTTCACTTGCTCCTTCTCCTCTAATCGGGGCCTCTGGCATCAACTCAGCTTCACCCACTCCATTCAGCCGACAAATCCCGTACTCGACTAGCTTGTTTTTGCCTATCAAGCTAGTTTCCCTACCACGGGTTACCAATGACAAAGCCTCAGGACTCATTAAATCGAAGCTCCTTGCCAGTTTGCCAATAAAATGGGCCCTTTGAATCAAACTTTTAGCGGTGAAGCCCTTAGCTCCAGTAGACATGATAATGGCCAAGAAGTAAGGAACATCGATAAAATTTCCCCCATCCATACCATGAAGAAGATACAAATCATCCATAGTCATCTTATCCCTCGCGCAATGCCTAGCCTTGATCGAACATGCTATTAGCCTATGAACCAGCCGGCGAATAGGACTCCTTATCAATGTGTATGAAGGGGGTGCTTCGAGTTGTACCCCTCGGTGGAAGATATGCTGTTGAAATAGGTGGTGAGGTTGTATGCATCGGGCCTGAACCTCCAGCACTTGTCATAATATTCTTCCCACAAATCGTTGCTAAAATCTCAATCATTGTACCAACCCATTCTGACCATAAACTGCCTCAAAGTCAAGTCCCTCTTCTCCCCTTCGAGCTGAAAATAGATTGAGACTTGATCGATGTCTTCAACTTCATCCATGAACTCAACAGATGCCAAGAATTCTCTGACATATTCCGGTATGATTGGCTCCTTGATTTTGAAAATCCTAAGACAAGCATTGCAAGTGAATGAGCTAGTACGCTCAGTGTACTTAATCATGCAAAATTTTCTAAACATCCTTGAGGCAACTCCGTTGTTGACTTCCTCGAATGCGTCATAATCTAGATCTTCAGGGTTATCAATTTCTTTCTTTCCTAGTTTCTCGTAGTCGGCTCTGCATAACTTTCTTCCTTCAGGGTCGTAATTCAAGAATCTTACCCACTGAGCGGGGTTGTTGTTTCCTGAAAGAAAAGAAATATAGATGAAATATTATTGCATACTGATATAAAGTTACGGCGTAATTGAAGACAAAGAATACGCCGTAAAGAGGATTACGACGTAACACACACAACCAGCTACGACGTAATCCAATCATAGAACTCTACCACGGCTTAACCAAAACTACTAGTTACGCCGTAATAAGATCACAGAACACAGATACGGCGTAATCTTACCCACTGATTACGCCGTAATTTCCCCTAAAAACTCAGCACAGACCCATGGTTACGACCAACAATAGATTACGCCATAACCATCAATTTTCACCCAAAGGTAAATAAAACCATAAGTTTTAACATATGTAGTATTGTTAGACTGCGCCTAGACCATAATATTCACGTTTAACCAAAAACCCAATTTCACATTGATCAAAACGACCCAAACAACCAATAATGATATGACACGAATCAATAAAACATGGGGAATCATTCTTAATTATAAAGGTTTGAGAAAGGATAGATGATTAGAAATGCAGAAATCTTCGATTATTTATAGGCTTAAAACCTAGCTACGGCGTAACACTTATGAAACAGTTACGCCGTAGTTCATCATAACTTTGATGCTTGTCCATGGTTACAGTGTAACCTGAGCTGATGGTTACGCCGTAGTCTTCATAACTTTGATGCTTATCCATGGTTACGGTGTAACCTGAGCTGATGGTTATGCCGTAGTCTTCATAAAATGCCATATCATGATCTGTAGTCATATTACAGCATAACTCTATTACTTTGTTACACTGTATTCTTCATAGAAATTATTACGGCGTAAATTCATCACTTAGTTACGCCGTGATCTTTAGTAAATGTGAGATAAATCCGTCCTTGAGCTCAGAAATGTTCAAATACCACTTCTTCAAAGTAAATAATTCCTGAAATGAAATAAGAAGGAATAAGGATGATTCTAAAAGCATTTTAAGCATAATATGACAATAAAAGGGGGAAATTAACACTTAGAATATCAGGATAATTTGATGTTATCAAGAACCTCACATTTTGGGGGTAGAACTTGAGTGGTAGGATTTTTGTGCTAGGTATATAAATCCTATCCATGAGACGCTTTATTAAGACTAAAGTTTTACTCGTAAATGTCATAAAAATTATAAATTTTGTGCTAAAATTACCCTAACAAGTATTTCTTTCGGTTTATTACACAATTACTAGAAAACACGACAAATATCAAGTAAGTGATTAGTTTCTAAGGTGTCCCTTTTTCCCTCCCTACACTTAACTTGAACATTGTCCCCAATGTTCTTAAAAAGTACCAAAGATATGATAACGAAAAAAATAAAAGAGATAAGAGAAACTAATACTTCCCTAATTTTCTCGGAATAGACGATATAGAAATACAGTTAAATCCTATTACAAGAAGATAAATTCAATGATACGCTTCTCTTCCAATATGCACTTGAATCTTTTGTCCAATATAACCTGTAATTTCTAAGAAAACGAACATGAAACCTCGCATAAAATCGGCGGTAAATACTATATATAATAAAAGCTATCTTAAAAAGCGAATAAGATATCATGCTTGCAAAATAAATGTTTACAGAATCCTAAAACTTTTGGAAATTTTCAAAATTTAAGTTTCGACAGAAAAACAAGAATCTGAAAAACTGTTGCTATAGTGCCTGACGTCGTCAGGTTATAAGCTTGAGGGAATTTTAAGTTTCGTTTCCTGAAAATTTTATGGAAAATCTATCTTTTAAAACCTTTAATTTTCTGCAAAATATTCATTGTGACTTGATACAAGTATTTGACTCAAACAAACATACAAATATGATAGAATATATGCTCATTATAAATTGTAAATTTTCATGTTTGATTTTTGTTCTTTTAAACAAATGTGAACTTATTTACACTTATCATTTTGTAAAATACCTTTAATCTGTGATTAAGACAAAGTTAAAAACAAAATAAAGCATTTTCAAAAATTTATTCGAAACATAAAAATTAAACAATTATGATAAAACATATATATGACACAAACAAAGTAAAAATAAACAAACAAAGCAAGTAAAGAAATATGCACGGGTTGCCTCCTGAGAAGCGCTTGTTTTTGTTCGAGTCTCGAGCCTGACTCTACCCATATTTAACGGATGATAAGGTTTTAAAATGTACCTTTTTAAGGGGTCATTTAAGCCCTTATTCGATCACTTCAGATCCGTTATTGCTTAATATCGCTCCTTTTCACTTTTAGGTCTCTTGAAGGCAAAATGTGGAATGATGCTTATTTGGACCTAAAAGGCGAATATACGAAGAAAATGGCCAAAGTCGAATCGAGACACTCAAAGTCATTGAAACATAAGGCGACGGCACATCAGATATCTGCGACGCCGTCGGGAAGGAATTTTATGACGGGTCGAAGCGAAATTGCATGTTTTCAAGGGACGACGTCAGTTCTAAAGAGTAGGCCGTCGTTACTCGGGACGGCCTAGATGCGCCCAAGACGGCGTCAGAGTCAAGGGACTCCACAGTCATAAGGTGACGCCGTCGCAAGGTTTACGTGGCCAAGACGAAACCCTAATGACGGCGACACACGCGCCACAAAACATAAGGTGACGCCGCCGCAGATGTAATCTTATATATAGAATCCGAATTTTTCGCTTTTGGTGTGTAGTCTTTGGAGTAAAACCTAAAACCGAACCAAGGCTTTCTTGTGCGATTTTAGGGTTCTAAACCCTATTATACATCAAGATAAGTATTTACTTCATTAATTTAATTATGTCTTTGATTATTTTGTGTATGCTTGCATGTTCTCCATGTCCCGCTAATTTATTTGTGTGTTTGCTTAGGAATATGAAACTTAATTATTGAATATTGATTGGTTGATACTTATCTTAGTTGACTAATGATCTAGAGTGCGCTAGATTATTCGTTGTGTACTTAATGCTTGACTTTTCTTTGTGAACTTTAGAATATAATTATCTAGGTAATTGTAGTATAAAGTATTCAAGGACAACCGTAGAGTAGGCGCCTATAAATCACTAGAGGATTTGTAAACAAGACCCTTTGGTAATTTCAAAGAGTTGGGAAACAAGCACGCCCTATAGCCTTAGAATCACAACGCAACTAGGAATAAGGACGTGACAAATCAACCATCAATAGGAGATAATTAAGGAGTAGTAAAACCTAAGTAAACACATCTTTAAACTATCATACGAGTACACATCAATTAGACATAGACTATCACAACCTTAGCTTAGATAATTAGATAATAGTAGAGTAATCGGTAGCAATACCAACCCCAAATCCAATACCCGAGATTCGTACCTTTTCCATTTCTACAAAAATATAAAATACAAAATAATCTTCCTCAACCTCACCCTTAGCGTAGTAACTTCTCACTAGCATTCCTATTCCCCAGAGAACGATATCAATACCCGTGGCCACCCTAATTACTACACTACAACGATTAGGTTCATCGCCTAGGTGTTATAAAACTTGCTCAAGAAAAGGAAGTTTCCTTGACCCCGAACGACGCGTGTAGCGTTATCAAGTTTTGGCGCGCTTGCGGGGAATAGAATAGCTAGTTAGTAGTCAACCTCGCTTAGGTTTCTTTGCTTGATTCCTATCAAGTAAACTTTTTCTCATTTTTAGATTTCTCTTAGTCTATCCCCTTCTTTGTGTTTGTGTTCAGAAACCCTTTTCATTTGTCGTTATGGCAAGTGAAGTTGCATTTGAATCATTAACAAATGAGGAACAATTGAATTTTGCGATTGGTTTAGTTTTTATTGTTCGATAAATTTGTGAGTGATCTTAAAGATATCCAAAAGAACAAGGGTGTAAGATTGGATGGATTTGATATATTTTGTGTTTGTGTAGTTTATTCAACGATCGTTGTCAAGATCAACTCCTTTTAGTGACACCGTCTTTAGAATTTTTCGGAAAAGCCTCCTATGCATAAACCTTCAGTTGTTACAACTTGAGGAAATGGATAAGAAGGATTTATCTAACCTTAGGAATCATGATCAAAAGACCTAGTTTTAAGAACATGAAACCTAAACCCAAACAAGATTGTGAGATGGTTGAAGCTAAAGTACCTAGTTGCATGTGTGGGATAGATTTCAAACATTTAGAGATCTAGATATAATGGAGAAAAGGTGGAAACCCAAGCCCACAAGCCCTACCACCACTGAGGAACACACATCACCAGTAACTTACCGGAAGAAGTAGAAGAGACTATAAGAGCCCCAATTGATAGAGAACCTTTGGACCAAACGCCACTAGAGAATGTAGGTTTAGATGCTTGTTGTCATGACTCTCTCTTAGTCCTAGGGAAGTTCCTAATTTTGATGAACCGGGCCTCAACCAAAAACCTTACCCAATGTTCCGCCTTTAGATGTGAATCTTGAATTGAATTAGCCCCAATCCACCCATCAAAATAGATAGTCCGGGTAGTTGCTTGATAAAGGTGATAGATTCTAGGCCATGTAGAGTGGAAGCTAATATAGGAGTAACCCATGACCTTATACACTTATATCACCCATTCATGGTTGATAACAAGAAACACTATGGGTTTAAACCGGTTTATTAGGTCAAGATGGATCCTTAAATAAGAATCTTTTGAAGTTGATAGAAGATGATCCATTTTAGGAGGGATAATTTATTCACCCGCTACACCAATAGACTTAGGTAAGGTTATAATGAATGGAGCACACCCTTTGAGCATATAAATCACCCATCACCCTTCTCCTCACGTAGCAAATTTCCACCCTAAGGGTGTGTATTGCTACTATCACCCGCACTTAAACTTAAGTGTAGGAAAAACTTCCCTTTATCATTAAATAAGGGTAGAGTCGCTCGTGACTCGAACAAAAACAAGCGCTTCTTAGGAGGCAACCCATGTGTATTTGTTTTCATTTTCATTTGTGTGTCGTATATCTTTTATTAATTGTTTATTCTCATGTTTGAATTTGTAAAAATGCTTTATTTTGTCTTTAACCTCGCCTTAATTACATATAAAGGTATTTTACATAAGGGATAAGTGTAGGAGGATTACACACGCTTTCAAAAGAAACGTGAACATGAGAATTACAATTATTTAAAAGATATATATGTGTGTTTGTTAGAGTCAAATGCTTGTATCGAGTCATAATGAATGTTTTGTGAATTTTCCAGATTCTAAAGATATAAATTTTCCGAATTTTTTCGAAAATCGCACCGGTTCGTCGGGATAACTGACGGCGTCAGATCACAACCGACGGCGTCGGGAGGAGTAGAAACCGCTACTACTTTTTCTCGCTTTTTCGTGTTACTTATAAATTTTGGAATTTTCCGGTCTTAATTTTCTTAGAAATTTGTAAACATCCATTCCACAAGCATTATATCCTAGTTTAAATCGAGTCTTATGTATATTATTACCGCCGATTTTACGTGAAGGTTTCGTTTGTTTTCTTCTAGTGTGCGAGTTTAGTTTGTCAAGAAGAAGTTACACAAGTTTGGAAGGAGCCTTTCACGCAAAAAACTCTTCTTGGAAAAGATTTAACCACCATTTTTACGGATACTACCGAGCTAATCGGGAGTATTAGTTTCTTCGCTTTTAATTACCTTCTATTATCATAACTTTGATATTTTCGGGAACATTGGGACAATGTTCGGTTTAAGTGTAGGGAGGGAAAATAAAACGGAACTTTGAAACTATGCTTATCCTTGACTATTTGCTTTGTCCAAGTGTATTTGTGTAATAAACCATGAGAAAATGTAGGTTAGGGTAATTTTAGCCAAATTTAAATTTTTTTCATGACGATAAGAGTGGGCCATTAGTCTTAACAAAAGCGTCTCATGGATAGGAAGTTGCATGACTAACACAAAAACCCTTTACCACCTAAATTCCACCCAAAATGTGAGGATCGCCCTTAGATTAGTAGGAATTAAAGCATTCATCTTTAATGCTTAGAGTGTGAACCGGTAGTATATTAGATTCTAGAACTTGTTTTGTGATGCATTCCGAGATCGCAAGTGAGACTACACTTGTGTAGTTAGGAATAACTAAATGATAAGAGGCATTAGGATAAACCCTTGTTTGATACCTGTAATATAATTACTTCTTCCACATCGGTTGAGTAATTCCCCACACCCTTTGTTTGTACTCATCTTTAGTACACGATACCCTAGTTAACCCCTCGAGCCTATCCTTTTCGCGGTTCTCGTGATGTTTCGGTTTTCCGGATATCAATGAAGAGCATTGTTTACACCCCACCCCAAATATACACCCAAATCGCCTTAGCCTACCTTTATTGCACTCACTTTTAGTGCAAATTTATGTTATCACCCAAAACCCTTAGTTCAATTATCGGTTGCTTGCATGAGTTGCTAAGTCGAGTCATATCCTTTGTATACTGCTTTGGGATGATTGGGATTCATGGGAAAAGTTAAAGTTTATGAAATATAGGAAGAGAACGTTAAACTCAAATTCCCTTTGTTTGCATAATAATGTACTCCAAGTGTTTTGATCTTTTCAATTCGGGTCAAATTAGTGTTAGAGTAATAAAACTCAAGTGTAGGGATGTGTCTATAAATCCCTATCATTTTGATGTCTTAGTAGAGGATGGTAGAGTAAAAGTGTATGCAAAAAAAAAAAAAAAAAAAAAAAAAATTTCAAAAAATAAATAAAAAAAAAAAAAAAAAAAAAACCATACGGGCCACCATCCTACATCTATCTTTTAAATTATGTTTGTTTATTTTCGTTGCCTAGAGTTTTAGAGTGTCGAGTCTTGGCTTAGCAACGCCATTCTTCGTATACTTGCAACATAGAGATTTTTGACTATCCACCACTAAATAGCCTATCCCACCAAACCCTTCATTTCCTACCGTAAGCCTAACATTACAACCCTTTAAAGACCTCTTTGATAGTCTTTCCTAGGTGCTTACGCCAAAGCGACGGAGGTTTGATCTATTCTCAAGCCTATGGTAATCTATGTACTAGGACCGGTTAATGAGTGTTTATCTTCCATTTCGATTTGTTATATTTCATATATACACCGAGAGAGATGTGAGTATCCAAACACCCCATGTGAGGTGCTAGTATGTACTCGTGCTTGTTATGACTTTTATGGGCTTATATGTGTTGTGGACCGTTTTGAATGAATGCTTCATGACCCTAACTTATAAATTAATTGGCTAAAAGCACATTTGCTTGAGGACAAGCAAATACCAAGTGTAGGGATATTTGATAAGGTTTTAAAAGGTACCTTTTTAAGGGGTCATTTAAGCCCTTATTCGATCACTACAGATCCGTTATTGCTTAATATCGCTCCTTTTCACTTTTAGGTCTCTTGAAGGCAAAATGTTGGAATGATGCTTATTTGGACGAAAAGGCGCGAATATACGAAGAAAATGGCCAAAGTCGAATCGAGACACTCAAAGTCATTGAAACATAAGGCGGCGCCATCAGATATCCGCGCGACGTCGGGAAGGAATTTTGCGACGGGTCGAGCGAAATTGCATGTTTTCAAGGGACGACGTCGGGTTCTAAAGGTAGGCCGTCGTTACTCGACGGCCTAGATGCGCCAAGACGGCGCCGAGTCAAGGGACGGCGTCACGGTCATAAGGTGACGCCGTCGCAAGGTTTACGTGGCAAGACGAAACCCTAATGGCGGCGACACGACGGCGTCACAAAACATAAGGTGACGCCGTCGCAGATGTAATCTTATATATAGAATCCGAATTTTTCGGTTTTGGTGTGTAGTCTTTTGGAGTAAAACCTAAAACCGAACCAAGGCTTTCTTGTGCAGTATTTTAGGTTCTAAACCCTATTATACATCAAGATAAGTATTTACTTCATTAATTTAATTATGTCTTTGATTATTTGTGTGTATGCTTGCATGTTCTCCATGTCCGGCTAATTTATTTGTGTGTTTGCTTAGGAATATGAAACTTAATTATTGAATATTGATTGGTTGATACTTATCTTAGTTGACTAATGATCTAGAGTGCGCTAGATTATTCGTTGTGTACTTAATGCTTGACTTTTCTTTGTGAACTTTAGAATATAATTATCTAGGTAATTGTAGTATAAAGTATTCAAGGACAACCGTAGAGTAGGCGTCTATAAATCACTAGAGGATTTGTAAACAAGACCCTTTGGTAATTTCAAAGAGTTAGGGAAACAAGCACGCCCTATAGCCTTAGAATCACAACGCAACTAGGAATAAGGACGTGACAAATCAACCATCAATAGGAGATAATTAAGGAGTAGTAAAACCTAAGTAAACACATCTTTAAACTATCATACAGTACACATCAATTAGACATAGACTATCACAACCTTAGCTTAGATAATTAGATAATAGTAGAGTAATCGGTAGCAATACCAACCCCAAATCCAATACCCGAGATTCTGCCTTTTCCATTTCTACAAAATATAAAATACAAAATAATCTTCCTCAACCTCACCCTTAGCGTAGTAACTTCTCACTAGCATTCCTATTCCCCAGAGAACGATATCAATACCCGTGGCTTACCCTAATTACTACACTACAACGATTAGGTTCACCGCTTAGGTGTTATAAAACTTGCTCAAGAAAAGGAAGTTTCCTTGACCCGAACGACGCGTGTAGCGTTATCAACGGATAAAGGGGAAGTTTCTCCTACACTTAAGTTTAAGTGCGGGTAATAGTAGGGATACACACCCTTAGGGTGAAATATGCCATGTGAGCAAAGAGTAATGGATGAATTATATGCTCAAAGGGGTGTGCTCCTCTCATCATAACCTTAACTAATTCATTTCGGCCAATGGGTAAATCTAAGTTTTCTCCTAAAAAGGGATCATCTTCTATCTTAGCTTCCTCTCCACATAGCTTAGAGTCTTCTACCTTTATCTTAAAACTACATTGACTATATAGTTTGATGGGTGGATCGGGGCCTATTTCAATTCCTAGATTCACATTCATGGATTGAAAATTGGGTAATGGTTTTGGTTGAGGCTCCGGTTCATCAAAATTATGAACTTCCCTAGAACTAAGAGAAAGGTTATGACTAAAAGTATTCAAATCTATTTCCTCTAGTTTTGTTTGGTCCAAAGTTTATACGTCAATCGGGGTTCCTGTAGTCCCTTCTACTTCTTTCGGGTGAGTCACGGGCGGTGTGTATGCCTCAAATGATGGTAGGATTTGTGGGGTATTTAGTAGGCTTGGATTACTAACCTGATTCTCTATAGTATCGAAATCACTTGTATGTTCATCATGTATTTTTGTAGGATCTAACCTAAACGCACTCCTAAGTATCTCAAATCCTTCTCTAGCCATTTCAAATTCTAAGTCCAATTCATAAGAATCGCCCTCAATAACTTGTTTACTATGTTTCATTTGCCTAAAGAATTCCTCATGTCTGTCATATGTTTTGGTAAAATCTATCCTACACATGCAACTAGGTAGCTCAACTCTAACCATCTCACAATCTTGATCTGATTCAAAGTGTTAGGTCACTAGTTTTACAAACACAAGTAATATAGAAAGAGATAAGGCGATTGAACAAGCAAACCACACACACACACACACGATATTAAAGACGGTTACGCGTAGATGTGAATGAGAGAGAATAACTTGAACAACCAACCTTCAAATGAAGGTTTACATAAGGTATTTATAGGAGGAAAGCTAGGGCAACACTCCTAGTTTCCATCCTTTCATTAATGGGCTTGGGCCTAAGCTCATGGGCCTTCTACATAAGCTTAAGGCTAATAACAAACATAAAGGCCATAATAAGCTACTAATTACATAATAATGACTAACACTTGAATTATAGTTTAGGAGTGATTCCAACAATCTCCCTCCAGTGTTGGTGATGAGCGGTGAAGGCGTTGATGTAATAGTAGCTCGGCGTCTTCGACTTTCTTCTTTATTGTGAGAAGAATTGCCTTGATTTGAACAATCTCCCGGTGTAGAGAAATTGCCTTCTTTGAACGGTTATGCTTTGGCGTCATCTTTAACTTTGTTCTTTGATCATTGTTCTTTGTGATGAAAGTGATAGTATGTTGTTGTGCGCATCAAGTGCGCTTTCAGTGCGCCCATTTTGCTCTGATGTCTCCACGTCATTCTTCAACATGCTCACACGCTCTTTGGCGTTGGAATTGATCTTGATGAAGTTCTTTAAGTCTTTTAACTTTGTAGATTCTTTTATTTGATGAAGAATCATTCGATTGTTGTGTTGCTTTATGATAGAACTTCCATTAGTGATGATGTTGGCGTGAGCATGAGAAGAATCAAGACGATCATCCCGCTCTTACAAGTTTGAACTCGAGAGTGTTAACAACATAGTGTGAAAACACAACTCTAATTCTCACAAAGCCGTTCTGAGCGGAGTCCCACAAGTGAGATAACGCGATGTGCAAGTACACCTACAGTTCGGATGAGTCATTTGAGGTACACCAAGCATCACCTCACGATCAGACCGTTTGAGACACACTAAGCGTAATCCACGGGGAGTTACCAAGTAAACTTCTTTGTCGGTTGTTTGATGTTGACCCCGGCGGGAGTTTCCATTCAATCATCGAGGATTACGGTTGTGAACCTCTCATAAATGTTCTCAACAGTTGCTAAGATCATGAAGGACTCGATATGAACCATCGATAATCTTATTTGTTGATCAACCAATGATGAGATGTCAAGTGTACTTAAGAGATCTTTTGATGTATCTCGTGGCTCTAGACTCAATAGTGCGTTTTGGTTTTCTGGCGGAGACTAGGGAGAGGGTCTCCTTCTTCAATACCGGCGATCTCAAGAGAAAGCCAATAGTTTACGTAGGGTTCCCTGTGAGAATGAAACAAGCTTATGTTGAGAGAAACTTGAGTGGCTAAGAAGGTTTAGTGCATGCGTCCATTGGGTCCATGACGACTTTTAATCTTCAATACCGGTGTCACTAAGTGACAACCAAGAGTATATGAATTGAACCCGTTATGCGCCTAAGTTGAATAATTTGGAGGGCTATTTCTTTTCACCCTTTTCTTTGCATTTCTTTTAATTCTTCAACTCCTTCTTTCTCCGATTCTCATTTCTCCTTTTTATCATCGCACCTAAGGACTTCTAAGTACTAACTATTTGTGATGTCCTTGGGTAGATCCCTCACTCTGGCGGATCATAGGACAGTTATTCTAACCTTAGTCACCTTATAACTCCATGACTAACTTATGTTGCCATTAAAACCATTGTTGTGAAGAATCTCTCAAAGGGTTTGTAAATGAAAACATGTTTGAACCATTGTGAGAGATAAGATTTTGCATAAATACTCCCCCCACATGTGCTTAAGAGTTTTAATGGTTATATGCACGATGAGGAAAAGAGCGCACTTTTTGAATTGATCCACTCAAGATATAGAATCCCCATGAGACACGGTTACATTGCATAGTTAAAGAGTTGCATTGTCGACTTTTAGGTGACAACTAGCTCTAATAACTACCTTGAAGGTGTAAACAAACCTCGAAAGGTTGTCAAACCCGTCGAGTTCATGTCTACCAAGAGTTTCTCGAATGGTACATTCTACTCGGACAAGTCCTTTGCGAGACACGTTTACATTACTAGCGAACTAGCTTGAAATTATTACCGTCCGGGACAAGTCTTTTCGAGTTACTAACATTTTAGTACCGTCAATTCGTTGGTTAAGTCTATTACACAAAGATTCATTTGCATTTACACAACATATTTCTTATCACATAATTTTCTCCCCTCAAAAATGGCATATCAAATGTTATTTTGAAAAGTTGACAATAAATATGACCATTTCGAGTGTTGCGGAAGATGACCACTATGAACAATTTGTGAACAAAGTTTTAATTCAAATACTCCCCTCAACAAGTGATATAAGCGGTTGAGGTTTTGAAATCATACGGAAGTACTTGTTCTTTTGAGCAAAACCTTGGAAAATGAAAGGTTTGATAGGTTTTACTCAAAAGTAAGAAGCTTTCGCTCCTTTTATAAGGATTGTGGCAATCAAGCGTACCACGTGGTCCTTTCTTGACAATTACGGGTTGTACCTTGTTATGTGTGCAAGCCATCTTAGGAAAAAGATGAAATAAGTATGAAACAAATTAACCTTTCCCCGATTGACGATGTTTCTAAATTAGCTCCCCCAAAGCGATAGCTATGCAGAGTGTGATTTGAAACTTTGATGAAGTCTACATTTCCTCTAACTTTTGAAGGTTTCAAGATGCGTGAGAATTTGTTGATGAGCGATAAACCACACAAAGAAAATCTGACTTATTGCGGAAGATCCGTTCGAGGGTAATATGCCAGAAATCAACAAGATCTTCTCACGTATGTAGACGCATCACACCAAACAAACCACGAAAGACGAAAAGATACGACTTTCCCCTGAATGTTGTGGTCTTTCGGAATACAAATCACCTGTGAATATGCAATAACTCGATACCAAGACCGTGTGTGAGGCATCATAACATCAAATTTGGGTAACTTCACACAAGATCACCCATGAAATTGAGATGATAACACCAAAGTGAGACGTTTGAGCCACAGATCGTCTTATTTCTTCCCTCTAATTGAAGAAATTCAAGAAGGCATTGGGTTTTCGCAAAGAAGCATGTAGAAGAACGAGGAAGCAATGACCACCTACACACTCTCTCCCCTTCGATGTTTTCAATGATTCAGAATCATACACCACGTATGTTGATGATGAATTGAAGACATCGAAACCATGTATAAGAAGACAGCGAAACCATGTATGTCCAACTGATCGAACAAGTGTGAAGTACCAAAAATATTTCGAGAGAGTCAATCACGATAAAACATCTCTGTTCATTATGTTGATCATCATTTGTGTCATTGTTGTTGGAAGCAGTTTGATCTTACGTTATAGAGGATTCGGTTGTTGTTGTAGATTAAGGTGTATCGAAATTAGAGTATTATCGGTTGTGCGGTGAAACATTCGATACATCGAAGCACAACTTTTGGCGAGAATCTTTAACCGAGGAGCAAGCAATGTTTCCAATTCATGACGATTAAGTACAAAGGTGGAGCGCAGATGGATCATGATATTTTGACGGTGAGAAAGCGGGTCCTCTGTTGTTTTGCGGTAGGAGCCATAGTCGTATGTACTGCATAGAAAAATAGAGGGGGGGCAAGGAAGAAGAAACATGGATCCCCAAGTGTAACTGGGTTCCAGATGTTAGAGGCATAAAGATGTAGTGTCAATTATCTTCTTGACACCTGAACATGCTATTTTGATAAGTTCCTTTCCTACCTCAAGGATGGATGTTGTGGGTTTCACACTTGTGTTGGTGTAACTACTTAGTATCTTGCCTGTAGGAATCCACCTAATACCAACAATTTTGAAAACTCTACCCGTTGGTATCCATCTAAGGTTAGATCTAAGGGATGTTGAAACTTCTTTTGGGAAGAATTTGCGTCCTATATTGATCAACCTATTAGGTTTCTGAAATTTTACGTTTAAATCAACGGGTTTATTTCTAACTGTTTGAGTTAACTTAGGTTTTGGTTTGCTACAAGCGGTGTTCGAGAATACACTCGAAGGTGATACACTAGGTCGTGAACCTAAGATTCCATCCTTTTGGAGTAGTGCCCTTTTCCTAGCCTTTTCTAGATCATAGTTCTTGTATCGTCATTTGAATCATATGAATTTTTCGTTTAATGCTCGGTTTAGACATAGTGTTCGAACTAATCCTAGTTTGGCGAAGCAACCACTTGTCACAGTATATGTAAAGCAGGTTTAAGAAACATGTTTAATAGAAGCAAGCATTATTGTTGGGCGAGAATGTGGGTGGTGGTTTTGACAAATGATTATTCTCAACGACTTGGGAGGAAACCATGGTTTTGAAGATTTTGAACGTTCAGATTTAAATGCAGTTGGTTGTCTAACTACTGATTGTTTTCTGAAAGGTTGTAGAGACGATTTCCTCAAGATTGTTGGTTTAGCAAAATTAGTATCCACACTCTTGTCAGTTAATCTTCTCAGTTTGTTTTGTAAAGCAACATGTGCAAGCCCATTTGCTTGAATTTGAACCTTTAAATGCTCATTTTCTTTTACTAATGTACCCACACGATTACTTTGTTCATTTGAAGACTGACCATTGTTTTCTGAAGAAAAAAATTTGTTTTGTAATTTAAGTTCAAGAGAGATGCAATGTGCCTCTAGTTTTGAAAAATCTTTATGGCGAGCAATGGTCTTTTGAGAAGAATGTTTTGATTCAAGAGTTTGATTTGACGATTGATGAGAATTGTTAACAAGTAAGGGCTCGAGACATGAGATAGTTGTTCGGACATTGTGCAACACATCGGTCAACCTCTCCTTCATTCTTGAATTCAGGTTGCTCGGTTATGTTGTGTCGCATTCTTGATCGAATATGATCAACAATAGATTGTACCTCGACCATACATTCGAGTCGATGTCATAGGTGGGTAAGATATCTTCCTCAACCATTTGTTCTTCGTCACAGTTGGGCTCGGTGTCGTAGTTAAGTATGATATCTTCTCCGGATCTGCGTCGTCATCCTTCTTTTCCAATGCTACAACCTCATTGTCCGCATTACGCGCGATTCGATGAATCACAACATTCTCAACGTCCATTTGAGCATTCCTTTCATGTACATCAACTCTTTCACCTTGCACGACTGCGGGATATCGGGAATTTGATGATGTCTGACGCTTCAATGCCAGAGCCAGAGCCATGTATCCTTCTTTTAGGTTATGACAATTTTGAGTTATGACAATTTTAATGTTGAAAGAAAATTTTGAGTTATGACAATTTTGACGCAAAATTTGACCCGAAAAATTCGAATTTGGACCAAAAAATTTGAGTTTTTGACCAAAATTTTCACAGTTAAACCAAAATTTGAATCTCGCGTTAAAATTGAACGTTTAGTCTCCCTTAAAAATTAAATTTTACTCAAATTTTCCGCCAAAATGGATCTTTGTTGTCGAATGAACCTTTGTTGAAGAAGTGTCCTTAGGCGTAGAAATCACAATTATCCAAGTAGCAGCGATGCGTAAAAACACCAAAGTTCTGGCGTAACAATTAGAAGTTACGTGTAGAATTTAGCTTCGCGTAAGTAGGGAAAAGACGCTAAAGTTATCGTAGACAAAAGTTAGGCGTAGAAAGTTAGGCGTGGGATTATCTTATGCGTAAGACTAGGCTTAGGCGTAAGATAAATCTTATGCGTGGGATTTCTACGCCTAACTTTGTCTCACGCATAACTTTAGCGTCTTTCCTTACTACGCAGAAGCTAAATTCTCACGTAACTTCTAATTGTTACGCAGAACTTTGGTGTTTTACGCATAAGTGCCAACTATTGTGATTTCTACGCCTAAGGATACTTCTTCATCAAAGGTTCATTCGACTACAAAGATCCATTTTTACCAACATAAGTTTTCAACATGTCTCAACCACCATACTCTAACTATTTCCCTTACACTTATCCTCAACGAGAACAACAACTAAGTCCATAACATCAACAATGGAATCAACAACAAGCAATTTATCAACAACAATTTAATCAACAACATACTCCACAACTTGGAGCAATTCCTCCACCACAAATGGTTCAACCACCGCCAAGTCTTCAAGTTCAACCCTACACAAATGACTTCAATCAACATCCATCAAGGAACACTATGAAGGAACCCACTTGGTTTGCAAAGATGTGTGAAGCTTTAGCGACCAACAATCAATTCATGAGGTGGATCACTTGATAGACCTCAATGCTCACTTTAGAAACTACGATCAATGGGTGATAAGGTTCTTTAGGTTTTGTGATATGAAGAAGCCACATGGAAAGTTCTTAAAGAAGGTTATCTTGGAAGGTCCATTTGAGATGCCTCTTGTCATTGTGCCGGAGATCCAAATGCCATTCCACCAAGAGACGAACAAACGAACATTGCTCTTTATTACGGACTTGAATCCTCAAGAACTTCTACACTATGAAGCGGATGAACTTGCAATGGAATATATCCTCTTAGGATTACCAAACCCAATTCTTCGTAGTGTTGATGCTCAAAAGACCGCACGAAAATGTGGGATCATATTAAATCTTCTTATGGAAGGATCGGTACTCAATCGGGAGGATTTGGAATCCAAAATTTACTTGTCTTATGAACACTTCATGATTAAACACGGAGAGACACTAGAGTCCTATCATCATCGTTTTCGGACATCATCAATGATTTGGATAAACACAACATCATCATGCCAAGAATTGCGTAAATACTAAGTTCCCGAGTAGTCTTGGTCCCGAATGGGAGAAGTATGTCATTTTCTCCGTCAGCGAAGAATATGCATCATTCTACATATGGATTGTTGTACGATTACTTGAAGCCTCATGAAAAGGAAGTTGATCGGGTAAGGATTCTCCGTGCTCAAATTGCTCCACCCACACATCCGGAAAATCAACAACTTGCCTTATATGCTCAACAAAGTTATCCTCCTCAACAAGCAACTCAACCAATTGCCTCATCACACCAAACGATCAATCACAATAACCTCAACAAAATCAATTGGTTCCTTACAACAACAACAATGATCAAGCACTTCATAGTCAAACTAATGAGGAATCCGATCCGTTCGAAGCATTGCAAGTGGATTTGTTATGATTGCTAATGCTTTTAGCCGTTATACCAACAAATCCAACAATCGTATTCGTTCCTCATCAAATACACGAAATCAGGTGTTGTGAACAATGGACAAGTTGAAGTTCGAATCGTGGTTATGGTGCGTCAAATGGGAGGTGGTCAGGGTTTAATGCTATGGGTAGGAATAAAAGCGAGCTCAAGTGATGGAACAAGGAAATGCTCATAATGGGTTGAATGGTCTTGATGCTACAATTGCAATGAGAAGGGACACTGGCTAATGCATGCCCAAAGCCAAGGACTAGGGGCGGTGCTTATTTCAAAGAGGCTCTTCTTTTGGCTCTTAAGGATGGTGGTGGATCTCTCACAAACAAAGAATGAGCTTTATGGCGGATGGACTCGAGATGATGATATGGAGGACTTGCGGGGCCAATGCGGTTGTTATGTTGATGGCTAATATGCAAGAGTTACACATGAGTGAAACAGCCCAGAGTGTATGATCGATGGCTTGTCTCAGTGCCGAACAAACCATCATCATATCGAACTAATATCTCCGCCAATATCTAAATCCGCGGCTCAGATCGCTCAAAATGAGTCATCTACATCTCATTTTGACGATTTTCAAATTAACCTCAGTAGTTACATTTGACGATCAAGATGACCTTATGGTTTCCTTTGATAATCAAATTGACTCGTGGTTGTACTTGAGGATCTAAATAATGATCAAGTTGTGACTCACGTTGAACAAGCCGAATCTGTTGCCTCCTCCGATTTTGCTAGGTTAATTCAAGACCATCAAATCAAAATGGAGGAATGTTATGCATTAAATAAGGACTTAAAAGCAAAAATGCACTGTTAACCAAGGATTTTAAATGCTTACAAATGCAACTCAACTTTTTCAAAACTCAAGAAAACCGTGAAAAAGGTTTTGAAGCCGCTTTTGGTAAATCTCATCAAAAGCGAAAAATATTTAGAGACAGATCGTGATCTAGCCGCTTGAAGAATGCTTTGTTGTGCGAAATAGAACAATGAAACATGAACATAAAAAGCAAATTAACGCCTCACCTTGGAAAATCAAAAAGCTAAGGCCGAGTTGTTAACTTGTCAAAACAGTTCTCCCATACAAAAAGCATTCAACGAATCGGGTAGATGACCTTCTTGAAGAAATTATCGGCTTGCAAAACAAAATCAAAGAGTTTAAAAGCTGTTGTTTACAAACATGGTGAATCGAGAATGACTATTGAAAAGTTTACGTTAAAACCCAATCCAAAAGGATATGGACCAAATCTAGTCGATTACAAACCAAAGCTTTCACTAAAACATTCAAACCAAATCCACAAGTTTCGGTGCGAATATAAAATTAATGATCTTGTTATGAGTGTTGTTGAATATCATCGTCAAGAGGAATTAGATGCAGAAGGCGAGTCGATCAAAATTAAAAATGTTGTTTACAACAAACCTTTTAATTATTCAAAACCGATCACTTTCATCACACCAACGGATTCTTCTAACACACCAAGGGTTATCATCAAAACACTGAGTCTTCTAATGTTAATCGCCAACCGATTATGCACAAACTTATGGTCCTTTACCTACCATCGGTGAAGTAAACTCAAACCCGAAAATCGAAAAATTCTTAGATATTTTGACATTTTCATGGTCGACCTCAAAATTTTACAACATGAGATAGAATATCGCTCGAAATCAAAATTGATCATTTTCAATCGCCTCGGCGCGAGAACAAAGAGACATTTTCGAAAAATCTTTACCTAACGTTAAAAATTTGAAAAGTTGTGCATTAGCTTGGGAAAGGATTTTCATAAGGAACTTGGATTGATGAAAGTCGTTTTCGAGAAAAGCTGAAACATCTATTTCTAATACTAAGCGTAAAAAGCGTTGAGAAAAGATGTTGATCGACTCTTGGAAGATGTTATCTGTCTTGATATCCATAATGTTGTGTTATTCTATTCTTTGCCACATGCATCGATTATATCTCTGCGATAATGTTGAGTCTGTGGTAGCTGTTGAGAATACCGATAATGTGCTTCGGATCGAGTCTTTAAAAGTCGAAAATAAACGATTACTTAACGAACTTTACAATGCAAAACGTCGTCTTCATTGGTGTGAAAAGATATTCACAATCATCAACTTAGTTTTCAAAAGAAAATCGCTCGATTGCAAACAAAATCTTTGATCCTAAATTTAAGCAACTGGATGATCAAAGCGTGTCTTTGAAAGGTCAAATCTCAAAATATGAACAAGAGCTTCTAAAAGTTAAGCAGAATATGGGTCATATTTGATTTACTCAATAAGACTCGTCATGAAGCATCAAACGAACTTGATCACTATCTTGCTCACACTAGAGAAGTCATGAATTTTCTTTGGTAATATTCGTTCGAAAATCAAGATTTGATTCACACTATCTCTAAGCTAAGAGAAATGTTAGGAAAGTATGAACAACTTCCGCCAACAATCATTAAGAGATTAGCACCGGTAACACTTAGTAATCGTGCACCTAGAATCCCGATTGCCAAATCACAAGTTGCTAACGTGCTTCCTTCTCTTGAAACAGAATAGTTGCGTCTTTTCCAAACATCCGCACTTCACGACCTATGAGCACTCAATCGAAGAATAGGAAGTTGCGACCTAAGAAAAGATCAATAAGGAATGCTAAAGTAGAAGAACACCCTAGGACTATGAATAAGACTCACGTTGCTTTCACTATAGATATTGCGTCTCGGCAAATGTAATAGAAATAGTGATGTAACGAATGCTAAACCGTTAAGTACTTTTGATATTCATCGATGCACCTTGTGTTATTTGTCGTAAAAGTATGAATTTCGATTGTCATGACAAATGTGTTGCTAAAGCTATAATCTCTCGTTTACGGAATCCTAAGACTCGGAATACCTCTAGGCCCGCTAATCATTCTAAGTCTGCTTGGTAGACCGCTTCTTTAGATTCTAAGGCAAACATTGTTGTCCACAGCTCAGTTTCACCTCCTAAGAATGTAGTACCACCTAGTGCATTCACTAAGACTAAAGCAAAGAGTAGTTATAGATGGCGAAATGGATATATAACACACTAGGATTTAAATGGATGCCTAAAATCATTAATGTGTGCATGTCTCATATACCTTGGAACCCTCTAACATTTGGGTTCCACATCTACTTATTCCATCCGTGTTATGCATGTGTAATGCAGTGATCTGAATCATTCTCGGATTGTTGATAGCGGATGTTCCCGACACACGACAGCAACCTTAAACTGTTATCAAACTTTATTGCAAAGTTCATTGGCTTTATCGGGTTCGGAATGATCACTCGCAGCCTATCATGGGCTACGGAGATTATGTCAATGGGAACATCGAAATCGCAGGGTTTACTATGTGGAAGGCCTCGGTCATAATTTGTTTTGATGGAGTCGGTTTGTGATGGAGATTTGGAGGTTGCTTTCGGGAGAAAACTTGTTTCACTCGTGATCTACAAGGAAATGACCTTATGTCGCTCGCGTAATTCTAGTCTCTACACTATCTCTATGCAAGACATGGTTGCTTCATCTCCCATCCGCTTACTTTCAAAGGCAACATCAACAAAATTCGGCTATGGCACCGTCGTCTCTCACATATAAACTTTCAAACCATCACCAACCTTGCTCGACACAAACTAGTTGAAGGTCTCCACGATTCGGTATTCAAAAGATCACCTTTGCTCACACTGTGAACAAGGGAAAAGCACTCGTGCTCATTTTCCTTCAAAGGTGGAACACGCTCTCAAAGATGTGCTTCATCTTCTTCACATGGATTTGTGTGGCCCGATGCGCGTGCAAACGATCAATGGCAAACGCTATATCTTAGTAATTGTTGATGACTACTCACGATGGACTTGGGTCTACTTTCTTCAAGCAAAGACCAAGCTCCACAAATGATCGTCACCTTTCTCACTAAAATACGTGTCACTCAACAACACCGTCGGGATAATCAAAAGCAGACAAAGGAACTAAATTTGTTAACCAAACCCTTCGTGAATTCTATGAGAAAGTGGGAATTGACATCAAACATCTATTGCACGTACACCGAACAAAGCGGAGTTGTTGAAGAGCGAAACCAAACATTAGTGGAAGCTCGCAAGAACAATGTTAATCAATGCTAAACTTCCAGATTACTTATGGGCGTAAGTCGTATCTACTTCATGCTATACTCAAAACCGCTCTATGATCACAAACGCCACAACAAAACACCTTCGAGCTTGTCCACAACCATAAACCGAATCTCAAACACTTTCATGTATTTGGATCCCTTTGCTATCCGAATAATGATCGTGATGATTTTGGAAAGCTCAAAGCGAAAGTCGACATTGGAGTCTTTATTGGATATTGTGAGAATTCTAAAGGTTCTGGGATCGGAATCGTCGTACAAAGCAGTGATGGAAACGATTCATGCTCATTTTGATGAACTCACGAAAATGGCTTCCGAGTATAATGACTTAGAACCCGGACACAACCGTTTAAACTTCCTCTACCCCATCATCGGTGAACAAAGCCCCACTCACTCGTCAACATATGGAAAGGTTATTTGCTCATTGCTTAGTGACGATATTGAAGAATGTGCTCGGTGTATCCGTTGTTTCATTGCTCAACCCGATAATATTCCTATAAGCGATACACCGCTACAACAACTCTTGTTGAAGATGCACCTACACGATTGACTCAACACAACAGCTTGAACAAACCGCTTCCAACAATGATGAACCTACCGATGATATTCGAATGAAGTACCTCCACTGTAGATTTTGATCCAAATCGTTCTTTAACTGTTTGCTAATGAGGCTGCCGCACGGATGTCGCGGAATCTTCAACAAACCATTTGAATCCTCGAATTTGCACAATGTATACCAACATCAACCCTCATACATCGATGGCCAAAAGACCATCCTCGGCTAATATCATTGGCAACCCGAATCAACCGTCGTTACGAGACAACGTCTTCACACGAGATGGTGAACATTGCATTTATGCACTCACCATTTGCTGTCTGAGCCTAAAAACATTAAAGACGCAATGACAAAAGACAACCGAATTGAATCCATGCGGGAAGAACTCAACCAATTCAAACGTCTTGAAGTATGGAGCGGTTGAAAGACCAACAGGGTCTACGTCATTGGTCTTAAATGGATTTGGAAAAACAAATTGGATCTTTGAAGGGGCGTAATCCGAAACAAGTCGTCTAGTTGCTAAGGGTTATCGTCGGGAAGAGGAATAGACTTTGAAGAATCTTTTTCTCCGGTTGCTCGTCTTGAGGTCATTCGGATATTTCTCGCGTTCAGACTCATATGAATATGACGGTCTTTCGGATGGATGTCAAAGCTGCGTTTCTCAACGGACAACCGAAAGAAGCGGTTTATGTCACCAACCCGAAGGATTCGTTGATCGAGTTCCCGAACCATGTCTACAAACCGAACAAAGCTCTTTATGGTCTCAAACAAGCCCCTCGGGCATGGTACGATAAGCTATCATCTTTCCTCATTGCTAATAATTTCACCAAAGGTTCGGTTGACCCAACTCTTTTATACAATATCACGGGCACATATCTTAATTGTTCAAATTTACGTGGATGACATCATTTTGGGTCTACACATAAAAGTTTTCAATCGCTTTTGCAAAACTAATGAAGAAAATTTTGAAATGTCCATGACGGGTGAACTTACGTTCTTTCTAGGATTACAAGTTCATCAATCACCCGTGGTATTTTCTTGAGTCGATCCAAATATGCCCTTGAATTGTTAAAAATTTGGAATGAAAACACGTGATACTTATGCCACACCAATGACTCATACCAAGAAGCTAGCCGATTTACATAGGAAATTAGTTGACCCTACCAAATACCAAGTATTATTGGGTCCTCATATATCTAACGACTAGCGAGACACGATATTGTCTTTGCCGTTTATCTATGCTCCCGTTATCGATCGTGACCAAGCTGAAACCCACCTCTCTCGAGGCTAAAAGAACTCCGATACATCAAGGGAACCATTAACTTGGGGATCCGGTATCCAGAAGGATTCGGTTTTGAACTAATCGCTTTTCGATCTCGACCACGCAGGATGCTTAGACTCAAGGAAAAGTACTTGAGAGCTCTACAATTTCTTGGTGATAAACCGGTGTCTTGGCAATCAAAGAAGCGAGGATTGTACATCGTTGTCATCAACCAAGCGAGAATATGTAGCCATGTCCGCGTGTTGTGCTCAAGTCATATGGATGAGAACACAAATCAAAGACTATGGTTACGTATTTGATGAATCCCGATGTCTTTGCGAAAATCGAGTGCCATAGCGATCTCGCAACCTCGCCAAAGACTTTCGAAATCAAAGCACATCGATCTTCACTATCATTTCATCAAGGACCACGTGGAGCAGTACAGTTGAATTATACTTTATGAGTCTGAATACCAATTGGCGGATCTTCTCACCAAAGCCTTGCCTCCCGCTAGGTTTAATGAGTTGGTCCACCGATTGGTATGAGGTGTTTGACTCAAGAGGAATTGGATGACCTCTTAAAGCAGTCTTAAAACACATCAAACACCAAAACATCTTTTGTAAATAATTTTTCAAAACAAAATACAAAATATAAAATCTTATAAAACAACAAAAATATTCTTCTAATCCAATTTTCTTTCAACATGGCAAGTACATTTCTTCGTCAACACTTTAATCTTTCAAAATTCAATACTTTTCCGATCAAGTGTTGAGGGGAGAAAAGTATCACTTAACTGCTTCAAAACATCTCTGTACTTGCACGTTATCATATCCGGTTGTTTCTTTTATCAATAGTGGAACCTAGGGTGTCAAAATAACCTTTCATAAACAAGAGTGTTATCTAGATTGTATAAACATTTCTTAAGAAATCACCCCATAGGGCCGGTTTTCGTGGGGCATGTTTTCGTAATATGGTTAAATAAATATAAGTAGTAACTTTGTACATAGTTGTGATATTAGAGTAGTAGTAAAAATCACGCTATAATAATTATCGATAATTTTTAAGAAAAACGTCAGAATAATATAAACTTAACGATTTATATACAAAATAAATTTAAAACAAGGTAAACTCAAAATATAGTTTTTATAAACTAAATGTAAGTATAAAATATATTGGGATCATTTTTGAAAGTATCGGATTAAATTTTTAAAATAATAACTCACGCGATTGCAAAACCGCTTAAAATCAACCTAGGAAAAAAATGGAAGTTAAAATTCGGTCAGTTATTCAAAGCTTTCGCTTGAAAAATGATTCGATCGATTCCCTGTGGACCGTGGGTAACTAGACAAAATCGGGTGTGTTAAAGATGTAGTCGCTTCTTTAATGCGTGTTAAAACACCTCGATGTATGGCACAAATTGATGTGTCGATCAACGCCTCGGTTTTCTACCCATCGAGTATACACCAAAGCACCTCCTATACCATCAAACTCGCTGTGTTCGCATGCCAAAATTCTTATATGTGCAGAACACCAAAATATAGTTATCGAAAATAGTTTTTCTCGGACAAAACCTATTCTAATCCTTCAAATCAACTCCAAAGCTAATCTAATCCTACCATACACCTTCTTAGGGTGTCATGGGTTCCTAATCACCATCAAGACCAAAGAATACCATGGGAATATTTATAGGATGACCATAAGTATATAAATAACTCTAAAATCATGAAATAAATGGTATAAATCACATATCATGCATATAAAGCTCCAAAATGAAAAGAAACATATGAAAATGAAAAGGAAACTTGAAAATAATAAAAACATGCTTACTAGTGAAAATGATGAGGTGAAAGTAACAAGGATAATCCTAAATACTCTTGGTTTTATTTCAAAACCTTATAAAGAGTAATAACTAGATTGTTATAACACTTGATCTTGAAAATTTTGGAAGATGATCCCTTGAAATCTTGATGTATAACCGGTTCTAGATGTATAACCGGAAGAAAAATACCAAGAGACTTTGCTTCAGTGCAAATCGTGTTTCGATCATCAATCTGTAAGTGGTTTTGTGTTAACGTAATTTTAAACAATGGTTTTGAATTTCATACAAATCAAGTTAAAACTTAAGATTCAACAATTTTGTGTTTTACGTAAGGGTTAGAACATATAATCACTTGTTGTGTGTTTTGGTTAAAAAGATTGTGTCAAAATGATTTAACAACATCAATGATATCTTTTCTATGCTCAAAATACACCCGAAACACAATTAATGGATTTTGATAATTAGGGTTTATGAGTCGATTTGGGTGTTTTCAAATGTGAAGGTTTTGGTCACAAAGATTGTTGTGTGATACTCATATCATGTTGAATCAAAGGTTTCCAGGTTCTATAACCACCCAGAAACTCTAAATGATTAAAAATTTGGAATTAGGGTTTAAAGTTCATAAGTTTGGGTATTTTTGATTCTCCACGATTTAGATGTTATAACTTGGTCATTACACTCTCACAACATCTTAGACTTACCTGAAATACTTTGGTGCATATCCTATGGCTTGATTTCATACGCGTAAATTCTGAAACTAGGGTTTTAGGTTACTCGTAAGGTTTTCTACGCCTAACAGTTTAAATGAGTGATTATGTTTAAATCTGTAATTGAATGAATGTTGAGTGTCAAAATTGATGTTATGATGTTTTATTTCAGGCTTGCTACGCATAAAATTCAGAATCAAGGTTGATTGTTACTCTACGCATAAGGATTACCTTACGCGTAGGAAGTTATGCGTAAGAGAAATTCCAGGCGTAACTACTACGCATAAGGTTCTACAATGGGACTACGCGTATCACGTGAAGGATATGCGTAAATAGTGACCTTTACGCATAAGGTCTACTCTTTCGGTAAGCCTTACGCGTAAGGTTTATATCACGCCACGCGTAAGCTCCACGCATAAGGTCCCCTTCCCACGCGTAACTTTTCTTCGCGTAAGTTAGATCCCACGCATAAGCTTTCGCTCACGCGTATGTCATTCTTGTTCGCACGCTTAACTTTGCCAAAACTACGCCTAAGCCTTGATTGACCTTCATTATGAATTGTTACGTGTACAAACTTGTAAATAAACTAATCATAACGTCACGAATCCAATAATGTCACTAATAAACGTAATCATTTGATATGTTGTGAACAATAAGTGATAACATAAACTTTAAAACTTAAAGTTAACTAACTCACGAAACATTTCACGACATCATTGGACTATTAGACAAACAAGTGACTTAGGACTCGTAACAATCATTATCATTGTACATTCAATAACTAGACAATAAGACCTTCTGTTGACTAACATTATGTCTTTCGATATGTTGGTTATTTTGGCTAATGTTAATTCGGATCACGACATGGTCGCTCAAATGAATGTGGATGCACCGAGGTTCTCACTATTCTTGATATCTTCCCAATGGCTATCCTAGAAATATTGGAAAGAACAACCTTAGGGTTGATTTTGAAACCCTCACCGCTCGAATCTTCTTGTCTCATTGTGGATATTCTAAGGAATCATCCCTACCGAACATGCTCTCACACTCGCCATTCATCAGGAAATCTACATTCAGCAATTCGGAATTCTATGCAGAGGATCACAGTCAAAGTGCAGTGTGATGACACTTAACCACAAACAAATCACCATCACTCATGCGGACTTACGGGAGTTCTTCTCATTCACGAAATCGAGCCAACCGACTTCTTTGCCACACCTACCGAAGAGACAGTTCTACAATTTCTTCTTGACATTGGCTATGATGAAGCTTGGGGTTGTTACTAAGCATTCTCACGTGGACCTTAAGAACATTCCTCAACCATGGAGAACCTCTACATCATCATTATCAAGTCTGTTTCGGTCGTGACGGTGGTTATGAGCATCCAAAGCTCATGGAGCGCAAATCTTCCGGTCTCGATCAATAAGAAGGACATTGAAATCAAGCAGCGATATGGGAGGACATGATGCTACTTCACAAGAAGCTTAGCTCAAAGATTCCCTATGTCGGATACACAAAGCTTTTGATCCGAGAGAGCACTTGGACTCAATCCCGATATTCCACAGAGGCTCAATGACCCCGACAATCACGACTTGTTGTCCGAACCTATCCTTTCTATCGAGAATCAAGAATCGACAACTAAGAAGGTGGTGCCGTCTTCGCTCGATCACCTTCTATCTAAAGAGCTCAAGAAGCTTGAAACGCATACAAAGGTATCTAGTAGCGGAAAAGAAGGCAAAGTTGGTCATCTTGATGAAAACCTTCAGAACTCCTACCGAGAACCGTAAGAGAAGTCTTTGGAAGTGCGAAGAAGTTCGAAGTTATAGGAAGCTTCCCAAAGGAATCCTCCTCGTAAAAGGATTATTCCCGTAGGAAGTCGAACCTATTCCCACACCGAACCGCAAAGAAAGCTTGTGGACGAGGACTCAAGGTCTTGAATCGAAGAAGAGATTACATACTCGAAGCGCAAGGATGACATTCCATTAGTACCAAAACCTCCCGGTCCTCCAACCGATAAAGGAAAAGGAAGACTCCGCACTTGTGCCCTATGATGAGAGCTCAAGAAGAAGAAGAGCAACCTGGATAAATCATACGGAAGAAGTTTAAAATCGTCGACACCTTCAAAAAGTCAAGAATTTGCAAAAGACCAAATGGGTAGCCCCGGAGGATCAAGTGGTGTCGCCACTCCTTACCAGATCGATGCGGTTAATCGACCCGATAAGGATGCGGGTGCCACCACTTTTGTGCAACAACAAAAGCTTGTGGAGGATACTATCGAATATGAGTTTGAGAAACACAGGCGGGAAGTCCGAGAAAGATAAAGATCTTGATTATGACAAGTCGCTCGAAAGTCCTACGTTCACGAAGGAAACTTCGAACCGCCCAAGGACCCCGAGTCTCCTCATCATCGATTCTTCATCTCACTCCTCACCACCACCATCAAAGAAATCAACCAAATCAACATCCAAATCTTTGAAGAAACCACCTCGATCTTGGATTTCTCGGACTCATGAAAGAATTGTGAAAGTTGTCCAACAAGTCGGAAAGAAGGACATGCTCTCTGAAAACCGAATTGGTTTGTTGACCAAATCTGATACTTAAATGATGAGAATGACAAGATGCGTAAAGAAAGGGAATTCGTTCATGAATTCATGAAAAGTCATCGTCAAGAGGAATCGAACAAAATGATCGAAGGTTACACTAACAAGTACCTTCGGATATCGTTACTAAAGTCACAAAGGAGATGTTTACAGACAACTATATCCGAATCTTATGCGAGATAGCCAAGCAAACTATAAGATCCACACCTTTAACCGTCACAATCAATCCATCGATCCTGTAGTTTTCTCGGATAATGAATTGGTGGCCAAGCTTGTCACACAAATGTCTACACGATCTGGAACATTTACTTCTGAGGAAGGAAAGCTGTTTCAAGCATTGCTGGACTACCAACTCAAAGAAGCATGTAGAAGAACGAGGAAGCATGTAGAAGATCTTCAGCTGGCAGTTGAATCTTATCAGACCCGTGTCAACTTCACTCCACCTCAGCTAGATCTTCCCGACCTCAACCAGATCTCACAATATACACTCATCAGCAAACCTTTCGGCGTCGTTTACCGCAGTGAACTTTAAAGAAATTGCTTAATGGCGTGTAGTGACCTTCACAAGTTTCGAGATCACACTTTGAAGATGGTTAGGGATGGATTGGCTTATCGGTTGAAGGATATACGACAAAAGATTGGGTCTCCCAAGCGATGGAATTCTCAGGATCGAAGGGATGTGAGGAGAATCATCAAGATGAAAAATGAAAGGTTTGATAGGTTTTACTCAAAAGTAAGAAGCTTTCGCTCCTTTTATAAGGATTGTGGCACTGAAGCGTACCACAGGGTCCTTTCTTGACAATTACGGGTTGTACACTGTTATGTGTGCACAAGCCATCTTAGGAAAAAGATGAAATAAGTATGAAACAAATAAACCTTTCCCCAATTGATGATGTTTCTAAATTAGCTCCCCCCCCAACTGATAACTGTCTTTAGCAGATTTGAAACTTTGATGAAGTCTACATTTCCTCTAACTTTTGAAGGTTTCACTATGCAGCGGAATTTGTTGATGAGCAGTAAACCACACAAAGAAAATCTGACTTATTGCGGAAGATCCGTTCGAGGGTAATATGCCAGAAATCAACAAGATCTTCTCACGTATGTAGACGCATCACACCAAACAAACCACGAAAGACGAAAAGATACGACTTTCCCCTGAATGTTGTGGTCTTTCGGAATACAAATCACCTGTGAATATGCAATAACTCGATACCAAGACCGTGAAATTGAGACGATAACACCAAAGTGAGACGTTTGAGCCACAGATCGTCTTATTTCTTCCCTCTAATTGAAGAAATTCAAGAAGGCATTAGGTTTTCGCAAAGAAGCATGTAGAAGAACGAGGAAGCAATGACCACCTACACACTCTCTCCCCTTCGATGTTTTCAATGATTCAGAATCATACACCACGTATGTTGATGATGAATTGAAGACATCGAAACCATATAAGAAGACAATGAAACCATGTATGTCCAAGCGATCGAACAAGTGTGAAGTACCAAAATATTTCGAGAGAGTCAATCTGCGATAAAACATCTCTGTTCATTATGTTGATCATCGGATGTGTCATTGTTGTTGGAGCAGTTTGATCTTACGTTATAGAGGATTCGTTGTTGTTGTAGATTCAGTGTATCGAAATTAGAGTATTATCGGTTGTGCGGTGGAAACATTCGATACATCGAAGCACGACTTTGGCGAGAATCTTTAACCGGAGGAGCAAGCAATGTTTCCAATTCATGACGATTAAGTACAATGGTGGAACAAGCGATGGATCATGATATTTTTATGGTGAGAAAGCGGGTCCTCGCTATTTTGCAAGTAGGAGCCATAGATGTTGTACCGCATAGAAAAATAGAGGGGGCAAGGAAGAAGAAACATGGATCCCCAAGTGTAACCGGGTTCGGATGTTAGAGGCATAAAGATTTAGTGTCAATTATCTTCTTGACACCTGAACATGCTATTTTGATAAGTTCCTTTCCTACCTCAGGGATGGATGTTGTGGGTTTCACACTTGTGTTGGTGCAACTACTTAGTATCTTGCCGGTAGGAATCCACCTAATACCAACAATTTTGAAAACTCTACCCGTTGGTATCCATCTAAGGTTAGATCTAAGGGATGTTGAAACTTCTTTTGGGAAGAATTTGCGTCCTATATTGATCAACCTATTATGTTTCTGAAATTTTACGTTTAAATCAACGGGTTTATTTTTAACTGTTTGAGTTAACTTAGGTTTTGGTTTGCTACTACAAGCAGTGTTCAGTAATACACTCGAAGGTGATACACTAGGTCGTGAACCTAAGATTCCATCCTTTTGGAGTAGTGCCCTTTTCCTAGCCTTTTCTAGATCATAGTTCTTGTATGCGTCATTTGAATCATATGAATTTTTACGTTTAATGCTCGGTTTCGACACGTTGTTCGAACTAATCCTAGTTTGGCGTAAGCGA
Organism: Chrysanthemum lavandulifolium; assembly: GCA_022545495.1. NCBI lineage: Eukaryota > Viridiplantae > Streptophyta > Magnoliopsida > Asterales > Asteraceae > Chrysanthemum > Chrysanthemum lavandulifolium. The sequence goes on from CM040239.1 coordinate 247,322,845, forward strand.
CCACTTATGCAGGTATAACATAAGCAGGTTTAACGAAACATGTTTAATAGAAGCAAGCATTATTGTTGGGCCGGGAATGTGGAGTATTGGTTTTAACAAATGATTATTCTCAACGACTTGGGAGGAAACCATGGTTTTGAAGATTTTGAGCGTCGATTTAAATGCGGTTGGTTGTCTAACTACCGATTGTTTTCGAAAGGTTGTAGAGGCGATTTCCTCAAGATTGTTGGTTTAGCAAAATTAGTATCCACACTCTTGTCGTTAATCTTCTCGGTTTGTTTTGTAAAGCAACATGTGCAAGCCCCGTTGCTTGAATTTGAACCTTTAAATGCTCATTTTCTTTTACTAATGTATCCACACGATTACTTTGTTGATTTGAAGATGACCATTGTTTTACGAAGAAAAAATTTGTTTTGTAATTTAAGTTCAAGAGATGCAATGTGCCTCTAGTTTTGAAAAATCTTTATGAAACCGAGCAATGGTCTTTTGAGAAGAATGTTTCGATTCAAGAGTTTGATTTGACGATTCAAGAGAATTGTTAACAAGTAAGGCTCGAGACATGAGATAGTTGTTCGGACATTGTGTAACACACCGGTCAACCTCTCTTTCATTCATGAATTCGGGTTGCTCAAGATGGTGTCGCATTGCGATCGAATATGATCAACGATGGATTGTACCTCGACCATACATTCGAGTCGATGTCATAGGTGGGTAAGATATCTTCCTCAACCATTTGTTCTTCGTCACAGTTGGGCTCGATGTCGTAGTTAAGTATGATATCTTCTCCATATCTGCTGCTTTGTCATCACGCTTTCAATGCTACAACCTCATTGTCCGCATGACAGCGCGATGCGATAATCACAACATTCTCATCGTCCATTTGAGCATTCCTTTCATGTACATCAACTCTTTCACCTTGCACGACTGCGGGATATCGGGAATTTGATGATGTCTGACGCTTCAATACCAGAGCCAGACCCATGTATCCTTCTTTTAGGTTATGACAATTGTAAGATATAACTTTTCACATACACATCAAACCATAACACAAAGTAGCATATAGGTGGAATTCTAGAGAGAGAAAGTTAGAGGTTTAGGGAACTTAGTGAGAGAAAGTGAAAGATATTATTATGAGCTCCAACTCTCTACCTTGGGAGGTAGAGAGTATTTATAGTCTTACATAAATCGCCACACTTTGGGCTGTGGATCAGGCATACAGTGGGTAAAGACCCGTCCGTCCTCCACGGTGTTACTTAACTAAATAACTACTTAACTTAGAAGAACTACGACTACGAGCTTTCTAACGATTACATATACTTGAGGTGACCGACTCTTTAATCCGGAATTTCAAATTCTAACAATCTCCCCTAAGGAGGTCACCTCAATCATGTACCAAAATTACATTGAATACAAATAGATATTACATTTAACAGATTGATCTTGCATTCTTGATGTAGTCCTTTGCTCCTGAGCTCGTAGTCATTGATTCTTCACATTGCATGTTTGGTTGTTCCAAGTGGAGGTCTTTCTTGATCCACGTGATGATAATTTTGAGCCATCATTTGAGATCATCGACTATCAACAATCTCTCGAGACATCCATTGTGGTGTTGTGACTTTGGGACCGACATGCTCACATTCGGATCATGATATCTTCTCATCGAGTAGCGGAAGCATTTGTTGAATCATGATATTAGCGGCGAGCAGAAGCGAAGCATGGAGTGAAAATATCGAGTCATTGATGCACTAATCATGATTTCTTTTGAGATGAATGTGTTAAGTGAGCATGCGGCTATGGATTGACCGCTTCATTACGATCACCGCAAGCGTCGGGCGTTCCTCGCATACAACGATTAGCAACAAATCGCACGAAAGTGTCTTTGATCACTTCGTTGAATTGAGTACACGCCCACGGTTCCCGTTGATCGATACAAATCTTACTGTGATCGGTAGGATTCCTAAGAATCTCCTTGACGGGGTTTCGCAATTTGTTCTAGGCGTTCTCAAACCGGAACATCTCAAAGAAGACAACACGGAATTGAGTGAACGGTAATTTTAAGTCCACCGATTGATGAAAAGAGATTTGAAAAACAATCGTGTATTGCTCAATAGAAATTGTTTTTGCAATACAACGAAGGTTTTATTGAAAATCAATTATCAATCATAAAAATACCTTTTGGTTTGAATAATGATTACACGATCGATGTGCTAAAGAAAAGAGTTTTAAGCACAAAGACCGGTTTTCAAAGGTATCCGTCAATCCATAACTCGAACGGGATTGATTCAAGAGATTGAATCGCCCCATTGTTTCATTCGGTTGTCACACGGTTGATCTATATAATAGATCTCACATGCCACCTACCGAGGAGCTTGTTTGATGTTGGCTCGAAGGCTTTCCATCTTCATTGTGAATGTGTAAACACATCACTCGGATGTTCGGCAATACCACAAGGATAATCGTGGGACTCAAGATATAATCTCTCTTTCCACATTGTGTGAAAGAGAGTCTTCATTGAAGGTGTCCTAATGAGATTTATTGATGATCTCGTGGCTCTAGACTCAATTTGTGCATATTTGGATCCTATAACGGAGACTAGGGAGAGGTCTCCTTCTTCAATATCAACCATCTCTAAGAGAAAGTCGATAGATAATGTTGGTTCCCGTGAGAATGAAACAAGCCCTTTTAAGAGGAACTTGAGTGGTTTGGAAAGGTGAAGTGCGGTGCGTCCTTTGGGTCCATGACGTCTTGTCTTCAATACCGATGTTACCATCGGTAGCATATGAAGTGAACCCGGTTTACGCCCTAAGGTTGAATAAATGGAGGGCTATTTGTTTTCACCCTTTCTCATTCAATTCTTTTTAATTCTTCAACCCCTTGATGCTTACCGAGACTTCATAGCTAGAACCTTGTTGGGTTTATTCGATTACTAGCTCGGTCTTAGTCCGCACACTTCCCATATCTCATTTTCTCCTTTTATCATCATACCTAAGGACTTCTACACTAACTAGTGGATTGTCCTGGGTAGATCCCTCCGATTCGGCGGATCATGGGAACACATACCTAACCTTATCATCCTTATATCACCGTACATGAAGTAAAGTTGGTCGGTCTATTTGGTATTGTTCACCGCCATTGGATCAATTGAAAACCATTTGAAAAATCAATTCGGATACTTGTGATATATTATCAAAGCATTTTGTACCGAATTGTTTTTGATATTTTAGAACGAGAACTCCCCTCAACATGTGCATCAAGTATTGAAAATGTTTTGCACGGAGGCAAGAGAAAGAATTAACTTCTTTTGATTACCATTTTCTAAAGATATCAACATCACTTCCTCAACCAAATCAAGTAGTTATAGCATTTAGGGAAGGATGAGGTTTCCATAAATTCGCTCCCCTCAATATGTGCCTCGAGGTTTGAGAAGAGTTTTGCACATACTAGAGGGAACTTGCACATTGGGATAAATGATCACGTTTCAAGTCATAGGTTTAAAATAGATGCTCCCCTCAACATGTGCATTGAAAATTTGAAAATCGTTTGTCACATGTGGGCGGGGATAGCATGTACATCCTTTTATAACCATTTACCTAATTATCGGTTTAAATCAATTTAAATCACACATTCTCCCCGATCACAATTATCAAATCATTTGAGATTTGTGATCTCGTATAATTAAATTGATTTTGAAAGCTTTAAGGAGAATTGTGACTTGATTGTGAAAGTGTTTTAACCGATCTGGATCGATTTTAAGACTTTAAACTCCATTTATAAAAACATGCATGTATATCTTTTGAAAACAATTTAATGCCAAATAACTTTTTAATTTAATTGAAATCATTCTCCCCTCAATCAATGGCGTAGGTTGTTGATTGAGAGATAGAGATTTTGACAAATAGGTCGATGATTATCAAAAATAGTGATTGAGTTATTTTTCAAAGCATTTAGTTTTAATGAGATAGGAGTTTATAGAATCGAGCATAGGATTTGAAAACATGGTAAAACATGGCTCTGTTCTTTCTTTAAAACCGGTTATTGCTGAAGATGACAATAAACCATTTCTCTTTCTCCCAAAAATATTTTTGATTTTTTTTTTTTTTTTTTTTTTTTTTTTTTAAGAATTGAACAACATCTAAAGTCCGTGTCATTCTTTGAATGACACACAAAACCGTAGATATTATCGAACCGAAAGGAAAACATGACAAAATGACAATATTTTTGAAGATTTTTCAATTTTCAAATTTTATGGATTTTGAAAGTTTTATATTTTTCTATTTGATTTTGAAGGTTTTATAATTTTGTATTTTGTTTTCAAATAGATATTTACAAGAGATAGATGAAGATAGACCTTTACTCCTCGTCTTCCTCACGAAGGCGTTTGAGAGTTTCGGTTGAAGGCATTTCAAACCAAGTCGTGGAAGAATAAACTCAAAAGCGTTCTCTTGGAAGAGCTTTGGTGAAGATGTCGCTAAGCGATATTCGGACCTCACAAAATATAGTTCCACCACACCTTTTCCACTTGTTCCCCGATGAAATGATGTCGAATGTCGATATGCTTTGCTCTTGAGTGTTGAGCGTTGTTGCATGAGAGAGCAATAGCACTTTATTATCACGATGCGAGAGGATTTTGTTGAATTCAAAGCCATAGTCGGATAATTGAGATCTCATCCATAAGATTTGAGCACAACAAGATGACATGGCTATGTATTCAACCTCTGTAGAGAAATAGAAGTACTCATTTGCTTCTTTGAAGACCGACTCACAAGCTTATCACCCAAAAGCGAGCACCTCGGGCGTGCTTGACGTGTATCTTGACAACACGCATGATCGGCATCGCATAGGCCGTTAGTGACATACCGGTGTCCTTGGTACCATAGTCCCATATTGATGGTTCCTTGGAGATACCGAAGACCCGTTTAAGCGCTTCAAGGTGCTTTTTAGTAGGCTTAGCACGGTATCTAGCACACATGCACACGAGAGAACAAGATGTACGGTCTACTAGCGTTGAGATACATCGAGGATCCAATCATACTCCTATATTTCGTTTGGTCAATCATGATCCACGAGAGGTCCTCATCTAGTTTGGTTCGGTCAATCATGGGGTGTCAACGAGGTCACTTGAATCAAATCAAATTTCTTTAAAATCTCATTGCATATTTAGATTGATTTATGAAAATGCCTCCGGGACTTTGTGAAATTTGTAATCCCAAGAAAAATGACATTTGTCCCATCATTGACATTTGAAACTTTGAACTCATTTCATTAGAAAAACGATCACATTCCATTGGGTCGATCGAGGCAAATATAATATCATCAACATAAATTTGAACATGAATCAAATGTTTGCACGACTTCGGTGAACAATGTAGGATCAACTGCTCCTTTGATGAATCCGGTTGATAGAAGAAACTTTGATAGTGTATCATACCATGCCCTTGGAGCTTGCTTTAAACCGTAAAGAGCCTTCTTCAAGCGATAAGCGTGAGTAGGATGTTCTTGGTTCACAAATCCTTGAGGTTGGTGGCGTAGACAACTTCCTTAAGATCTCCGTTCGAAATGCCGTCTTTACATCCATCGATATACCACCATGTTCTTACTAGCGACATTAGCGGAAAGATTACGATAGCTTCGATTCGAGCAACAGGAGCAAAAGATTCTTCAAAGTCTATACCCTCCTCTTGACGATATCCTTTAGCAACTAATCGAGCCTTGTTCTTCAACACATCACCATGCTCATCAAGTTTTACTTTGAAGATCCATTTAGGGCTATAATCATAGCACGATCTGAGGCAGTACTAACTCCCATACATCAAGACGATCAAACTCATGAATTTCATCTTGCATAGCATTGAACCGACTATCTTCATTCATAGCGGTTTAACATCTTTTGGTTCGATCTTAGATAGTACGGAGTTGAAGAAGCACCATAAGGCATCGGTTGCGAGTTGCTTCGGGTTGATCTGAGACGAGAGGATTTCCAATGATGTTGTCTAATGGATGATCGTGAGTCCATTTTACGAGGTGTTCATGTGGCATTTGTTGAGGAACCGAGGTAGGCGAGTCGATGTCTCTGAAGAAGATGGTTCGATGATGATTCGGGAGTAGCAAATATGTTTTCAAATGGAGCATCTTGAGAGTCGCAAAGGGATTAACTTCATCATTGATGCGAAACATTTCCATGATGTACATTTGAAGAATGATGATTTGTTGATGAGGCGAAGGATCGGCGGGTGCTTCTTGACTTCGGATGTTGGCGATGGATTGACTTCATTCAACGGAATATGAGCATCCTCATTGTAGGGATCGACACCTCATTAGTAGTAGACTCATACAGTTCATCAAACATTGGATCAAACAATTTCTTTACATCATCTTGGATGGAGGTACATATGGTGTTTCTTGAGAGGAGTTTGGAACAAGGGATGAACCAATAGGACTGTTTTGAAGTGCGGGTCTGGTGGAGTGTCCGAGGAGCCATTTGACGGTCGACTCATCAAGCGTAACGTGAATTGTTTCCATGATATTTCGGGTTCTTTTGTTGTAGATTCGGTATCCCTTTTGTTTGGTGCATATCCTACAAATACTCCAATGTCGACTTTAGCTCTAAGTTTGCCCAAGTCTTGACCCTCATTAGTTGGATAGCACAAGGCACCAAACACACGAAGGAAAGATAGATTAGGTTTCTGTTGTGGACAAGTTCATATGGAGTTTTCCATGAATGGTGTGAATCGGGAGCGATTTTGTGTGTAACATGCGGTGGCAATTGCTTGACCCGGAGAAACATTGGAACCTTTGAGTAGATCGGCATTGTTCTAGCGACTTCAACAAGAGTACGATTTAGTCTTTCAACTACACCGTTACATTGAGGGGTTCGTGGAACACTTCTTTGATGGTGATTCAACGCTTTCATAGAATTCACTAAGTTGTTTGTTGACAAACTCGGTTCCATTATGCATTACGATAATTACGGCGGTTTTGTTTAGTCTAACTGCATTTGTTTGATGAGTTTGATGATGATATCGGAGTTTCATCCTTTGTCCTTAAGAACTTGACCCGGTGAATCTAGAATAATCATCAACCACAACTAACACATATTTCTTCCCAAAGATATTCGCACCCTCATTGGTCACATAAATCCATATGAATCATATGAAGAACTTACGTGACGAGTTAGTAGGTTTGGGTTTATGGGCATACTTCTTGCTTTTTCCCAATTGACATCTTGAACAAAGATGATCCTTTTCATACTTTAGTCTAGGTAAACCTACAACTAAGTCCTTTACGGAAAGATCGTTGATGGTGCGAAGTTCAAGTGATTGAGGCGACGATGCCATAACCATGACTTTGTTTTAGAAGCCTTTGATAACAAGCAGATTGGTGAAGCTCTCATCATGTCATCGATAGAGATGGTGTAAAGGTTTGAGCCACGAGTTCCTTTCAGCAGTTCCTTACCATTAAGATCTCTAACGAAGCGGTATGTTTTTCGAAGGCTACTTCTAGATCGAATCACGAATTGACCAGCGAGAGAGCAGTTATGACCTAAACCTTCCACATAATACACTCACGGAGATGACACTATCACCAACAACATAATCTCCATAACCCATAATAGCACCGAAATGATCATTACCAAATCTAACGGTCCGATGAATTTGCTCACGAAGTTCATGAGCCGTGACCGGTCTCGGTCATATGCTTGGAGCGACTGAGTCCGGTACCACGAGCGATTTGAGCGATCTGCGGTTGAACACGAGACAAGAATGGATAAGCTGGATAATTGGGATCCCCATGCAAGAATGGGTTCCATTTGGTTAGTAACAGCAGTTGGACCACCCACATCGAAATAGAAGCATTCATATCGAGACGGTGAGGTAATGGAATCATTGTGAATAGATGCAATACTAGTGTCTATATTAGCCCTATTTACTGATGTGACCACTTCTTAAGGAATAGTTCTACCGGTAGGCATCCATTTTCTAGTGGGCATTATCGATTGGTCTTATGACCAACGGTATCCAATAAAACCTATTCTTTGAATGTTCTTCTGTGGGTTTCCATTGTTTTCTAACTTTCTTTCGCTTTTGCCTTTTAGCCTTTTAGCATGAATTTTAGCATTAACAATATTAAGCTGGACAATTAACATCATTAGGCAAAACATTGACATCACAACCATGATTAGAAAGCGAATTCAAGCACACATCGGTACAAGTTTTGCAAATAGTATCGAATTGAATTAATTACGATGCGCTTATGGCTAATACTAGAATCAACACGATTCGTTTTATTCGATTCAAACTTAAGGTTCCTAGATTGTTCTTCTACTTTCTTCCGGTGCACATTCTTAGCTTGAGAGGTCCTATCATTCCTTGTATTGTCTTGAGACTTTGACTGCTCCCTTTAATGTCATGATTACTCTGTAGAGGAATGGGAACATTAGTTTGTTTTACTACTCTTTGCATCACCTGTTTAGATGTGCTGGGATCTGAACTACATGCAGGTGCACTAAGGTTCACTTTCTTAACACTAGAGGTACTGAGATTAGTACTCCTAGAAGGCACATTTGAGTTCTCTTTCCTAGTATTGACAGATCTAGAATCTGAACTACTCAAGGGTACACTACGGCTCTCATTCAAAACATTGGGAATCGAGTGCATATCATATTTGGCCTTAGGCATTGAGCATGGAATCAAAGGGTTAACTCTCTCACCTAATGTCTTTGGGCATATAGTGATCAAGCATTCTAAGATTTCTTGAGATCGTTTGGCATATGAGCATGCATGTCCAATTGCATTATCATGAGGTTTCTCTAGCTTATCCTCTTCAACAATCTCACGAGCATTCTAAGCAATCCTTAAGGGATGAGAAATATGTTTGAATGGCAAGTTTGTTGTTCCTTAGGTGAGGGGACATATGTCACGAGATAAAGCATATTTATTACAGTGAACCTTTGATACAACATTTTCCTCATTGATCATTGGCATTTTCCCTTTTACGACTCTTGATTCTCAATTTCCTTTTGCAATGAAGTTATTTGTTCGTTGTTTTTGTTACGAGTGACTTTAATTGATTCAAACAACTCATTGAAATGACGTTTAACCTTTTCATTCTCTTCTAGAAAACTTTCGTTTTCCTTTTGTAAAGCATTTACTAGGTTTTGAAGATGAAACGTTTGAGAATTGCGAGAATCTAAAGAAGGAGGCATTTGGGAGCTGTCATATTGTTCGTTTGACCCTTTAATTGAGAGATTTGGGCTTTCAACTTTACGATCGTGTTACAGCGAGCATGAATCTGTTCATCTCGTTTGTTAATTTGAAAAGCGCATCAAACTCGGAGCATCGAAGATGTCTTGATATTTGAAGTTTTGACATTTTCTTTGAGATGTTGATATTTTAGTTGTAGATTAAAATACTCAACTTCTAGTTTAGAAAAATGTTTAACCAAATTGTCATGATCATCCAGTTCAATTTTCTCATTTAGTTTAGAATTAGTTTTTCAAGCTCAATGACACGATCATGGGAGACTTTCGAGGCGCAGATAGTTCATGAAATTTGGAAGCGATAATAGAGCAATTTGAAGCGATGAAAAAGACATCTTGAGCAACACATTCGGTAATAAGATTCTCATTTAATGTATCGGGTTCTTTCTCTCAATCTCATTATATTTTAGTGCGCTCATAGTCATTAATTTCAACTATTATTGCATCAAATTCCTTTTCCATTCCCTTAATATCCGTTTCTATCCCTTTTTAAGACTCTCAAAGTGATCCTTTAGAAGTTTAAAGAAAGGCATGACCTCGATTAAATAACATTCTTTCATTTGTTCAAAACCCTTTCTCCTTGATTATACCGGTGGGTGTGATCCTTTTCTTGCGGTTTTCTCAAAATCAACAAATAGTTGAAATATAACGTATTGGCTAATTAATGTCTTGCTTTTAGTGGCAATTGTTCTAGGTACAAGATGCATTGGTGTATTAGGAGGATACACGATCGCTCTAGGCATTTTCGAAGGGAGGTTTGTTTCTACAATATTTTCGACTTTACGCTTATCTAAGTCCATTTTCGGAAGACTTGTTCGGGAGTCAACAATGTTTGAGTCTTAAACTTGTTCAAGGAAATCCAGTTTTCCTTCTTGTAGTCATGGGGAGTGATAATTACTTTCTTCTCTTTGCATTTAGGATCATTTAGTTTCTTATTCATCTTCTCCTAGTGACTTCATCTAATATCTTATCTTCCTCGGTGCACTCAACGCAACTAGGTTTACGCCTAGGCTTAAGGACTTCATTACCATCATAAAGCACCTTATGAGCATTTCTAGCCTTTTTGATTACCTCTGGATTTGGTTCCTCTACAAGGGAATGCTATGCTTATCGCTTAAGACACGATGTTTCGTGATCATGTGAAGCGATCGAATGGTGTTTCCTTGCATGTACGACTTGTTTTCAAGTTTGTTTTCAAAGTTTTCAGATTAGAAAAATCTCTCAAGAGTTTTGATTCCTTTGCATTAAATTCTTGCTTAAGCATTTTCACATTTTCTTGAAGTTCTTGTTTTTGCTTAGCGGTTTAGAAAGTTTTTCTTGTAAGGAATTTAATTCTTGTTTCAATACTTCTTCTCTAAAATTACTTTTCTAATTCTTGTCGCACTTGGTCATCCATTTCCTGCTCACGGTGGTCAACTCAAATTTTGCCGTTGTTCATAAATGGCAACACGTTCCTTATAGGCATTTAGTTGAAATTATGGAATCATCGGGAGCACATGCGGTGTATTCATCAAAGACATAGTCATTGTTGATGCGAAGATGCATCACTTGGTACAACTTCACTTTCACTTTGTTTCACGTATTGATCGTATGGGACAATATTGATATTACCCATATTTTCAATATTTGATTCAATAGTTTCGATTGGTTGTACTTTGTCATGCATGTGTTGCACATCGACATCATCGTATAGTTTAATACCTCGAGATGAGTTTGTCCTTGGATGGGCCACTTGTGGTGAAGAAGTGATCTTGGGAGAAACCATTGGAGAGATGCTAGCCATAAAGATTGTGTGTGCGATGGGTCCATCATCTACATCAGTCGTATGCATCACGGTCGGTGACTTGAAAGGCGTTCGATGATTGTGACCTATCTCACGAATAAGTTGCTCATCCACATCGCATCATAGGTCTTGGCATTACCCTCAAAAAGCAACAATTCCTCTTCATCCAACGCAGCACCATTGTCACGAGCTTGTGCGGTAACATCTTATCTCTGAAGTAATCGGCGATGCGTGGGCGCTTTGGAGATGTGCGGTTCCTTGCAATGTGTCCCTCACCACCACGGTTAAAGCATTTGATCGGCTTAGCTTGACCTTGGTTACCATTCCTTCCTCGATTCGATTGCCCACATATCCTCTACCAGCACCACCCCTTCCCACGATCATCTTGTCTTTCTGGTGGTTGCACCACAATCCTTCCATCTTTAACGGTGGCTTGATTATGTGGGTTAGATGCGATTCGAGGTTGTTGTTGGTTTGTGGAGAGAATTCATGTTTTGACTAATGAGTAGAGCTAGTTGATCAATGATGTTACCCGCGTGCATCGACATCGGCTTGTTTGAACATAGGATCAGGAATGAGTTTGTGATTTCCATTACCCAAGGTATGACTTGTGATGCTTTGGTTGTGATTCCAATGTTTGAGTAGAAGGTGTTGAGTCATTAGGCGAGCTTGTCTCTCCACGGTTGGTTTTGAGCGATTGAGAATCAATTTTTCAAACATGGCATGTCTCTCATTCGAAGGAGGAAGGCATAGAGTTGTTCATAGTTTGTATTCTTCAATCCTTTAGTGAGCTTCACGGTTGTGACAAACTTGTGCCATTCGGGATTCATGTTGTTCACAAACTTTGAGTTGAGTGAATGTTAGGCATAGTCATTCGATGTTCCTCATGTCATTCACTAACTTATGAAATCTCACATAGTACTCATAGACACTCTCATCTGGTTTCATCTTGAAGTGCTCGAATTCGTCATAGAGTTGGGATTCTCTGTCTTCAGCAGTTAGTTACGAACACGAGAGAAGCATTTTAACATTATCCCAAAGCGCCTTTGCTTGATGTTATGATTGATCGACTTGTAGATGTCTTTAGGAAGACCTTGAAGAACAATGTTTGAAGCCACGATATCGCATCAAATCTCTTTTCTCCTTATCATCAAGCTCATCATACATCTTAGGTACATCCATTCCGTAAATAGGAGTACCATCTTCATTAGTATCAAGTATGTCTCTAGTCGTTTCAACTCGATATGGTCCTTCATCAATGGATTTGAGAATATTGACACCATTTTCCTTTCCAAGGCAATACAATCGATTCGTTGAGCCCAAGAATCGTAGTCGATTCATCAAGCATGGGCGGACGAGTATCTGAACCATTGCTTGTACATCCTCGGCAGCAGTGGAGATGGCGGTAGGGACGTTGGTAGACATGTTAACAGTTATACGGGATTTTATAACTCAATGATTAAACGGAAATAGATTCTTTCACGGGTTTTACTAAATCAAGAGAAACCGTAAACAATCACTCAAGTCGCTAGATGATAAAGCTCTAAGTCGCTAGGAACAAATGCACTAAGTCGCTACCAATTAATTAGCTAGGCGACCAAGTCGCTAGAATCCCAAGTCGCTAACGAGAAAAGCAAGTCGCTAAGTAGTAACTCGCTACGGACCAAGTCGCTAACCAAATTTTGGCGACAATTAAGCTACACAAGTCGCTAGAAACACAAGTCGCTAAAGAGCAACTCGCTCTTGACCAAGTCGCTACCACAAGTCGCTACCCGTGGTGGAGATTCCACTACTTGTGCTTTAACTCGCTAGATCTAACTCGCTAGCTTTAACCTTTGTAAGTCGCTACAAAGCGTGAAGCAAGTCGCTACCAAGAAACTATTCCGAGAGCTAAGTCGCTAGCTTGAAAAACCAAATAAACTTCACTTTTCAATCCAAAACAACCCAACCAAGATGATTCAAGCTTACCAAATGAAAACCTAAACACTTTTGATGATTCTAAACATAAAAGTACCAACAAAATTCAAACTTTAACACAAGAGATCAACCAAATGATGCAAAAACCACTAAACTTTTCAAACTCAAAACCACCTAAAACCACTATAAATCCAAAGATGTGCAAGATATGATCTAACCATGGCTCTTGATACCAATTGTAAGATATAACTTTTCACATACACATCAAACCATAACACAAAGTAGCATATAGGTGGAATTCTAGAGAGAAAGTTAGAGGTTTAGGGAACTTAGTGAGAGAAAGTGAAAGATATTATTATGAGCTCCAACTCTCTACCTTGGGAGGTAGAGAGTATTTATAGTCTTACATAAATCGCCACACTTTGGGATGTGGATCAGGCATACAGTGGGTAAAGACCCGTCCGTCCTCCACGGTGTTACTTAACTAAATAACTACTTAACTTAGAAGAACTACGACTACGAGCTTTCTAACGATTACATATACTTGAGGTGACCGACTCTTTAATACCGGGAATTTCAAATTCCTAACAACAATTTTGAGTTATGACAATTTTAATGTTGAAAGAAAATTTTGAGTTATGACAATTTTGACACAAAATTTGACCCGAAAAATTCGAATTTGGACCAAAAATTTTGAATTTTTGACCAAAATTTTCACAGTTAAACCAAAATTTGAATCTCGCGTAAAAATTGAACGTTTAGTCTCCCTAAAAATTAAATTTTACTCAAATTTTCCCGCCAAAAATGGATCTTTGTAGTCGAATGAACCTTTGTTGAAGAAGTGTCCTTAGGCGTAGAAATCACAATTATCCAAGTAGCACTGATGCGTAAAAACACCAAAGTTACGCGTAACAATTAGAAGTTCTGCGTAGAATTTAGCTTCTGGCGTAAGTAGGAAAAGACGCTAAAGTTATGCGTAGACAAAAGTTAGGCGTAGAAAGTTAGGCGTAGGATTATCTTATGCGTAAGACTAGGCTTAGGCGTAAGATAAATCTTATGCATAGGATTTCTACGCGTAAATTGTATTCTTTTTTAAAAGTTATCTTATAAGATAAATCAGATGGCCTTACGGGTTCTCACAACCCTAAAGGACTCTACTGGGCGATTTCCCCAAAATGGCCTAAGCTCACCTAAGCTAATCACAAGAAATACTTCTCAGGTCCGCCGTGGGAACTCCACACCAAAGTCGATTATTGTAACGCCCCGACCCGACAAGGGTAAAGGAATCACAAGTAATGGTGTCATATCAAAGCAAACATAAATATCCAAAAGAAATCTCAACATAAAAATTGAAATAATCCAAGTCAAAAGACTTCAATACATTGGTCCCAGCGGAAAAATAAACTTCAAACGAAATGTCTAAAATATAAAGTCTAAATGGCATCATAAGATCAAAGCTAAAATCTCTAAGGTAAGTCCACTCAGCACTCATCCCAAAGCAAAACCCAGCTCCAATGCTTAGATACACGCGGAAGAAAAGAAATGCGGTGAGCTTCAAAAGCCGGTGAGCAGATATACAAGCAAAGCGAATACGAAGCGAGCGAATACGAAATAAAGTGAAAGAAAGATAGTGAAATCATAATCATTTCAAAAGATAATTCGGGATAAAAGAATACGTTTTATAGCTAACTACCTCGAGCCCGTACACATATGCCATATCATAAACATATCATAAACACATAAGGCAACATTTTGTGGGGAGACCTACGAGATATGAAGGGCGTGCATGCGCAACATCAATCATCAAACACATATAGCATATAACATATAATATATAACATATAATGATCTAGGATGCCCATCCTACAGACATACATTGATAATATAACATAAATTGAGCTCATAGCAAATATCGGATAAGGGACGTGGCGAACTTCACTCTCGCCCTAGAGTCATGTCGAAGTGCATTCTTGACACGGACATGGAACCTCCATGACTAGGTATTATTTGGCTCGGGTGTCAAACTATCTTAGGTCAAATAAGAATGTCATAAGCGACATAGATCATATTTTATCAAATGTTTAGTCATGTTTTCAAAATCAAAGGTTTTATATCATACAGTTCAAAATCAATGTTTTATGATTCAAAATCAAAGTTCGGATAAACAATGACTCAAATAGACACATTAGGGTTCATAGCAAAGGCTTAGGAAATCCTAATATGAAAGCGAAAAGAAAACATTATCTGAAACCTTCTTGAAAAGGTCGAATATCATACCTTATTCCAAAGCAAATGATCGAAAAGAAGACACAGGGAAAGCAAAGAATTACTCCTTCTTCACAGAACCTATATACATTAACGGTCGTATATATTATTAATGATTCCATAATCGTCAAAATGATCTTTTAATATTTTAGGGTTTTATAATTAAATGAGACTTAATGTTTTATAATCAATATCGTAGATTAGGGTTCATATGTCTTTTATTAAAGTTTAGGGTTTCACATTCTTTAATATCTCATTAATAGGCCTTTACTTACATGTTACGTCTTTTAATGACTCTTTACTTAACCTAACACGTCACAAAATAATCTTTCCTTTTATGTTTTACCATATACGTTTTATGATTTTATGTGACATACAAGTTACTTATTACTCGTATTAATTACACACGCATATGAGACACGATTCACAACTATTAGGGTTTAGCATACTTTATTCGGTTAACATATCAAACTAGGGTTTACGTTAACATAACCTTTACTTAATTAATATACTTTTAAAAACTCATATATGACTTGATTCAAATTAGGGTTTTCGGCTAACAAGTTATTACGAAAGTCCTAGCTCATCTTCATACTTTACTTATCCAAGTCACCATGTTTATACCTTATTCGAATATCATGCATGGTTCGGTTCTAGTTCTACATGATTCGGCCCTTATATAAATCGACACAAACATAACCCGATTCAATATTACATATTACATACATCATTCTTAAATACTTGTAAAGTTTAATTATTAGGGTTTCTTATGTTTTTGGTTTCATACGCTCGGTCACAAAAGAAAAGAAACAAAATCGACAAAAACCAACATATAACAATATACAAACGCAAGATACATCAAACAAAGACTAGAATAGGTTATACCTTGACTTGGTTGAGCAAAAATCTCGACTCCTATGGTTGTTAAGGTTCGGCCGAGCAAAGAGCAAAAGAAAAGAAAAAGAGGCAACACAAACTAGGGTTTCACTTTTGTGATTTATGTATTGTATATATAGTAGTTGTATTTGATTTAGACTTGGAAAAGGATTGGGTTTTCGGTTTGGCCCAACCGAACACAACCCAAACGCACACCATATGGCTTTCGGCCTTAGTCCATTCGAAACAAAAGAAACACGACCCAAATCATTTACGTAACGTTAAATCTTCGTCGTACCAAAATCGATCACGTAATATATATTTTAGTTAGGTTTTAATTATCCACAAGTTAACTTTTAATTTCATTAAATGTCATAAATATATTTTACGTATTTTATAAATTTTAGTTCCAAGGGTATTTTAGTCTTTAGTCAGATTTTAGATTTCCAGGTTTTACAATTATCCTCCCGGATGATTGACACACAACAACTCCGTCGAATCAGATCAACCGAGAGTCCCCGTCATATGCTCTTTATAAAGTAGTTTGAGGGCCTTAAGAAAAGTAGACCGTCGGGGGTAAGGAAAGGGTCGATGTACATTGATTTTTCATATATAGAGAGATTCCCCTGTATAGCTAGCCTTCTTCTTCAGCGGATACTCTGCGTAGTATACCTATGGACGGTACATTTAATCAAATAAAGCCTCTCGACTTGCTTGTTGGTTCGCGGGTATGCTTCTCTTTTGATCCGCGGTCTGCCACCGATCGTCTTTCTTCGTGAGTGTTACCCCGACTCTTGACTCCAGTACGCACCTTATGTAAACACTTACTCTGCTTCATTTATCACATCTTCATCTTCTACCACCAAATAGGGACGGAACGAAGGGGGTTCCCGCGGGTGCCCGGGACCCATATGAATTTTTTCGATATAGTGTTATTTTTTGAAAAAAACACCATTTTTTCCTAAAATCATCTAAAATGCAACCGGTCCATCGAAATGTGTTTCGATATTACGATTCTAAAACATTTGTGCACCCGGTCATATTTGGTCCTAGTTCCGTTCCTGCAGGCACCAAACACCATAGTTTTCAACCAAAACACCCATTTTGAGCCGGAAACAAAAAAAAAAACTCATTCCTCACATCTTCATCCTCTTATAAAATCATGAAAATCACTAGGATAATTAAGTGATAACATAGCTTACCATCTCAAAATGTATTGTAAATTTAAAACTCTAGATTTAATTAATAATTGGTTTAAATTATGGAAATTTTTAGAGTTAATGTATAACGTTGGCATGATCATTTGTCTAATGCATTTATCTTAAATTGCCATCTTGCCCTTAGATTTTATATTTAATTTCCCCATATACATTTGAATCTTATTGGTGCATTTTAGGTTCTTGAGTTACAAAAAGGCAGCCTGAAAATTTACTTCGTGAATTGAAAAGCATGAAGGCACAAAATGAAAATGAACCCTTGATCATTCAGTTCCATATTAAATTGCTCTCTTTAACATACGAAGATATGGGAAATGAACCCTTGATATCTAATGTTCAATAAGTTAGATTTATAATTACTTAGTCGCAAATGTGATATAAAGATATCCTGTAGAATTATGGGTGGAAGGCTTCAAAGAGTATATTCCTGGTGAAGATGATAAGAGATGGGAAATGATTCGTACACTCAATATTTTGATTGGGACACTCCAACTTATGCATTAACCGGTTGTACTGTTTATATATTCAGCTTTAACTACTTGTACATATGAGTGTGCAAATCAAATGTGAATGTGTACAAATCATCACCCATAAGAGATGGTAGTGAAGATGCACAAAGACTTAAGTACCCTTTTCTTCATCTTCACTACCATCTCCCTATCATTATCAACAGCGATACAGTCTTTGAAACCGTCCATCCATAATTCCCCAAGATATCTTTATATCACATTTTCCACCAACTAATTATAAACTTAACTTATTAAACATTAGATAGGGTTCATTTCCCATATCTTCGTCCATTACAGATAGCAATTTAACATGGAACTGAATGATCAAAGGTTCATTTCCGTTTTGTGCAGTCACGCTTGTCAATTCACTAAGAAAAATTTCAATGTGCCCTTCTGTAACTCAAGAACCTAAAATGTAGCAATAAGATTTAAAAGTATATGGCGAATATATAAAATATAGAAGTCAATATGACAATTTAAGATAACTGCATTAGAAAAATGTTCATGTTAACATTATACATTAACTTTAAAATTTTTCATAATTTAAACCAATTATTAACTAAATCTAGAGTTATTAATATACAGTGCATTTTGAGATGGTAACTTACGGTATCAATTTATTGCCCTAGTGATTTTCATGATTCTATCAGAAGATGAAGATGTGAGAGAAGAGTTTTCTGTTTATGGGTTTTTTGGCCGGAAATTATGGTGTTTGGAGTTAGAAGATGAAGATGTGAGAAATTACTAAAATACCCTTAACAAATCATTTCACTTATATAGCCAAAAGTATGTTTACTTTTAAAGCTCACATTTATCTTTGCGTTAATTTTGTGTAGTATTCCATGCTATGAATTATCGGCCTATCTCTTCTTTCTGATTTCTCATAACTAAAGTATAATTTTCATAACACAAAGTTATCATTATGGATACTGATAATTCTTATTCAATTTAGTAACACGAAATTATCATTTCAACAACACAACATGAAAAAATAAAATATATTTAACTAAAAAATGGAAAATTAAAAATATATTTATTTCAAATATTCTTAAGATATATATTTTTACTAAATTAGTAATTATTATATTATAACAATAATAGTATTCTATAGATTATAATATATGAAAGCACTTACGATAATATCTGATAAACATATTTATAAAATAATAATAATAATAATAAATAAATTATTAAATATTTTATAATATAAATAGATATCTTTTATTAATATTCTATACATAATTAATTTTATTTTTTATAATAAAAAATCTATTTAAAACCATTATGGATTGAAATTTTTTGATAATAGATTATAAAAAGTTGGTATTTGATATTTGTATAAAATATTTAATAAAATTAAGCATTCACATTATATTTAAAAAATCTAACATATATTAATATTAATAAAATTTGCTATACTTTGATCTATTGATAAGCACTTTATAAATAGTTCAAAAAAGTAAAAATTTAATAGATAATAACAGTTAATGATAATAAAAATATTTTATAAGATAATGATCATTTATAAATAAAAAATAAATATATCTATAAAGAAAGTATAAAGGATTTTTCTTCTACTATTTAGTAATGATGAAATTTTCTATTAATGTTTTCTAAATTTATATAGTATTTTCTAATAATGCAAAAAATATATTTATTTTCAAAAAGATAATAATCATATTATAATAAGTGATACTAATTTATAACATATAAAATATATTTTGATAATATTTATTGTTTGATCTTTGATATAGGCAATATTACATTAACTTCTACTTAAATTATTACACGTTCTAAATTTCAATTATTTTCTTTTACCCTACTACTATTGTATTAAATTGTTTCACATAAAATTTAAAACGCGCCACAACATGTCAGGTGTAACTTCCTCCTTATATCACATATACACATGAACAGATGTATTAACTAGTAAGAAACACTTATTGTTGTCATTGACGGAGCTTCATGGACTTGTTCTGATTCTTTGATCTTCTTATAGTTGCATAATCATCTTTCACACAAGACAAAACGAAAAGCAATTGATAAAAAAGAAAGAAGATTAGTCAGTGATTTTCTATTTGTTAAAGCCGGTACATCTTCACACTAATGATATAAACAATAAGGAAAACTTTAAATGATAGATAGACTTTCTATAATAATATATGATTAGGCTTATAATGACAACTACCGTGAAAATATTTAAGTGCAAAGAGTAAATGGATTCATGATAGACTATGACGAATAAAATAGGAATGCGATTACAATAATACATAGAAGAATAGACACTGTTACACATAGATTAATTAAGTAATAAAAAAATCAAATTTTTCTTTCATAAATTAAGAATAATCAAAATGAATGAGATCTACAATTTAAGTGCATCATACCTGCTATAACTTACAATTGATGAATCATATATGTATCGCTTATAAGAGGAAGAAGTTGGTGTGAAATTGAAGGTAAAGGAAAGGGAAGGCACTCATTGTTGCGGCTGGGCCAAACAAAGAATAGATAGGGTTAGGGTATCAACCGTAGCAATCAATATATAGTCGTATAAAGGGTAAGACAGTAATTTTATAGATCTAGATGCATTTAAGTGTGTTATTGGATTGGGCCTGATTAGGCCCAAGTTATGTTCTGATGGTTGTCTTTTAATAAGCACAATGTTTGTAGTTTATTTTATGGTAAATTCATATGCCTTACAACACATATATATTTTTTCATTAAAAAAATTACGATAAGATCTTCATGCACAGATGTCACAATTATATTATGTTGTTTCTCTTCTAGGCCCGAGTAGGGTGCTGGTCTAGTTGAAACATTGAAAGCAATTTCGACCAATTCTTAATACTGAGTATCGAATTAATGAGTATGGACATGTTATTTTTGGGTCCATTAAATACCCAAGTATTCTTAAACTATGATTTGAATTAAAAATAACCTAAGTGTTAAATAACCGTGAACATCTACAAAGTCGCTGAGTGAACAGTCATTCAGTGAGTGTAAGATATTAGTTTTCACATACACATCAAACCATAACACAAAGTGGCGTATGAATAAGGTTCTAGAGAGAGAAAGTTAGAGGTTTAGGGAACTTAGTGAGAGAAAGTGAAAGATATTATTATGAGCTCCAACTCTCTACCTTGGAAGGTAGAGAGTATTTATAGTCTTACATAAATCGCCACACATCGGTGTGGATCGGGCATACGGTGGGTAAAGACCCGTCCGTCCTCCACGGTGTTACTTAACTAAATACTACTTAACATAAAGAACTACGACTACGAGCTTTCTAACGATTACATATACTTGAGGTGACCGACTCTTTAATACACGGAATTTCTAATTCCTAACAATCTCCCTAAGGAGGTCACCTCAATCATGTACCAAAATTACATTGAATACAAATAGATATTACATTAAAATTGTTCTTGCATTCTTGATGTAGTCCTTTGCTTTTAAGCTCGTAGTCATTGATTCTTCACATTGCATGTTTGGTTACTCCAAGTGGAGGTCTTTCTTGATCCACGTGATAATAATTTTGAGCCATCTTTTGAGATCATCGCTATCAAAAATCTCGACACATCCTTTGTGGTGTTGGTATTATGTGATGTTGTGACTTTAGGACCGACATGCTCACTTTACGGATCATGATATCTTCTCATCGAGTAGCGGAAGCATTTGTTGAATCATGATATTGGCGGGCGTAGCGAAGCATGGAGTGAAAATATCGAGTCATTGATGCACTAATCATGATTTCTTTTGAGTTGAATGTGTTAAGTGAGCATGCGGCTATGGATTGACCGCTTCATTCGATCATTTGCAAAGCGTCGCGTACTGCATACAACAGATTAGCAATAAATAGCACGAAAGTGTCTTTGATCACTTCGTTGAATTGAGTGCACGCCCACGGTTCCCGTTGATCGGTACAAGTCTTGCACTGTGATCGGTATCATTCGAAGAATTTCCTTGACAGGTTTCGCGTTGCTCTAGTTGTTCTCAAACCGAGCATCTCAAAGAAGACAACACGGAGTGAGTGAACGGTAATTTTAAGTCCAGCGATTGATGAAAAGAGATTTGAAAAACAATCGTGTATTGCACAATTGAAATTGTTTTTCCAATACAACGAGGGTTTTATTGAAAATCAATTATCAATCATAAAAACACCTTTTGATTTGAAAAATGAGTACACGGTCGATGTGCTAAAGAAAAGAGTTGTTAAGTACAAAGACCGGTTTTCAAAGGTATCCGTCAATCCATAACTTTGAACCGAGATTGATTCAAGAGATTGAATCGCCCCATTGTTTACATTCGGTTGTCACATGGTTGATCTATATAATAGATCTCACCGCCACCTACCAGGAGCTTGTTTGATGTTGGCTCGAAGGCTTTCCATCTTCATTGTGAATATGATAACACATCACTCGGATGTTCTAGCAATACCACAAGGATAATCGTGGGACTCAAGATATAATCTCTCTTTCCACATTGTGTGAAACGAGAGAGTCTTCATTGAAAGTGTCCTAATGAGAATTATTGATGATCTCGTGGCTCTAGACTCAATTTGTACATATTTGGATCCTGTGGGAGACTAGGGAGGGTCTCCTTCTTCAATATCAACAATCTCTAAGAGAAGGTCGATAGATAATGTCGGTTCCCGTGAGAATGAAACAAGTCCTTTTAAGAGGAACTTGAGTGGTTTGGAAAGTTGAAGTGCGATGCGTCCTTTGGGTCCATGACGTCTTGTCTTCAATACCGATGTTACCATCGGTAGCATATGAATTGAACCCGGTTTACGCCTAAGGTTGAATAAATGGAGGCTATTTGTTTTCACCCTTTTCTCATTCAATTCTTTTAATTCTTCAACCCCTTGATGCTTACCGAGACTTCATTGCAAGAACCTTGTTGGGTTTGTTCCAGACTTGCTCGACTCGATCCGCACACTTCCCATATCTCACTTTTCTCCTTTTATCATCATACCTAAGGACTTCTACACTAACTAGTGGATTGTCCCTGGTAGATCCCTCCGATTACGGCGGATCATGGGAACACATACCTAACCTTATCATCCTTATATCACCGTACATAAAGTAAAGTTGGTCGGTCAATTTGGTATTGTTCATCGCCATTGGAACCAATTGAAAACCATTTGAAAATCACTCCGGATACTTGTGATATATTATCAAAACATTTTGTGCACGAATTGTTTTTGATAGTTTTAGAACAGTGCTCCCCTCAACATGTGCATCAAATGTTTGAAATCGTTTTGCACACGGAGGCAAGAGGAAGAATTTACTTCTTTGATTACCATTTTCTAAAGATATCAACATCACTTCTTCGATCAAATCAAGAAGATAAAGCATTTCGGGAAGGATGAGGTTTCCATAATTTGCTCCCCTCAATATGTGCCTCGAGATTAGAAAAGAGTTTTGCACATACTAGAGGAACCCGCACATTGGGATAAATGATCACGTTTAAAACTAGAGTCTTGAGATTTGTACTCCTAGAAGGCACACCGAGTTCTCTTTCTTAGCATTGACGGATCCGGAATCGAACTACTTAAAAGGCACACTACGGTTCACATTCAAAACATTGGGAATCGAATGCATATCATACTTGGCATTAGGCATCGAGCATGGAATCAAAGGATTAACTCTCTCACCTAATGACTTTGGGCATATTGTGATCAAGCATTCTAAGATTTCTTGAGATCGTTTGGCATATAAGCATGCATGTCCAATTGCATTATCATGAGGTTTCTCTAGCTTATCCTCTTCAACAATCTCACGCATGAGACATTCTAGGCAATCCTTAAGGGATGAGAAGTATGTTTGAATAGCAAGTTTGTTGTTCCTTAGATGAGGAGGACATATGTCACGGATAAAGCATATTTATTACAAGAGTGAACCTTTGATACAACATTCTCCCCATTGGTCATTGGCATTTTCCCTTTTACGACTCTTGATTCTCAATTTCCTTTTGCAATGAAGCTATTTGTTCGTTATTTTTGTTACGAGTGACTTTAATTGATTCAAATAACTCATTGAAATGACGTTTAACCTTTTCATTTCTTCTAGAAAACTTTCGTTTTCCTTTTGTAAAGCATTTACTAGGTTTTGAAGATGAAACGTTTGAGAATTCGAGAATCTAAAGGAGGAGGCATTTGGGAGCTGTCATATTGTTCGTTTGACCCTTTAGTTGAGAGATTTGGGCTTTCAACTTTCGATCGTGTTGCACCGAGCTTGAATCTGTTCATCACATTTGTTAATTTGAAAAAGCGCATCAAACTCGGAGCATCGAAGATGTCTTGATGTTTGAAGTTTTGACATTTTCTTTGAGATGTTGATATTTGAGTTGTAAATTAAAATGCTCAACTTCTAGTTTAGAAAATGTTTAACCAAATTGTCGTGATCATCCGGTTCAATTTTCTCGTTTAGTTTAGAATTAGTTTTTCAAGCTCAATGACACGATCATGGGAGACTTTCGGGGCCGCAGATAGTTCATGAAATTTGGAAGCATTAATAGAGCAATTTGAAGCGATGAAAAAATATCTTGAGCAACACATTCGATAATAAGAGTCTCATTTAAGGTATGCAAGTTCTTCCTCTCAATCTCATTATATTTTAGTGCGCTCATAATCACTAACTTCAACTACCATTGCATCAAATTCTTTTCCATTCCTTGATATCGGTTTCTATCCCTTTTAAGACTCTCAAAGTGATCTTTCGAAGTTTAAAGAAAGGCATGACCTCGGTTAAATAACATTCTTTCATTTGCTCAAAACCCTTTCTCCTTCCGTAATACCGGTGGGTGTGATCCTTTTCTTGCAAGTTTTCTCAAAATCAACAAATAGTTGAAATATAACATATTGGCTAATTAAGGTCTTGCTTTTAGTGGCAATTGTTCTAGGAACAAGATGCATAGGTGTATTAGGAGGATACATGATCGCTCTAGGCATTTTCCATAGGGAGGTTTGTTTCAACAATATTTTCAACTTTACGCTTATCTAAATCCTTTTTCGGAAAACTTGTTCGAGAGTCAACAATGTCGAGGCTTAAACATGTTCAAGAAATCCAGTTTTCCTTTTGTAGTCATGGGAGTGATAATTATTTTTTCTCTTTGCATTTAGGATCATCTAATTTTTGTTCATCCTTTCCTAGTGACTTCATCGATTTCTTATCTTCCTCGGTGCACTCAACGCAACTAGGTTTCTGTCTAGGTTTAAGAATCTCATTGCCATCATAGATCACACTTTGAGCTACTTTTGCTATCTTTCCGTACTTAGGGTTGGGTTTATCTATAATGGGAACACTATGCTTATCGCTTAGAACTCTATGTTTAGTGACCATGTGAGCGATCGAATGGTGTTACCTTGTATGTACAACTTGTTTTCAAGTTTGTTTTCAAAGTTTTGATTAGAAAAATCTCTCAAGAGTTTTGATTCCTTTGCATTAAATTCTTGCTTAAGCATTTTCACATTTTCTTGAAGTTCTTGTTTTTGCTTATTTGTTTTAGAAAGTTTTTCTTGCAAGGAATTTAATTCTTGTTTCAATACTTCTTCTCTAAAATTACTTTTTCTAATGATGTGACGCACTTGGTCATCCATTTCACCGCTCATGAGTGGTCGACTCAAATTTAGCACGTTGTTCATAAATAGCAACACGTTCTTTATAGGCATTTAGTTCGAAATTACGGAATCATCGGGGCACATGCGGTGTATTCATCAAAAACATAGTTATTGTTGACTGCAGAAGATGCATCACTTGGTACACCTTCACTTTCACTTTGTTTCACGTATTGATCATATGGGATAATATCGATATTACCCATATTTTCAACATTTGATTCAATAGTTTCGATTGATTGTACTTTGTCATGCATCATTGCACATCGACGATTATCGTATAGTTTTAATACCTCGAGATGAGTTTGTCTTGGGATGGGCCAGCTAGTGGTGAAGAAGAGACCTTGGGAGAAACCATTGGAGAAATGCTAGCCATAAAAATTGTGTGTGCCGTAGGTCCATCATCCACATCAGTCGTATGCATCACAATCGGCGACTTGAAAGGCATTCGATGATTGTGACCTATCTCACGAATATTTGCTCATCCACATCGTATCATAGGTCTTGGCATTGCCCTCGGCTAGAAACGATAATTCCTCTTCATCAGCGGCACCATTGTCTGAGCTTGTACCGGTGACATCTTATCTACGAAGTAATCGGCATTCTGTGGGCGCTTTGGAGATGTGCGGTCCTTGCAATGTGTCCCTCACCACCACAGTTATAACATTTGATTGGCTTAGCTTGACCTTGGTTACCATTCCTTCCTCGATTACGGTTGCCAACATAACCTCTACCAAAGACCACCTCTTCCCCGATCATCTTGTCTTTCTGAATCTGGTTGCACCAAGATCCTTCCATCTTTAATTGGTGGCTTGATTGTGAGGTTAGATCTTTGTTACGAGGTTGTTGTTGGTTTGTGGGAGAGAATTCATGTTTTGACTAATCGAATAGCTAGTTGATTAATGAAGTTACCCACGTGTGCATCGGCATCGACTTGTTTGAACATAGGATCGGGAATGAGTTTGTGATTACCATTACCCAAGGGTATGACTTGTGATGCTTTGGTTGTGATTCCGATGTTTGAGTAGAAGGCGGTTGAGTCATTAGGCGACCTTGTCTCTCCTCGGTTGGTTTTGAACTAGTTGAGAATCAATTTTTCAAACATAGCATGTCTCTCATTACGAAGGAGGAAGGCATAGAGTTGCTCATAGTTTGTATTCTTCAATCCTTTAGTGAGCTTCACATGGTGACAAACTTGTGCCATTCGGGATTCATGTTGTTCACAAATTTTGAGTTCAATTGAATGTTAGGCATAGTCATTCGATGTTCCTCATGTCATTCACTAACTTATGAAATCTCATAGTACTCATAGACATTCTCATCGGTTTCATCTTGAAGTGTTCAAATTCGTCATAGAGTTGGGATTCTCTGTCTTCCATAGTTAATTAAACACGAGAGAAGCATCTTAACATTATCCCAAAGCGCCTTTGCATCGGTGTTATGATTGATCGACTTGTAGATGTCTTTAGGAAGACCTTGAAGAACAATGTTTGAAGCCACGATATCGCATCGAATCTCTTTTCTCCTTATCATCAAGCTCATCATACATATTAGGTCTGTCCATTCCGTAGCAGGAGTACCATCTTCATTAGTATCAAGTATGTCTCTAGTCGTCTCAACTCGATATGGTCCTTCATCAATGGATTTGAGAATGTTGACACCATTTTCCTTTCAAAGGCGGTACAATCGATTCGTTGAGCCTAAGAATCGTAGTCGGATCTCATCAAGCATGGGTGGGCAGTATCGACCCGGTGCTGAACATCCTGCAATGATGGAGATGATAGTAGGAACGTTGGTAGACATGTTAACAGATAATACTGGATTTTATAAATCTATGATTAAACCGAGAAATAGATTCTTTCACGGATTTTACTAAATCAGAGAAAACCGTAAACAATCACCCAAGTCGCTGAAGATAATGCACCAAGTCGCTAACACTTAATTAGCTACACCACTAAGTCGCTAGAGTCCCAATTCGCTAGACAAATGCAAGTCGCTAGTAGTAACTCGCTAAGCCTCAAGTCGCTAGCAAAATTTTGGCGACAATTAGCTACTCGAGTCGCTAAAGATACAAGTCGCTAAAGAGCAACTCGCTCTGGACCGGTCGCTACCACCAAGTCGCTACCGTAGTGAAGAGTCCACTACTTGTCTTGTAAATCGCTAGATCTAAGTCGCTAGGTCTAAAGCGTAACTCGCTACAAATTTGTAAAGCAAGTCGCTACGAAGAAAGTAATCCGTGAGTTAAGTCGCTAGCAAGAAAAACCACATAAACATCACTTTTCAATCCAAAACAACCCAACCAAGATGATTCAAGCTTACCAAATGAAAACCTACACACTTGTGATGATTCTAAACATAAAAGTACTAACAAAATCAAACTTTAACACAAGAAATCAACCAAATGATGCAAAACCACTAAACTTTTCAAACTCAAAACCACCTAAAACTACTAGAAATCCAAAGATGTGCAAGATATGATCTAACCATGGCTCTTGATACCAATTGTAAGATATTAGTTTTCACATACACATCAAACCATAACACAAAGTGGCGTATGAATAAGGTTCTAGAAAGAAAGTTAGAGGTTTAGGGAACTTAGTGAGAGAAAGTGAAAGATATTATTATGAGCTCCAACTCTCTACCTTGGAAGGTAGAGTATTTATAGTCTTACATAAATCGCCACACATCGGGTGTGGATCGGGCATACGGTGGGTAAAGACCGTCCGTCCTCCACGGTGTTACTTAACTAAATACTACTTAACATAAAAGAACTACGACTACGAGCTTTCTAACGATTACATATACTTGAGGTGACCGACTCTTTAATACCTGGAATTTCTAATTCCTAACAGTGAGTCACCTTCAGGAAGTTCAGGACAAGCCTAAAGAGAAAGACTTTTCATTCAATGAGGCGGGACTCAGTGAATGATACCAGAGCCAAAGAATAAGGTGATGGGTTCAGGGAGTGATGACAATAACTCACTGAACCCCAAGTCTCTTCAATAACTATAAAGACTAAAGACTTAAAGACTGGACACTAAAGACTGAAGTAAAGTCGGGACAACGCGGGATAAGTTAAAAAGAATAAGGGAGAGTCTTTATCAAGCAAAGGTCTAACTTTCTCTAAAAGGCCAAAGACCAAGAGTGTGTCATCAATGTTTATCAAAGAGCATCATTGTCCTATACCCAAAGTAGCTATTTGTAACAAGGACAAAATATGTAAGTATTTTGCCCAATATAGCTTATGTCATTCTTATATTCTTTGTAACGGTAGTACATTATACTTGTGTATAAATAGGATCATAATGTAGGAGTAAAAGTTTTGTGGGTTTGTGCACTAAATGCTTAGACATTTACAAACATTTTTACTCCTCCAAATACAACTAAGTCCCTAAGGTTAGCTCAGTTGGTTAGCATAGTCGTACTTAAGCTTAGCTTAAGTTTAGAGAGGAGACTACACCATACTTGTCATTTCAATCCCAAGTGTTGTTCCGCAAATACTTATGTATAATTCTTTGTTAATTGGAAATATAATTAAACGTTAAAAAACCTTTGTGTCTATTTTACTTTACGTTTTTCTTATTTGTTAATAAATTATTTCATTACATTACTTAGTCATGAAGCTTGGATAGATTAACTTTGTAGTTAAATCTAACCAAGTTAACGGGAACAACAAGTGGTATAAGAGCCTCTGGTTTATAACACTATTTTTCAAAAACAGAGTCTCAATGTTTTTAAAATCAAGATCCTTGATGAGTGTCTAAATACTCATCATTTTGTACAAAATAAAGCGCAAAATCATCGAAAACACTCGAAACACATCAAAATGATCAAAATATCACAAATCGATTGTTTTATGTGTTTTAAATGCAAAATATCAAAATCGGATGAAAAACATATCAAATTTGCAAAATTGCGTTTTAGTCCCCAAGTTTCAAAAGTTGTCAAAAACAGTCCCTGAGCACATAATTTCAAAAGAAAAGTCACCAAAGGTCCTTTTGTAATCATAAATTGTCAAATTAGTCCTTTGGTGGAAAACCTAAAAGTTTTGAGAAAATTACAGTTTAGTCCCTGAAAATCCAAAAATGTTCAAAATTAATCCTTGGAATTTCACAATTGGCAATAATGGTCCTTGGAATATTGGAGGTTGGCAAAAACAACCCTTTGACTACTTTTCATAATTTACAGAATTGGTCCTTTGGTTTTATGAAATTGCAAAAGAGGTCCTTGTGTTATTAACTTCACAAACCAAACGGATCCTAATTATTATCCAAGCCCAATCCAAAAACCCACAGCCCAAATCCTTTACCCTAGTCCAGTGTTTAACCCTACCCACGCCCCTTTCTTCTTCATTTCATTCCCGCCCAAACACACACCCGACACACACTTACCCTCCTTCTCCCAAGAACCACGCCTCAAATAAAATACTCCTGTCCCCTGACATCTCCCACAACCCAAAACCTGTCAGCCCCATACCCTGCATCATGTTTGTCAATTCCCTAACCACGCGTATTCCTTTTCCCAAGGAGAGAAGAAGCACGAGGAGAGACAAAAGAAGAAGAAAAGTGGAGACGAGTCAGAGGCACGCTTGCCAGTTGTGGATTGTTTATTTCACATGAGTAACAGAGGAGAGAGACTTGAAGACATGGAGCTTAGCATAAATAGAAAATGAATGCCATTGTAACAGGCAGTTAGTTTTTAGGTTTTTAAGTACCTTTTACTTATTTAGTTAATTGTATTCTCATTTCAGTCCTTAATTCAGTTATTGTTATTTCCAGTTTTTGTAACTTTCTTATTTGTACTCAGCTTTCACATTGTTTATGAAATTTCAGTTTTATTATTAAATCATTGAGCATTGTTTTAATATACAGAATTCAGCTCATTTAGCATGAGTTCATGTTAGCTTTCATCTAAGGTCTTCTGAGATTTTTAGTCTTCGTTCTGTGTTAAAAACCTCACAAGGGACAGTTTGGGTAAAAAGGTTTTGACTGATCAAAAGAGTATTCTTTTTACCCGCTTGACTTACATGGTAAAGGTAGTCAAGAGTCTTAGTTAAGATTATAATTTCAGTTTTCATGAAAGGTCCAAGCTCTAAGTTTTTTTTATTTAATCTGTTTTGGTAAGATAAAGAACACAAAATAAGGATTGTTTGGGTTAGCTTTTATTTGGGTAAAAATTCACAATTTGCCCCAAGTAGTGTCTCAAGCTGTTTTAGTTTAGTTCATGGGATGTATTGGAACTAATTGCAGCCCAACAGCAACCTGTCAAGCACTTTTCTCAGTCCAATTAAAAGTTGTAGTAAGCTCCTTAGAAGCTAGCAATAGGGGAAAAAGGAAGGCAGCTGGGTGGTATGCAGGTCTCAACAAGCTCAACTGCTTATTCCCTCTGTAGCTTGTTTAAAATAAGCTCCAAAATAGCCCCTTAGCCGGCTGCACTTATCCTGTCCAAGTCAGTGATTCCAATTCTTAAGAGCCTGTTGGTAGGAGTAGATCAGGTTAGATCACTTTAATTTTTTTTATTTGTATGCTTATTGGTCAAATATCTAGTTTAGGATTCCCCTTGCTTCCAACTGATTTTCCCATTTTAATCTTGTTTTTTATAGCGTATTAATTCATGTTTTAGGTTGCTGTCATATCACAGTGCTCATCTCTTAGCTTATTCATGTTACTTTTGCGCTCATTTAGCTTATTGTCCCAAGTTTGTCAATATAGGGTGTGTTTGGTTGATAATCTGTCCATAAGTCAGTAGCTTTGTATATGTTCTTATTTCATTTGATCCTTAGCTTATCTGTAGGATAGATTGGATTAGAGGTTTCTGTTAGTTTATATTTCGTAGTGTAATTTTCATTTTAAAAGCTTTCAAATGCATTAGGATTATTTAAGGAGTGTTTGTTTTGTTTTAAACTTCTTTGAATATGTTCTTGAACCCATGACTACTGATTCTGCTGTTTAATATGTTTAAAAGTGTTTAGAATTTGCTTAAAAGTTTGTTAGTTTGCTAATTTTTAAGTTTTTCTAAAATAAAAAAAATAAGTAACAAAGAAAGGCAGTAGTTGGAGTCGAACCCAGGACCCTCTGCACAGAACACGCGCACAACACAGCAGCACCTTGTCCATCTGCACTAGTGTCTTTGTCATGTTTGATTTTGCACTATTTATTATTTAACTAGTGTTTTAGTTCTTTTTGTTTTCTAGCTTATTTGCTTATTAGATTTTTAACTGCTTATCCACATAATCTATTACACCCATTTTATTTTTCATAGGACCCTTAGATCATCTAGTATTTATACAAAAAGTTTCAGAATTTTCAAAAATGTTTTAGTATTTTTTATTAATTAATTAGTGTAAAATCGTTTTTAATTCGTAATAAATAAAATAAAACTCAAAAAAATATTCCGCTTTTTCCTAAAATTTTCTTTTGTCATGTAGTACGTGAGAAAATTGTTTTTACATTCGTAGGACTTTTATTTCACAAATTTTACGTTTTATCTTGCGCTCGCGTAATTTTTATAAATAACGTCGTTTTCATTTTAAGTTACGTTTTAGATATTTTAAGTTTACGTTTTAGTTAAAATAGTTTATTTAAGATATTTTGTTTTATAAAATCACAAAACATTATTGTAAAAATAGTGATAGCGTTTATTTAATATTTTTATCTTTTAATTTCCTTTAGTTTGCATTTAAGCCGTTGTAATTTGTTGGCTTTTCTGTAGTTATAATAATCTCAAATCCTCCTTTCCGTCCAAATCTCCGATCACTTTCGGTTGATAATCCATTGCATAGCTCATTTGAGACATAACGACCGGGAAACACTATACTCCCAGGATCTTCATTGCATTTAAGGCTTAATTGTTTAAGTCTGTTATGGTGGTCATTCACAAGTGGCCGGTTTGTGTGATTAGACTTGACGGTTTTGCGCAGATCAATCCTACCATGGCTGAAAGTGATGTACCCCAACTAATCGGCAAAAAAGGAGGAAGCTATGCAGTTGTTACTCCCCGACTTGAAGTTGGAAAATTCAATAAGTGGAAAAAGCGCATGCTTTTCTACTTAACTGGAATGAAACTTTACTACATTAAGTGTATTAATGAAGGTCCATTTGTCCCTAAAACTGTTGAAGGTTTACCCAAGCCTAAATCTCAATGGACTCCTGAAGAGATAAGGGTGGTCAATAAGGACCAACGCCTCAAAAGCATCACTATATCTTGTCTCCCTGACGATATAATGGAATCAGTCATAAAATATGATACAGCTAAACAAACTTGGACTGACTTGATTCATAGCTTTAAGGGTCCCTAAGATACTAAGGCAAATAGGATCATGGACCTAAAACTTGAGTATAACACTTTCAGAGCTAAAGATTTTGAAACAGAGACCTATACCCATTATAAAACCTTGCTCAATGAGCTATCCAATGATGGTGTAAAATTGTCTAAGCATAAAAACAATGTTGGTTTTGTCAATAGTCTCCCTGAGAAATGGTTAAGCTTCTCTTAGGGTCTTAGAAATGCTAATCACATACAAAATCTTGAGCTCCCAGAAATCTATGGGAAGTTTGTCTATGAAGACAACTTGATCTATAGGAGATACCCTAATTCAAAAAAGGCTCAAGAAACCAAAAAGACTCTGACTCCTACACCTATATCAACTGCTTTTTCTCTAAATGTGTTATTCAAGATTTCCAAGAAAACTCTAGTGATAGGGCTGATGAAAGAACTAGTGATGAGTACCTAAACGATTTACAAACTGAATTTCAAGAAAGGGTACTCCTAGCAAATTCTAAACATTTTATTAAAAAAAAGAAATCAAATTTTTCAGGGGCTAAAGCAAATGAAACCACTGAGTGCTTTAAATGTGGTAAAAAGGGTCACTTTGCAAAAGATTGTTTCTCAAAAACTACCTTAGAACCCTCTTATAAATTCTCAAAGTCTAACCTCTTATTAGGGTCTAGCAAGTTTCAACCCAAACTCATTCAGTCCTCTTAAAATTTTCAAAATAAGACTGAACAAAAGAGTCTTAAATATTTTGAAGCTAATTATAGGAAAGCCAAAGTTAAACTTGCACTTCTTGAGGCTACACCCCCAACTCCTCAAACAACACAAACCACTAAATCTTTTTAGGCTAAAAACAATGGTCTAGTAGCTGAAACGTTTGACTGGGATGAGGAAGTCGTCTCTTCTGATGATGAAGTGGTTCGAGTCACTGCACTAATGGAACTCTCAGAAGGTAAAAATCTAACTGTTGGGAAGAGTCATGCTAGAAATGGAGAATGGGTCAACATCACCATGAGAAAGTTAAACATTATACTATATATGGATGATGATTCTGATTGGAAATCCTATTTGAGTTATATAAATGTTGATCTTAAGTTTGTTAAGGAGCAAAGATTAAACTTATTTTCAAAATATAACAAACTTGCTTTAGAATTAAATAAGTGTAGAGATGATTTAGTTGGACTAAAGCAGACTAAACTAGAGTCTCTCACACTTCAAATTCAGAATATTGAGCTTGTGAAATAAAATCATGCTCTTCAAGAACAAATTAAGCAAGAAAAACTCATAATTGAGAAATGGACTAATAACAATCATAGAGTCTATGGATGCATTAGTGATCTAGTACCTAGTACTAAGAAGAGAGTACTAGCTAGTGATCAACTCACTGATTCCTTCAACAAGGATCAAAGTGAAAAGGCATTTACTCCTACTAGCATATCTTATGAACAAGAAATGAAACCAAAGCCTACTGACTGGGTTGAAAGAGACAACCCAGACAGTAAGTTACCTAACTCCAACACTAGTTAAATACTATAACCTGAAAGTTAGGAAATCAAAGATATGCTTGGACTCACTGATGAACCCAATCACACTGAGTCTGTCAATGAGTCTAAATCATAATCTCAAACTCCACTGCCTCCCTTGAAAATACTTCAAGGAGCTGCTCCAACTTCATACCTCACACCCTTAGCCTACTCCCAACACTCTCCGAGACAGAGGTCAGGATTAGGTAAAACGATTTAGAAAAGACCTAACCTAGTTCCTAACAAAGAAGATTCAGTTACTACTGAAACTTCCACACCTTTAGTTCCTACTAAAGAAAATACCAGTGATACTAATTCAAAATATTATCAGTTGGTTGAACTTGTTAAGAAACAGAGCAAAAAAGTGAACTCATCAGAGATAACACTTGAATCTAAAGTCAAGGAACCTCAAGCAGCTTCCTCAAGCACCTCAAAACCAAAAATAGCTCCAAAGCCAAAATAGAAATGTGAAATATGCAGCTACATTACTGATGATTGCTATAGAATTCTCTTTTGCATGATATGCAAAAAGGAAGATCACATAACTTTTGATCTGAAAGCATCAACAGACTACAAAACTCAGGCTTTTCAGTATGCCTCACATTCCAAGCAGACTCATAGACCTAAGGCAAAGCCTTTTCCACCATGTCCACACTGTGGATTTAATGACCTTCACCTTGATGACTGTCTCATGTATCCCTACTGTGGAAAACTAGAAGGGGGTTGAATAGTTTTACCGATAAAACTTGGTTTTAAACTATTTAAATCGACTTATGTCAATCTATTAAACATGTGTATTGGATGTTGATAGACAAGCATATGTAAGTATGTAATGAAAAGATAAGGAGTAAGAAGCACAAAACCACAACACGAGTATTTTTAGTGGTTCGGCTACAAGGACACCTTCCTTGCCCTACTCCACTCCCCGAGTCACCTACTCGAGAGTTCGTAATCACTACACGACACCAAATCCTTATGGCGGAGAAGCCTTCACAACGTTGCCTACTGTTTATCTGGTACAAGGCTAGATACCGGGTTCTTCCACGAGGTAGAACCAAACCTATCACAACGTCGCCGACCCTTTATCTGGTACTAGGCTAGATACCGAGTTCCATTACAATGGAGGAACTACTACCCAACTACTACAAGACACCTAACCCCAAAGGAGATCTACTCCTTATAACATAATCAACAAGGATATCAATATCCTTTGACCCAATACTAATCTATCTTGTACATCGAATCACACCATATCGAATGTACACCTTAGGCACCTTTTACTAATGCCTTTGACACGATCTTCAAGGCACCTTTCACTAATGCTTTTGACTTGATCTTCAAGGCACCTTTCACTAATGCCTTTGACTCGATCTTCAAGGCACTTTTCACTATTGCCTTTAGCCTTGACTTCTAAGCACCCTTCATTAGTACTTTCATACGGAGATCGACACCCTTTACTAATGTCTTCGTCTTGACTCTCTTAGACATCTTTCACTAATGTCTTCAACACTACACTTCTTATGAGAAAGAAGAGAACTATCTACAAGAGAACCTCAATAGTCTTGATGATAACGAAGCATGGCAACTCATGGACTTGATCTTACTCATCTTCAAAAGATGGTGATCTCGCCTTTAAGAGGAACGTAGAGAATCACACAAAAATAAAACTACATACATAGATCACTTGGATATGAGGTTAGAGAGTTTATAATTCAAAGATAAAATATGTAAGAAAGGGGTGAGGAATAATGAAGAAATGAATTACTATTTATAGAGAGAAAAATAGCTACTGTTCCACGGATCCCACGGATACCTCATTTGAGGGATCTGTCAAGTGTAATATTGGGGATCCGTGGGACACTCCCCTTTGCCCATGGGTTTTGGGTCATGGGTCATGGATCATGGGTATCCAAGTAGATACAATGTATCTATAAGATGCAATGTATCTAGTCCATGGTTTATGGATTAAAACTATGGGCCATGGATTAAAAGCATGTATGACTTAAGCATGATGTCATGCAATGGGTTATGGGTCAAGCTCCATGGGTATGGGTCATGGACTTTGGGTTGTACCCAACTACATTCAATGTATTTGGTCAATGGGTCAAATACTTAAGTTTCTACCCATTTATATTACCTATTATAATACATACTAGTTATGTGTATATTTGCCCAATATGTAAACACTAGTTGTTCTACATATGTATTACTAAATCATAAAAGCACTTATACTTGTTTTAGTATTTTATGTGAAAATGTAAGTGTGTTAGAAAACTATTGGCTCAAACCATTTATGTATTTTATTTGTTTCGTTAAAATGATTTTACGTTTGTTATCGACAAAACATTAGAAGATCGTAGAATATAAATAAACGTTTTTATGACTTATTTGTATTAACAATCTCCCCCTTTTTGTTGATGACAAAACATAAAATTATTTTAAGGAAAAGAACTAAAATTCGTAAAAGCTTGAATTTGTAGTTTTTACTTTCTTCTCCCCCTTTTTGTCGAAACAAAAAGAGCTTTGGAAAGGAACTAACATATTGTTTTAAGAAAAACATGTGAAAGAGAGGAAAAAAATATAGAGAGCAAGTGACGGGAATAGTTCTCATCTTAACTCCCCCTTGACGAGTCCATCCCTTTGTGAGGGT
This sequence comes from Chrysanthemum lavandulifolium, assembly GCA_022545495.1. Taxonomy (NCBI): domain Eukaryota; kingdom Viridiplantae; phylum Streptophyta; class Magnoliopsida; order Asterales; family Asteraceae; genus Chrysanthemum; species Chrysanthemum lavandulifolium. The sequence goes on from CM040239.1 coordinate 247,359,734, forward strand.
TTCAAGTAAATAAAAGCTACTAAGCTAATGCATTGCAACTATGTTTGCAAATGGTTTCGTCTTAGTGACGTTAATGCTCCCCTTGAAGATTGAAATTTTCAAAGGGACGTCATGAAATGTAATCCTAATATTTCAAGTGATCTTGCAATGTAATGCTTTGACACAAAGCTCCCCCTAGCTTAAGGTGTCAAAGTCTTCATGTCTAAATTAAAAATCTACAAAACAAAGGTTAGAAGGCAAGTATATTATGCATAATTTCCTGCAAATAAGACTCAAGTTAGTAGAAAACTAGTCTTTTGTTGCACAGATCCCACGGTTCCCTCCTTGGAGGGATCCGTCTAGGCAAAACGTAGAGATCCGTCTGTCTGTAACTAAAATACAGCAAATGTGATGTACCAAAAGGATGTTGGCATCAAAATGAGATATGTATTAGACCAATAATCATATACTCAGAATAATATAACAAATATCATGTAATTTCATTTAATAAAACTAGAGATATGATGTACATGACTCTAAAAACTAAGAAAATGAACAATACATGACTTTTAGATACTAGACTATCAAAGTTGCGCTTGATACTAGGACACCACTAGAATCCTCTAGCTCAAGTTTGTTTAGGTTTAATCTCGTCAAAACGTTCGAGGAGGTGATAAAACCTGAAACATTGATCTTTACGTACTTCATGTATCAAACATTCAACATGTTGACAATGATAACAATCTTTGTCATGGCTAGGTAGTGGTGATGGAAGAAAGGAAATTGCTTGATGTGAGGGATTAAGTGAAGCGGGTTGAGGAGCCTCAAACGATGGAGGGATTGGCGGAGGCGCATTCGAAGATGGCTCGACCAAGAATGATGGTGGTGGTAAAGAGGTGTCAACTTCCATGTGGTCGGGTGGTTGACTTTGATAATTTCTCATAATCCAAATGGGATTATTTGATGGTGATGGCGAAAAGGAAGTCGGACCTAGTGTTGACTCAACACCTTGATTTAGTTCCACTATTCTTCCTAATGAGGAGAATGTTGCCGGTGGTGGAGGATGAGATGGCCTAGGAGGCAAATCCTCTAGATTGTAGAGGTGTGGTGATGAGAGTGGAGTGGTGAATGATAGGGCTCTAGGCACTAATGGTGATGGTTTAGTGGAAGTGGAATTGTTTGGTTTAAGAGGTATGGTGGTGTTTGGCATAGGTAGTTTTGTGGGAACTATCCTTTTAGGGATTAGTTTGATTGGTTGAGTTGGTGGAGGAGAAATCCTAGCATTTTTGGATTTAACCGGAGATGATTCGGTTGAAGAAATTTCGTGTATAACACGAGCAATTTTCTTGGGTGGTCCTTTGGTAGATGAGTTACCACTTGGAGCTTTTCTCATGATGAGATGATTCAAAGAGGTTTGTAAAGGTTTCTAAGTGCTGAAAATGAAGATGAAGATGATGACTTTAGGAGTCCTAACAATGTGGAGGATATCCTAAAAAAATTTATGATGGAAAAGCTAAAGTTTGATCCATTTTGACATAAGGATGACCAGAAACAATTAAGAGATTTCCAAAACTAGATGTATAATTATGTGAGGAATGATGTGTGAGCATATGAGGTGAAGAGTAATGAGTTTTGGTGAAACGATAGATCTACAAGCTCTTAGAGTGTGATCTAAGTGAGTTAAGCATAAGTATGAAATATTTACTCAATTTTATAAGGACTCAATTTGTCCTAAGGCACTATGTCTAACTTAGTGTGAAGTGATCTAAAGACATGTTTTGAAATACAATGATTGCAATTGCATTTCTGTTTGCCGGATCCCACGGTTCCCTAAGAGTAGGGATCCGTCTAGCACAAACTTTGGGATCCGTCTGCTAAGCAGAACCTTTACAAAAGGTATGCAAGGGTTGCATCATATTTCAAAGTTAGTGTTTTTCTAAGAAGTTCTAACACTAATGTAGTAGAGATATCAAATGTAAGATATTTTATTTCATGAAGGAAATTGCATTACATTGATAAAACATGGATACTAAGGTTTGACCCTATTTGAAAGAAGGCTAAGTTCCTTGAGCGTTTTCGCTAGATGGATCATCAAATGATTGATGAGTGTTTGCCGATTCAGACATGAAAAAGGTCTTCATGAGAGATGTGTTTAGAGGTTCCATCATTTTGTTCACAAGTACGTACAACAGACTTTGAAATTGAGGGTGAAAGTACATGATGTGATGATAAAGGCGTGTCAAGAACATTCCATAAGGGATTAGTTTATTCTTGGAGCTTTGAAGATTTACAATTCGCCTTGCGAAGAAGTAGGCGAGATTGTATGGTTGTTGTGTTAGCAAACAATACATTATGTGAGCACAACAAGCGGGAAGGACTTCTCGATTTCCCCTAAGACTCCAAACATTTTCACGTAGGATGAGTGCGAGAATCTTGTATTCTTCTCGGATATCCCGTGTATAGATAATGTTTGGATCGGAGTAATAGGGTCGAGGTTTGCATATCATGCGAGTCAGGTCTTGCGGGGAAGGTATGTGTGAAGAATATGGACTATTTTCTTCACGAAAGTTGAAAAGAGAATCAAGGGACGAATATTCAGTGAAAGCACATTGTCCATGATTTGGAATTCGGAGGATGTGAGCAAATTGCCCAAGGGTTAAAACAAACTTTTGGTTTTTGATCCAAAACCAAAGAGATAGACGATCCTCGTTACGAACGAGTTCAACTTGACAGAAGAATTCCAATACAAACCTTGGACATATTTTCTCGTTAATTTCGAGAAGACATTCCAGTCCTATGGTTCGGAATGAGGTATTGATATCTTTTTCGTATTGTAGAGGAGTGTCGACAATACGTCCTTCATGGAAGTGACGGGTTTCGAGATTATTGAACCCACGGACATAATTGCCAAGTGTGTTGGGCTCAAGAGAGATGTTAGGGGTATAGACGCTAGTGAGTGAAAAATCGAACTCATACTCATGCGACATAGCGAAACCTATAGAAAACAAGAGTTAATAGGATGTGACGTATTATGGGCAAAACAATGATTACCTAACGTTTTTACAAGATGTTTATTAACAATGATAATTAACTCACTTAATGTTTGACATTCTAGTGGAACATTTCTTTTAGGAAGAAAACGGTTTTTATATTGCATGAAAAACTGTTTTTCAGAATGACGGTTCTCACGGTTCCCTTTTATGAGGGATCCGGCTAGTATACCTACAGGGATCCGTGGATATGTAGTGACAGAAAAAGGTTTTGAAGAAAAAGGATTTTTGCATCTTATATGTTTATACAAAGGTATGTATTTTAGTTAATATTTACTATAGCATGCATTGTCGGTTTCAAATGTATCTCAAGACCCCAAAAACACGAAAGATATAAAGCAAAAGAAATGACAAACATATTATGAGAAATTAACTAGATAAACTAGAACATTAGTAATATTTCATTTCAATGCTAAGAACGATACAAAGGATTGGGTATATAACACCAATGTAGATTAACAACACAAAGTGTATGTCTCCATATGAGAACTTCATCATAGGAAACACGAGAGCGATGAGTGTTAGGGCGATGAGTACGAGGGCGACGTAAACCATGTTGATGAAGAACCTTCTTGGTTTTGGTTTGAGATGAGATGAGATGAAGAGGAAGATGAAGTTTTGAATGAGAGGTAATTTTTGAAAATGGAAGATTTGAAAAAATGAGGATTTGGTGGAGTGGACGTTGGAGGGGGTTTTATGGGGAAGGAGGAATTTTTGAGATTTGTGTTTTGTTTTATTGTTAGACACATTTGATTTATGGATTAAATGAATTAAAACACTAATTTTATAAACCTCGACTTTAGACGAAAGAGTAACACGTATGCGAGAAAAGTTTCCTAACGAAGCTACGTGTAGTATATAAATATGCACAAAAGATAATCATATAAATTCCTATGTAAGCATACTTATTTATCAAGCTAATGTTATTTAGAGATAAGAGGAAAGTCATACCTTTAATGCACTTAGGAATGTCTTTACAAATGACACAACAAATGTTAATGGACAATTCCAGTTCCTTCGTGTTTAAGATACCTTCTTAGGGAAAGTATTCTTGTTACCAAGCAATTCATATGGCTTGGTAGGTATGAGCTTTAACTAAGAAACATGACAAAGAATGTTAGTGCAATTAAATAAATAGAAAAAAAATGTTGTTATCTAATCAACATCCAAACATGGTGTTTGTTTTTGTAAAAGACCTTCTTTGTAGTTTTTAATTAAAGACGGATCGTATCAAGTTTTTAAAGTACAATATACCTTAAAAACTTGGTAACGAAGCTCTGATGCCAATTGTGGAAAAGTAGAAGGGGGGTTGAATAGTTTTACCGATTAAAACTTGGTATTAAACTATTTAGATCGACTTATGTCAATCTATTAAACATGTGTGTTGGATGTTGGTAGACAAGCATATATAAGTATGTAATGATAACATAAGGAGTAAGAAGCACAAAACCACAACGCGAGTATTTATAGTGGTACGGCTACAAGGACACCTTCCTTGCCCTACTCTACTCCCCGAGTCACCTACTCGAGAGTTCGTACTCATTACACGACACCAAATCCTTATGGTGGAGAAGCCTTCACAACGTTGCCTACTCTTTATCTGGTACAAGGCTAGATACCGGGTTCTTCCATGAGGTAGAACCAAACCAATCACAATGTCGCCTACCCTTTATCCGGTAGGCTAGATACCAAGTTCCATTACAATGGAGGAAGTAGTACCCAACTACTACAAGACACCTAACCCCAAAGGAGATCTACTCCTTATAACAACATCAACAAGGATATCAATATCCTTTGACCCAATACTAATCTATCTTGTACATCGAATCACACCATATTGAAATTACACCTTAGGCACCTTTCACTAATGCCTTTGACTCGATCTTCAAGGCACCTTTCACTAATGACTTTGACTCAATCTTCAAGGCACCTTTCACTAATGCCTTTGACTCGATCTTCAAGGAACCTTTCACTAATGCCTTTGACTCGATCTTCAAGGCACTTTTCACTATTGCCTTTAACCTTGACTTCTAAGCACCCTTCACTAGTGCTTTCAATATGGACGATCGACACCCTTTACTAATGTCTTCGTCTTGACTCTCTAAGACATCTTTCACTAATGTCTTCAACACTACACTTCTTATGAGAAAGAAGAGAACCTCAGTAGTCTTGATGATAACGAAGCATGGCAACTCATGGACTTGAGCTTGCTCGTCTTCAAAAGATGGTGATCTCGCCTTTAAGAGGAACCTAGAGAATCGCACAAAAACAAAACTACATACATGGATCACTTGGATATGAGGTTAGAGAGTTTATAACTCAAAGAGAAAATATGTAAGAAATGGGTGAGGAACAATGAAGAAATGGCTCACTATTTATAGAGAGAAAAGTAGCTATTGTTCCACGGATCCCACGGATCCCTCACTTGAGGGATCCGTCCAGTGTAATACTAGGGATCCATGGGACGCTCCCCTTTGCCCATGGGTTTTGGGTCATGGGTCATGGGTTATGGATCATGGGTATCCAAGTAGATACAATGTATCTATAAGATGCAATGCATCTAGTCCATGGTTCATGGATTAAAACTATGGTCCATGGATTAAAAGCATGTATGACTTAAGCATGATGTCATTCAATGGGTTATGGGTCAAGCTCCATGGGTATGGGTCATGGACTTTGGGTTGTACCCAACTACATTCAATGTATTTGGTCAATGGGTCAAATACTTAAGTTTCTACCCATTTATATTACCGATTATAATACATACTAGTTATGTGTATATTTGCCCAATATGTAAACGCTAGTTGTTGTACATATGTATTACTAAATCATAAAGTCACTTAGACTTGTTTTAGTGTTTTATGTGAAAACGTAAGTGTGTTAGAAAACTATTGGTTCAAACCATTTATGTATTTTATTTGTTTCGTTAAAATGATTTTACGTTTGTATAAATAGACAAAACATTAGAAGATCGTAGAATATAAATAAACGTTTTTACGGCTTATTTTTATTAACACCTACTATGATATTTTTGGAGATCCCTCTCATGACACATCAGGACATAATATGACCATTCATGCTAGAAGAGGTGATGCGTGGGTTCGGGGTCGAAAGACTTCCTTTTCCGCGAGTAAGCTTTACAACCCACTAGGCAGTGTACCTAATCGTTGCAGTGTAGTATGGGTAAACCCAGGGGGTTGATCGTTCTCTAGGGGAATAGAGATGCTAGTAGAGATGTATGACAAAAAGGTGAGGTGAGGAAGATTCATTTTTATCTTTTAGAGTGGGGGTGGTAATTCTAACAATTATACTACTTAACAAATGAAATTAAAAACTAATTAACTAATGAAAAGGAGAAAAGCTATGGATTGATTGAGTGAGTTCTTATGATAATTAAAAATGTGTTTACTTAGATTTTCTTACTCCATAGTTATCTCTTATTGGTCGGTTGAATTGTCGCATCCTCATTATAATTGGTGCGTTGTATTTCGTGTTAGTCATAGGGGGTGCCTAATTCCCTAGTTCTATGAATTGTAACTCTCCTCTAGACTATCCGGGATCGCCAAGTACCGTAGTATCTCCCCCGAATACTCTATTATCCTTCAGCTACAACTTACGCAATAAATACAACGATGGCTTAAGTGTACTCTCAAGTTTTTTGTTATTTAGGACGTTCAAGCTCGCAACAATTAAAGAAGAAGCTAGTTTTCTTTACTCTAACATCTACCAATTAAAACAAGAGACAACCTAACAATAATCAATAACTAGGTTTCATTGGATCTAAGCAAACATTAGATTAATTTAGCTACGCATGATAGATAAGCAAGAACATAAACAAACAATTGAACATAGAACAAACATGGTGATAGATTGGATAAAAAAACTTTTCTTTAAGTGTAAAGAAGGCTTTAGAACCCTAAAATACTGCCCAAGTTAGACTATGAATGAACAAGAGTTTGCTCTCCAAAATACTACACATAAAATATAGAAAATTCGAAGTCTATATATAGATTTACAATGGCGAAGGCGTTGCCTATTGATGGTGACACCGTCTGGTCGCTGTCATTAGGGTTTCGTTATGGACAAGTCATCGTTAGGACGACATCATGTGAGGAAGTGTGACGTCGTCTGGCTTCATTATGGACGTCGTCTTGGAATGGGTCTTGGTCATCTGGTGAAAAAGAAAAAGCGACGCCCTTCTAGAATAAGGCGTGACACCGTCATGTTGTAAAACTAAAATGTGACCTGAGTCATCGCTTGAGACTTTTTAGAAAACCTCATGAGCGACGGTGTCGCCCTATGGGTTGGGACGCCGTCAGGTATGAAAATCAGTCTTGAAATCTTGACTTTGTTGTTTTCTTCATGTTTTTGCTCTTTTTCGTCCAAAAGTGCTTGATTCCAGCAATTTGCTTCCAAAATGCCTAAAATGTGAAAAGGAATGATTTTAAGTAATATCGGATATAAAATGTATCAATTTAGGGCTTAAATGACCCCCTAAAAACGTATGTTTTAAATCCTTATCAAATATCCCTACACTTGGAATTTGCTTGTCCTCAAGCAAATGTGCCTTTAGAATGTAAGAGTCGAGCATCTGTCTAGCTGCAATGTTGATGCCTTTGTAGAAGATATTGATCTTTTGCTGCCTATTAAGGTCATGAGTTGGGCATTTATAAAGGAGATTGTTGTACCTTTCCCAAGCTTGGTACAACGTCTCATCACCTTCTTGTCTGAAGTTATGGATCTCCTCGAGTTGTTTGCCGTCTTTGAAGGATGGAAATACCGTTGAATGTAATGTCTCTTGAGGAGGTCCCATGTATCAACAGCCCTAGCGGGCAATCTATCAACCCACCTTTTTGCGGCTCCAGTGAGTGTCATTGGAAACACTCGGAGCATAACAGCATCATTCGAGACTCCAGGAATGTTGAAGAGGCTAACAATATATTCCAGATTTTCCACATGCTCGTAAGCATCATCGGTCATGCACCCAAAAAAGGGATTTGCTTGTAGCTCCCTCATGAACTGTGGTTTGATCTCAAACTGTACATTCGCTCCAATAGCCGGCCTAACAAGCCCCAACCCTTGCTCATCTCTGGTCATTTCCAAGTATTCCTCAAGAGTGAGGTTGTCGATATCACAACTGCCCTATTATTTGAAACTAAAAGTAAAAATGTGAGATAAACAAAAACAATAAAAAAATTAAAAGACTTAAGCAAAATCCTAGTATAGTTCTCCGGCAGCGGCGCCAAAATTCTGATGCAGGATTTTCGACCGGGATTTAAATTTCTAAAGACTCGTCTACCTAAGGTCTACCTATTGCACCCGGTCGTGCGTAGTATAGAGAGTGATAAAGTCGAGATCGTTCTCAAGAGCTATGTAGTTTTGGATCCTACTTAAGTCTAGTGTCACGGTTTTAAAAGAGAATAGTAGTTGAAAGATTAATTAAACTAAAAAACAAGAAATGAAATAGCGGAAATGAAATGAAGTTGTAAACAGTAGGGAGAAAGTGTAGTAACCTAATTATTCATCCTATCATGTTATGTCTATGTTTTCTAATTAATACCTCCTATCGCTTCCAATGAGGTTTAGATTTTCCAGACTTCTTTGGTCAATTCCTCTGGCCTATTACACATAGATCCCTACCCGATATCAAAGGTATTACCCTTCGGATTGACGAGGTCCCCGGTAATCTATGCTAAGTCATTAAGTTCCCTACATGCAAGATTCGAAACAATGTGTGCCTGAGCGCTAGCATCTTAGACACCCATCCCTAACTTCATAAGTTCTGCCCTACGGAAGGTGATCCTTTGGTCAATTCGCACAAGTGGGACTGATAGTCCTTTGGTCAATTCTTATCAACCCTCACAACCTACTTCCCTAGGGTCCTTTGGTCAATTCTCCTAAAAAAGCAAGTACAACCGGGCTTAAAAACTACCAAAGCAAGGGTGGCTACCAACGAATTATGCATGCATACACTAGAAGCAATAATAGAAGTGCGAAAACATAAATAAAACAAATAAAGAATCATAACTAGACTAGCACCAAAGGTGCTTAGCCAATCATATTAAAATGAACACTCAATTGAATACTTAACATGGTAAATGAAGATATGAATCAAAATGTAGATGAAATAAGAATTGCTAAAGCTTATCAATGATATGTTGTGACTTCTCCCTTAGAAATTGCTTTGTATTCTTTGTAAGATCGGCCTTGTGGACCTCCTTCACGTTCTCTGACTTTTTGTGTTGTGTGAATGATATCAAATGCAAAATTTAGTGCTTGTATTTATAGGCCCGATCCTGTTACGGCGTAACCTTATAATGTGGTTACGTCGTAACTCATATATCCTCCTTTATCCATTCTCAGTAGGGATGGTTACGGCGCAACCATAAGGATGGTTACGCCGTAATCTATTCAGCTCCGTCGTAATCTCAACAAGTGGTTACGCCGTAATCTTCAAGATCCCATCAAGACATTCGTAGCACTGGTGACGCCGTAACTAATGTTAGGGGTTACGACGTAACTGATGGAGGCACGAAATTCATCATGACCTAGATGGTTACAGCGTAACTTGAGTTGATAGTTACGCCGTAACTAATGTTGACCTGGTATTCATATTTGAATTCATAGCTACGACGTAAATGAGAGTGTGAGTTACGCCGTAGCTTCTTCCATGTGATCATACTAAGGTATAAATCATCAAAGTGCATCTCCAATACCGCGTCTCTTCAGCTCCTATGCTCATATATAACCTGGAAATGAAATATAAAAAAAGAGCATATATCCCTATAAACAATATATAATATAAGCATAATCGGGAGAAAATTGACATTTAAAACTCAGGATTATTTGATGTTATCAACACCAAAAACACACACATTTCACAAACATTGCTTGGATCTTGGAGATGTTGGATACAAAGGAGCTTAAATGGTCATTTGGGTTATTAATCTTGGGTAAAAACACAACAGTTAGGGTTGGTTCTTGCACTAATCATCACTTTATCACTAAAGATTTGTAAGTCATCTTTTACTAGTTATTTTTGTACTTTCATGAAGCTTAAAACATGTAGATTACAAAAGTACAAGTTGATTTTAAAGATTTGCATATAAAAGTTTAAGAACCATATGTATATACATATACACATACACGACATATATACAACATACCTACAAATTTGTGTCACTATGTTTGTGTTTGTCATTTTGTGTTTAATTACATGTACAAAGTTTAATTATGTTAAATTTACGGCTTAATCGTTGTTTACTTTACTTATATATACTTGATAACGCGTTGAAATTGTAAATCAGTGGAAGGGAAAAGCTAGGTTAGTTTGGATTTTTTTTTTGTTGAGGAAATAATAACATTTGGTGGAAGGGAACTAGGTATAGATTGGAATTGTGATTTGCGGTTGAAAACGTAGCTAGAACGCCGAAATATAATACACTTTGTAACACCGCTGTCCCGAAACAGAAAATTTGGAAAAATGAGTTTAAGGTTTTCAACAATAAGTTAGAGAAATAGAAAATAGACTCTATAAGCTAAACGTGGTCAATTAAACCACTAAAAACGGACTTAAAACGAGAAAGTTACACTATTTTCAAATTACAACAAAAATATAGTTTTTACACGAAAACTACACTATTAGCCAAAATATATATTTATAAACTTTAAAATTTTTTCTGGAATATTAAAAACGAGATAGGTAAATTTGGTAAAGTAAGAATTTACGAACAGGTCATGCCGAATTTTCGCTAGAAATATGCTACTTAAACTATATCTATAAAAATAACTATACTTTTATAAAGGGTAAAAATGTGTATTTCTTATAAACACACCAAATAGACGAGACTAAACTTTTTATAGGTAATAAAGTGGTTACTATTTTCAAAACCCGACAAAAGGACGAAAATTGACAAAAAGATGAAAATCGACAAAAAGACGAAACCTGACAAAAAGACAAAATATTTTTTTAGCTTTTTATGAATTACAAAAGAATATTATTTTGAACACTTATAACAAATACGGGAATATTTGACAAGTGTCGCGACTTGTATACATACATGACTTGAACGTAAACGGGTATTTTTAACTTATAGAACTCAAACACAAACGTGTCATGGTGATACAAAGTTTTTGAAAATACATTTGCATTATTTCAGTTCATATAGTGTCATGCTAAGTCGAACCCTTACTTACTTAGGTCGTTTTTCGGAGCCATTATACTTTATATCTTGACCTATCCATTCCCGAACTACTACTTTACTCGAGGTGAGTTCATGGCCCCTATTTTACTCGTTTGAAATATTTTGGGGTGAGAATACATACTTGTTTACTTATTACATGTTCAATTACTTTCTCATAGATACAAAAACTTAAAACTTTTATGTGAGTTTTATAGTCCCGCTTTTACATTACTTATAGTTATTTTGCAACACAAGAGGTGAGAATACATGCTCGTTTACTAAAATTCGTTATTACACAAACATGTACTCAAACACATAACATGCTTGTTGGCTAAATCACATTACGAAATATCCACATGTATTTTTATGTTAATAAATTACGCGATAGTTTGACAAAAAAAAATTATGATGTACCAAATAACAAATAAATTAAAGTACTTTTTTAACTTCACAAGGATTAAAAAAAACATCATGCTTCTTTTCAATCAGAAACATGATGATTCTTTTTTGCTTAATGGTTTTATGGAGATGGTGTTTGTTGTTAATGAGTGTGTTGCTAATGAGCATGTGTGTATGAGGACTTCAATGGAGTTGGTGTGTGTTATTAATGAAAGATGGATGAGGACTTCAAAGGAGCAATAAGGGTGGCGTCTAAGGTGTATTTTTTGAGGGAAGGAGACGCTAGTTGGTGACTATACTTGAAATGAGATCAGGGTTATAATATTTTATGGTAAATGTGTTACTTAAACCCTAAAATTATTGTAGAGATAATGTTGGGCTAACATTGGGCTTTAAATCCGAAAATTCTACCTATAGAGATTTGGGCTGCGAAAAGTTTGTTATGATTATTAGGCTGCTTGTTGTTAACTAAAAATGTATTTGGGTTGGAGAAATGATAGAGAGACCTAAACTTATGCCTAATTTTATGCCTAAAAACAAATGACATCATCTTAATGGTTGCAAACAGGGACCCACTTATTTTACAACCATTAGGATGATGACACTTGTTTTTATGCCTAAGTTTAGGTCTCCTTATCATTTCTCTTTGGGTTGATGGAAATTAAATGGTATAAGGTTGGTTGGGCTTAAATTTTTCTAATTATCTTAGACTTGGACTTAATAAAATTTTATGGTAGAGATAATTATCTGATTATTGTCTTAGTTTATTTAAATGTGTTTAAATTAATGAATAAAGGAAGAATATATATATATATATATATATATATATATATATATATATATATATATATATATGTATATGCGGGGTCTAAGGGTGAACGACGACATCAGAAAACTGGTGTTATAAGTAAGAAGAGAGTTTTAACGTTATAGTGAAATCTGATGTTATAAAAAAAAGTTAATTACATAAATGGTCTCTGTGATTTGTCGGGTTTTACAGATTTAGTCCCTATACTTTTTTTTGCGGATCTCGTCCCTATGGTTTTGACCCGTTACGGTTTTGGTCCCTTGACCATTTATTCTGTTAGTTTGACCGACAATGATGGTTAAAATGACACTTATACCCTCGTTTGTCTTAGCATATAATCCATGTGGTTTGTCTCGTATAACAGATTTAGTCCTTGGTCTCTTTTTTTTATAACTATTTAATTCATTTATTTTTACTATTTAGTACTAAATTTTTAATTCATTTATTTTTTAATTTATTTTTTATTTTTTATCTCATATTTATGTCAATTTTTTTTATTAGTTTAAATTTAATTTTTTTTAAATAGATTATGTCAAAATTTTTAAAAACAAAATTTTTGTAACAATTATTTTTAACAAATTAAAAATCTAATATTTTAACATTTTTTAATTTAATATTTATTTTTAATTTTAATTTTTTAACAGATTAAAATTTTTTATAATTTTGAACAATGTTTTTTTAATTAAAAAAAAATTAAAATTTTGATGGATTATGTCAAAACTTTTACAGAAATTATGTCAAAACTTTTTTTGTCAAATTTCTTTTTAAATTTATGTAAAAAAAAATAAAAAATAAAAAATAAATAAAAATCTGGCTTAATTAGTGACGAAAATTTAACCAAATTTTTTAAAAAGCTTTTTGTGAAAATTTTATTTAGAAAAATATATTAAAAAGTTCAAAAAATTTTAAAAAATCTGTCTAAAAAGATTTTAAAAAAATATGTGAAAAAATTACTAAAAAATTTTGGACAAAAATTTTTGAAATAAAAAAATTATTAATAAAAATTTATTAATAATATTATTAACGAAAAATTCGGACAAAAAAATTAACCACTCACGATGAAAAAAAAATTCGGACACAAAAATTCGAAAAAAAAAATTATTAATAATATTATTAATAAAAAATTCGGACAAAAAAATAAATAAAAAAAGTAGGGACCAAATTCGTGATATGCTACAAACCACAGGGACCATACAATAAATGGGTATTTCTATTATTTCAGCCATTTAAACACCCACTTGACGGTCAAATTAACAGAAAATAGTCAAAGAACCAAACCTGTAATGGGTCAAAACCATAAGGACGAGATCCGCAAAAATAAGTATAGGAACTAAACCCGTAAAACCCGACAAACCACAAAAACCATTTATATAATTAACTCTAAAAAAAAATGTGCTCATATAACTAACACTTTTCTCTGTGACGCTAACGAACCGCGCGAGGATAAATGTCCTAATCGTAAATACCCTCTAAAATCCCACAAACAAAAACTCATAAATGCTTATATGAAAATGTCCACCCACTTTTGTACTGACACAGTTCTCCCTACATTAGGCTTGTCGCAGTCGTTCGGTGCATATCGGTTGGGCAACGGATTTTTGGAGGGTCGACCGATGTTTGGATCGGTTGTGTCGAATGTGGAGTTCGGTCTCGACATCAGTCGAGTTAAGAAAAAAACAAACATCGAGTGCTTCTACGTCCGATGTTATTCACTCACATTTTGTCACTTTCGTTTCTATAATTTCAAAAAAAGACCGTTTGTAACATTAAACAAAAAAAAAAACTTTTTTTAAAACCAAATTTACCAATCTATAAATACCAACTTCTCCTCAAACACAATTCACCACTCAACATTTCTCATGTATATTCAATAAACCATTCTAACGAAATACCCACGAAACACAAATTTTAATATGTCGTCATTCGAGCATTTATTCGGTTCTTCTTCGTCTTCTTACGAGGAAGAAGTTTTTAGTGAGTTTGCGGAGTTTGCGGATTTTGCTTGGAAGGCTTAGAAAGCATCACAGCCAAAAACCCGACGAAGGTACATACGTAGGGATCATGAGGGTGCTCATAATCGTTTAGTGGCGGCATACTTCTCCGAAAACCCGCAGTTCGACGAAAGAACATTCTCTCGGCGGTTCCGTATGAGCCGAGAGCTATTCACAGAAATTGTTCGAGAGATAACCGATCACTCTACTTATTTTCGACAAACTCTTGATGCTAGAGGCGTACCTGGTATTAGCCCGTTGGTCAAGTGTACTGCTGCCATTCGTCAATTGGGATACGCGGCCGTTCCTGATTCTCTTGACGAGACTCTGGCAATTGCTGCATCCACAGCCCGTGAATGTCTTCGTAAGTTTTGCGAGGTTATCATGGAGTTATATGGTCGTGAGTATTTGCGAAGGCCCACGATTCGACCTTGAAAGAATATATGTTCATCACGAGCATAAGCATGGCTTTCACGGGATGATGGGAAGCATTGATTGTACAAGTTGGGAGTGGGAGAATTGCCGAATAGTGAGAGAGCTCAACATTGTAGGGGTGATCACGGGCCACATCCATTCATTTTGTTGGGCGGTCGCTTCCGTGATTTATGGATTTGGCATGCGTTCTTTGGTGTCTCCGGAATGAATAACGACGTAAGCGTTTCGTCGTTCACTGCTTTCAATGATATCAAATGCGGGAGAGCACCGGACCTTGAGTTTGAGGCTAACGATGTGGCTTATAAACGGGATATTATCTTACTGATGGGATATATCCACAATGGTTCGTTCTTATGAAGTCTATTTCAAATCCTCCCACGGGTGATCGTAAAAGATGTTTGTACAAGAGGAGGCACGAAGCAGCAAGGAAAGATGTGGAACGGGCTTTTGGTGTGTTGAAGAAAAAGTGGAAAATGCTTAAAGTTCCTGCTCGAGGGTTTTTTAGAAATGATATCCAAGATATTATGTATATATGTATCATATTACATAATATGATCATCCGACACAAGCAGCGGGCGATATGTCCTACATGGTTTGAAGATGAGGGACACCAAGATCATGATCTCTTAAGAACGCATGCAGAATCAATGGTGGTTACTCAGGAGCTAATGGACTCAACAACTCATCAAAACTTAAAATCTGATTTGGTCGAACACATTTGGAGAAATCGTCGACATCATGTCGAAGCAGTGAATCAAGTCGATAGTGACGATGGCGAAGACGATGAAGAGTTTTTGTAATGTTTTAACGTTATTTGAATTTCGTATTGTAATGTTTTTTTTTAATTCGTAGTGTAATGTTTTTTTTTTTTTTTAATTTCGTAATGTAATGTTTTTTTAATTTGAATGAAATTTAAATTTAATGTTAAAAATGTTTGAAAAAAAAAATAATAATAATAATAAAAATAAAAATCCTTGGGTCGTCGACTGGGGCATCCAGGTTGTCTCAGGTCGCTGGAGAGAGAAATCTGACGTGGCGCAGGTTGTCGCTGTGTCGTCCTGGGTTCATGATGGGACTAGCCTTATTGATGCCTCTTACTTATCTTGCTTGTCTCAGTCGTTAATTTTGGTGAACCATATTCTAAAAAGGAACAGCCCCCCAAGTGAAGCTGGAGTACGATGGATGATTTTTAGCTCCAAGAAGAAATGGTTGCTCAACTAAACAACCAAATGTGAGTATTTTTATATTACATTTTGTAGCTGAAATTTTGTTATATCATTTTCATTTCCCTTCATTTTTCCCATAAGTTTTTTTTTAGTGATAAAAATTAGAGGTGGCAAAATAGTTGGGTCGGGTCGGGTCACAGGTCTAGATAGGTTTGGTTTTAGACGGGTCTAGATCTAGATGATTCTTCTAGAAACAAGGGTCTAAATGGTCTCTAGATGGGTTTTGGCCGGGTCAGAAGAATTTGTTTTTTTTGTTTTTTTAGTAATTGTTATATAGTTGAAGTACTTTCTCGGTGTGTTTGTTAAAAGTAGTGAGCTGTGAGCTGTAGTGGGCGTTAGCCACAGCTTACCGCTCAGCGCTTCTTAAAAAGGCATTAAAAAATTAGCTTTCTTAAAATTTAGCCAAAGCTCACCGCTCTTTTGCTAAACAACAACTAAAATTTAAATTGCTCATTGCTCACCGCCCCAAAAAGCATTAGACCGCTATGCGCCAAACATACCTTCTATCTCATACAATTAGACTATCTATAATATTTAATGGATCTCAAATTGCCACCTCTAGTGAAAATGAATCGCCGTTGATCAAATACCTAAAATTGATTTATGTTTGTATTTCTTACAATTTATTTTATTTTATTTTTTTGATTTTTATGTAGGTCATAGGTAGATAGAAACTTGAGTATACAAGCCCTAGCTACTGAAATCAATATAAGGAGGGAGATGGAAGTTGATCGAATGTCGCAGCTTCCTGAATTTATCAATCATCACATCATGTCCTTTTTGGACACTCCTAAAGAGCATGTTCGAATGAGTGTATTGTCTAAAAATTGGTTTGGGATTACGGCTTCTTTCCCCATTTTGGATTTTGATATCCGTAAATTTGAGGGATTCATTTCTTTTGAATCACTCGCAAATGGAAATCTCTTAGACAAGTTTTTCAAGTATGTTGAGTATACCACCAAAATGTCAGCGCACACACGTTCAAACTTATTACAAAACTTAGGGATGCTACACAAGTAGATATTGTTGAAAAATGCGTTGAATTAATTCTTATCAAAAGCGTGCAGGTGTTGGTCATTGGATTAAGGTTTTCATATTTGCCGTCATTGTTACCAATGTACCGTGTGTCTAACAAACTCGTATCTGCCTCTTCATTAACATCTTTGACATTACACGGTTGTGAGTTACCTTCGTCTTTGATGGTTGATACTATCAAGTTCAAGTCTTTGAAGCTGTTGAAACTTAAATATGTCCGTATAGACGAGAAAATGATTAAGCATCTGACCACTAGTTGCCCTCTTCTTGAGGAACTCACTCTTAAAATTTGTAGGGGTGATATATCAAGATTTTGTGTTTATGGACTACAAAATCTTCTACGAGTTAAGTTTTCCACAGCGGGTATAGTTGAAAGAATAGATATTGAAGCTCCCAATCTATGCTTTCTTCAATTAACGCATGTATGGGGAAGCGCCCCATGTTTGAATGTGGCTTCATGCAAAAAACTAACAACGTGTGCTATTATGGGATCCTCTCCAACATGGAAAGGGTTAGTGACTTTTCATCCAACTTCCCTACCTTGAAACTCGCTTTTGGATCTTCACGATATATGCGAGAGCACAAGTTGTCAAGTCATTCCTTGAGAACATTTGTTCTACATTCGGATGATTTCGATTTTTAACAACTTGATCTCGATACCCCTAATTTGCTTTCATTTGAATACACATTCGATTCAGGTTCTCCCTTTGCCTTGAAAAGGGATTCAGTCTCATCAAAATCACGTATGAAATGCCACCCTTTGGCTTTAGTTGACGCTCTTTGGTTTAAAAGGTTGAGGCGGTTTTTGGACAAGAATGTTCGATTCAAAGAGTTGAAGTTATATATTTGGACGGTATTGAAATTACCAGATTAATTTTTTTACAGTCATTTATATGTTTGTACTTACATATTGTCTTTTTCTAGATTCCCTCTAAAGTCGAGGAATTGAGGACGATTCGATCGCCGCCTTTTGAACTCGACCACGTTGATCTAAAACCGATCGCATAAGAGATGTATCGACTTATTTAGTTGTTGTGGATAGCGACTCGGTGTCTGCAGACCTCAATCACTAACTTTAGATTTAGAATCAAGCTTTCCTTCTATTAATTTTGAAGAATGTGTTGGTGGTTATTCGTCCCAAAGCAGGGTAAAGACAATCAATGACAGTAGCAATACCACTTGGTGGTTACCGGATATCACTTGGAATCGTGTAATCACTTTCCAAAGTAAACTATTCGACCCTAATGCCTGGGTATCACGAATATCTACTTGGGATAAGACCAAATGCAGTTAGAGAATTAGGCACAATTCTATAACCCTTTCGCTAATAAGTGTTTAGTGTTTTCTGTGTGTTTTTCATGCATGTTCAGATCTCCTATATATAGGAGGTTACTCTTGAGCTATTCCAATGGAATTATGAGTATTAATCGGCCCATTAATATCCTCATAATTATCCCCATTATAGTCATTAGTGGTTACATGACCAATTAAGCGTGGTCATAAAGAAGTTGTAATCGCCATTTAGCAAGACTTTCCATAAGCGATACTTTCCACTAGCAAGACTTTCACTTGCGGTGGAAGTAAAGCCTATCGCTGGAAACACCGCTTATCAAGATTTCATAGCACTATCGGTGGATACACCACTTCGGTGGAAACACCGCCATCGGTGGAAACATTGCTTATCGCTGGAAACCACAAGCAATACTTTCCACAAGCAAGACTTTCACCAAGCAAGACTTTCACCAAGCAAGACTTTCACCAAGACTACCAATACAAACCACTATAAGATTCGGGTGTTCATGGACCTTATGGGTGTACATCTGCACCTCCTAACCCATTACAAGGTGTGAACTAATCCCACAAGTGCACTAAATTTTCCAACAATCCTCCCAAATTTAGTTCACTTCCTTTGCATGAAAAATAAACATCAATCAAAACATGTGCATAAATGAAAATGTCCCGAGGATTGAATTTCCATCTTAGTAAATTACACATTCAAATATTCGAGAATCGTGGTGTTCTAAGAATTGAACCCTTCAACCCATTTGAATACCAAGATAAAATACACACAAGTTTTCAAACACTTAATGACTCCCGACACTATACAAGCCATGTGTCCATATCCAAATTCATAAATGTTGTAAAAGCTAAAAGTCCAAAGCTTCACAAGCGGCAAAACTTCAACATTTACATAGGTGGTTCCTCTTTAGTCATGCTCCTCGCCAAGCACTTTTCAAAGAAATTAACCATTAAGAAGTAAAGACTTCATCCTCCTTTCAAGCAGTTTCGAGCACAACCTTGGGATGTAAAATAAACATGTGCTCCATCCATCGAATGTTCACTTTCCACATTGAACTCGGCTCCCAAGTTTCCTTAGGAGGAGTTGGGTGTCCTGCATTCGATGACTAAGTTGGACTTAAACCCATCCCTTTAGCAGACTTTATAACCAAGTCTCTAGCCGGACCCTTCGTCAAGTGATCGCCTAAGTTTGTTGAGATCTCACAAACTCTATAGATACCACCCCATTCATGATAAGCTCACGAATCATGCTATGTCCGACACCTAAGTGTCTAGACTTACCATTATACATCGGCTATAAGCCTTAGCCAATGTAGCTGCACTATCACACCGGATAGAAATAGGTGCTATAGGTTTAGGCCACAATGGAATCTCAAGAAGCAAGTTTTTCAACCATTCGACTTCTTTACCGCAGATTGCTAAGGCCACAAATTCATATTCCATTGTTGAACCGGTGATGCAAGTTTGCTTCTTGGATGCCCAAGAAATTGCACCTCCACCAAGTAGGAATACCCACCACCGGTAGGCGAATTGTCTTGATGTTCTCGATCCAACTTGCATCGGTGTAACCTTCCAACACCGATGGGTAACCAAGATATGAGAGACTATAATCCATAGTTCTCTTCAAATACTTGATACCCTCGAGCGCTTGCGGTGATGAGCACTAGGATTACTAGTATACCGCTCAATTTTCCCACCGCAAAACCAATATCGGGTCTTGTACAAGTCATGGCATACATGAGGTAGCCAATTACCCTAGAATACTCAAGTTGAGATACGACCTTGCCATGATTAGGCATCGACTTCTCACAGTATCCATAGGTGTACTCACGGGAGTACAATCAAAGTAATTGAATTTCCCGCACCTTCTCAATATAATGAGACCGAGAGATAGAAATTCTTTTACTTTCATGTTTAATCCTTATACCAAGGATAACATCGACCTCCCCATGTCTTTCATGGAGAACCTTGATGACAAAAATTCCTTTGTCGGTCAACTCGATTTTGGTCGGTGCCAAAGATCAACATGTCATCAACATATAAACAAATGATGACTCCTTTACCGTTTCATCAAATTTGCTATATACACATTTGTCGACTTGGTTAAGAACATAACCACTAGACAAAACCACTTCATCAAACTTTTGATGCCATTGCTTAGGTGCTGCTTAAGTCCATAAAGAGACTTAATCGGTTTACACCTTGTTTTCATTGCCGAGCAAGATGAAGCCACAGGGTTGGTTCATATAAACCTCCTATTCCAATTCACCATTCAAGAAATTGTTTTCACATCCATCGATGAATAACCAGTTGTGAATAGATGCCATAGCAATCAAGACTCTTATGGTAATCGATACGAGCCACGAGGGGCATAAGTATCAAAATAGTCTATCCACGACTTTTGTTTAAAGCCCCGAATGACTAGTCTAGCCTTGAACTTTTCAATAGTTCCATCTACCTTCCTTTTCTTTTGAAAATCCATTTGCAACCCGAGGTTTGCAACTGTGAGGTAGATTAACCAACACCAAGTGTTGTTGCCCATGATGGAATCCATCTCATCATTGATTGCTTCTTTCCGTAAAGCAATATCACGGGACTTCATTGCTTCTTCAAATTTTTGGGGTCATCCTCAACAATGAAGCAATAGGAGTATTGGTCCGAGACCTCATCCTAGTACCTTCAACTAAGTATAGTTGAAACTCGTGTCCAAATGACTTTGGAGTCCCGACCTTTTGCTCTTCCCGAGCACGTGTTCGAGTTCTTTGAACCACAACCTCATCAGGGACCACCGATGGTTCACCATCGAGGACCTCGATACACCAAAGTGTCATGAGTTCCATTAGGAATCCTCGACTTGGTCTAGGGACCGATGAGAATCTATACTCATCAAAATCGCATCTCTTGATTCAATTATTGAGTTAATCGAAACATGTTCATTAGGTTCAATAACATAGAACCTAAAAGCCTTGGAATGCTCAAGATATCCAACAAAGATGCGATCAATGCCTCTTTCACCCAAAGTTTTCATCTTTGGATGTGGAGTCTTACAATGACCCTACAACCCCGCACCTTGAGATAATTCAGTTGGGTTTCTTTTTAGTCCGAGTTCATAAGGGGTAACCTTGTTCCTTTGTTGGGAACCCTATTTAATAAATAGCAAGTCGTTAACATAGCTTCACCCCGAACCTCGACTCGATCTGAAAAGGACAACATGGAATTAACCATCTCCTTCAAGACCGCTTTTTCCTTTCGAAATACCATTTTTTCTTTGAGGAGTATAAAGGCGATCGTTTCATGGATTATTCCAACGGATTGAAAGTACCGAGTATCCATGTACTCACCTCCCTATCGATCCTTAATCTTTTGATCAAAGACCCAAGTTGTAATTCAACTTCATTTTAAACACTTTGAATTTATCTAATGCTTCATCCTTGGTATGTAACAGATAGACATAACAAAATCTAGAAGCATCATCAATAAATGTCACAAAGTACTTCTTATTCCCCAAAGAAGGAGTGCCATGCAAATCACACAGTCATCGTGAATAAGCTCCAAGATCTTAGTCTCACGACTAACACCCGTAAAGGGTTTCTTGGTTATCTTGGTCAACATGCAAGTTTTACACTTTTCGGTGTCCATGTCAAAAGCAGGATTAAACCATCCCTAGACATATCTTTCATTCTTTTATAGTGAATATGACCAAGTCTAGCATGCCCGTGGTAGAATCGGTCGATCATATGTGGTCACAAAAGTTGAAATAACATCATCATAATAATATTAAGCTTGAACATTTGATTACATAAATAACCAAAACCAATAAAAACACCACATTTAGAAAGAACAAATTTATCGATTCAATAACTTGTTTATATCCATGATTATTCAAAACACTACTTGAAACCAAGTTCTTCCCGATATCGTGAACATGAATAACATTAAACAAAGTTACAATCTTTCCGAACTAAACCTAAGATCTACACAACCACGACCATGCACCAAGGTCGTTGACTCATTTCCCATGTGAAGAATAGAACCATCATTCGATGACTCATAAGTCTTGAACCGACTTCTATCTTTACACACATGAACTGTTGCACGAGTCAACCCACCACGTAACATCATCATCCCGCACAAAAAAGATTCGAGATACATATGTAACATAATAAATCGAAAAGACTTATTAAACATATTCGACCTTTCGGTGAGTTGGTGAACCACCACCCCCGAACCATTAGTGCACGATCCATTGGCTTTACCACCAATTTTAACACCCTTGCGGTCCCTTTTAATGTGACCGGTCTTGCACATTTCCAACAAGTAGGTGTTGCCTTCTTGTTAGGATCCGCTCTTGTGTTGTCATGATATTTGCGTTTGCCTTTGTTGTCATTGTACCGGTAGAGTTGTTATGCTCTACCATATTGACAACAGATGGTCCAAGAGCATTGCTACTCTTTGGCTTGTCATTATCCCGCACCTCGAGAGATTCCTCAATGTGCGGATGACCGCCCAACTCAACAAGAGTTAACTCCTCCTTCATATGTTTCAAGGTATGCTTGAAATCTTTCCATGAAGGAGGAGTTTGTCAATGACACAAGAGACTTTGATAGCCTCATCCATGTTCATTTGGTGTTGTGTAAACCTTCCAAGTATTCCAAGAAGTTCATTGTATTGTTCCATAACTTGTCTTGAATCGGTCATTTTGTAATTTGTGAAATTACTAACAAGGAACCTCTTACTTGATGCATCCTCACCATATATTTGGCATCCAAGGAATCCACAGTTCTTTGGAAGATTCAAAGTTCGATAAATATCAAACAAAGAATCGACATACCATTCGAATAAGACCTCTGATATGTAGTCATCATTCTCCCACTTGCTCCTCCTCCCGATCCGCCCACGGTAGCATCATCACCATCATCGTGAATTGGAGTAGTCGGACATAGACCACACTCATGCTTGATGCCAGAAGTGCATCTTCTTCGCCACCTCCTAAAGTCCACCCTTCAAACTTGTCCGACTTAGCAAAGTTTGAAGCCATGTGTTTCATTGCGGCGGTTGCCATTGATTATCACAAAATAGTTTACTTTGATTGTTGGTGGTTATTCGTCCCAAAGCGTGGTAAAGACAATCAATGACAAGAGCAATACCACTTGGTGGTTACGGATATCACTTGGAATCGTAATCACTTTCCAAAGTAAACTATTCGACCCTAATGCCGGGTATCACGAATATCTACTTGGGATAAGACCAAATGCGTTAGAGAATTAGGCACAATTCTATAACCCTTTTGCTAATAAGTGTTTAGTGTTTTACGTGTGTTTTCATGCATGTTCGGATCTCCTATATAGGAGGTTACTCTTGAGCTATTCCAATGGAATTATGAGTATTAATCGCCCATTAATAGCCTCATAATTATCCCCATTATAGCCGTTAGTGGTTACATGACCAATTAAACGTGGTCATAAAGAAGTTGTAATCGCCATTTAGCAAGATACTTTCCATAGCGATGCTTTCCACTAGCACTACTTTCACTTGCGGTGGAAGTAAAGCCTATCGATGGAAACACCGCTATCAAGATCTTTCATAGCACTATCGGTGGATACACCACGGTGGAAACACCGCTTATCGGTGGAAACATCGCTTATCGATGGAAACCACAAGCGAGACTTTCCACAAGCGATACTTTCACCAAGCAAGACTTTCACCAAGACTACCAATACAAACCACTATAAGAGTCGGGTGTTCATGGACTTTATGGGTGTAGACTCCGTACCTCCTAACCCATTAGAAGGTGTGAACTAATTCCACAAGTGCACTAAATTTTCCAACAGAATGGAGCCATATTGTCAAGGTAAGTTTTATATGTACTTCATAGTACCGCACAGAACATGATTTAAATTCTCTTTCTTGGTTTTAATTAACTAAAGACGTGACTATTTGTATTAATAATCTTGTTATATCTTTCTCAGTTTACATATGAGAAGTTACTTATACAAGAAGATCAAGGCCAAACGAACATTCATATTGTGATGTCTTCCTCTTCCAATGCCAATAAGCACTTCACTGACTTGACTTCATTGTTGACGGCATTACCTCGGGATGGACTAAGACCAATAATCACTTTCATTAAGGAAGAAGGTACAATTATTTTTCTTTTTTAGATCAGCTTATTTTGATGTACTCATGTATGACATATTCGTTATCTTTCCATGTATTGCTAATATGCAAACAGTAGTTCAAGAAGCAGGATAATGAATGTCCAAGTTACGAGAATCCATCAGTGTGGATGGAAGGAAGTACGCATACTCAGAGTACTAGCCTCCAAAAGGTTTAAATTGGCTTAGAAACCTTAATCCCGTGAACCCCAAAGATTTGGTTTGTGTTTTGTGGGAATCAGCTCCAAAAACTAATGAAACCTGATAAACGGAAACAAGTTGCACTGAACCTTTTGTTAATGATGTGATGACTCGATATCTTTTAGTATGTACTCATGCATTGAATATTAGTAATGATGTGATGACTCGATATCTATGGCGCTTTTGCTACATTAATGAGTGTTTGCTTAATAGTTTATCTTTAAGGTCTTCTTTTGAGCTGCTACTATAACTTGCTGGTTTTACTTGTTCCTGTTGGTGACTTGCTTATTCACCAGGACTAAGCAGGCAATGTTTAGACTCCGAACCCGTTTTGTTGATTTTGGCAATTGGTTATAGTTCAAATACTTAAATTGCCAAAACATTTTTAGTTATATGGTCCACGGTTCGATTTAACAATATATCGCATTGGTTCAGCTGTTCAAGTAATACTTTGTGATGCTGCTGTATATGTAGATTAATTATTCTGAATTTTAAGAAATAGGGTGGTTACCGAGTTTTTGAGTCTAATTATTATCACTGTTATCTATCCGATCCCTTCAAATTTTAGTGTTCATTTGATCCGATCTGTTTATAAAATCGTTGTGTCCTCTTCTCTGGTTCGAGGCAGAAACTATGTGCCTTAATTTGCTTATCATAGGACCATAAACACACAAAACAAAAAATAGCCAACTAAATCGGGCTGCAAAACCTGTTAAACCAAACAAATTAACTTCACAGATTATAACTATTCATGTCGCAAATCCATTAATCCCAACATGTGATAAAATTCTTAATAGATACAAAATGAGCCAGTTGGGCGGCTTACAATGATAAACGTCTGAATTTCTGTGAACGATAATCAGGAGCTATCAACCAGGTCAAAAGAAAGCTAATCCCAACTACTTTAAGATATACCCGTCATTCAAAAAGGGGTCTCATGCGGTAGGTGTTTCTGAAGTAATGGTAACAAAACATGTGCATAGGAGTCACCCTAGTAAGTTCTACAAAATACAGATCTAGCATGAGTTAATTAGCCTATAATATTGGTTGTTCTGGCCACAAATCTTTTTCCGCCTCGGATTCCACGAAATTATCATTTAGCTTCATTTCTACAAGATCGAGTACTTTCACACACTTTTCAGCCGTTTCAAACCGTTCTTGTGCAGTAAGAAGCTCCATCCTCTTCTCTTCCAGATCCATTTTCGCAGCTCTTTTAACCAAACTAGTGTTTGCCTTCATTTTTACAATTGAAGTTGACGTTTTTTGGGCAGCGTTCCTTTTGTGAATAGCTTCCAAGTGAGCTCGGAGCCACGCCACTTTCATGTTGGTTGCTTCTGCATCTAACATTTGCATCTCTATTTCTTCCATATGAGAAACGATGGTTGCAACATCATTAGTTTGAATTCGCTTGACAACTTCACAAACAACCTCTAGGATAGATCCTCTCACAGAAGCTGTTTTGACTACACAATCAGATGCAATGTCACCGTGTTTCTTGAAAATGGCTTCAAGGATCGGTGCATTGATTTTCTTCACTTTGTAGCCTTGGACATGTGCCATAGTGTACATAACCTTTTTGGGCGCTCCCTGCTGTATGATATGGATATAGTTGATTACTTGGTTAATAAACTGTAGCATAAAAAAACATAGACCAACTTCAACTGTGGATTTTATGTTTGCTTTCAGAAGAAGATCACCATAGTTAAACTGAGAGTTGTTCATATTTATGGCTAAAGACTAAAGTACGCGATTTCGATTTTAATATGCTTATGACGGGTCAAAATGAAATAGTTGGTTATAATGGAAACTGGTTGAACGAGTCAAACAGGTCAAATGTCTCTCAATTTATACTTGATAAAAGTATTTGCAAAGTCTAGAAAGAAACAAAATAAAAGTATTTGCAAAGTCAGACCAACCCATTCTGAAAACACCCCTTATGACCCGTTAGCCTAACCTGTTTAAGAGTATGAAAATCTGGGAAAAAACCGTAAAACCGAACCACAAATGACAGCTATACTAGAATAGTTACCAGAAGCAGATGGCAGTACCTGCTCGTCATTTCTCTTGCGTTTTCCATTCACTTCTGTTGCAGATTTTGATGGCATTGGTGGATCATCGGATGAAACGTTTTTCTTTCCATCTTCAGTGTGAAGGCCTAGATGGTTAACTATATCCGTAGTTGCCGGTTCACAATGCCTCAGCGTCTGCACCGTATCTATGCTTCCCTCTAGACAATCGACTTTTATCATATGAGTTGTATCTTTCCTCAAGTTGCTTGTCTCACTTGTAGAAGGAATAGTTTCTTTAGCCTCCTGTAAAAATATGCGATTATAGCACATACGGAAATAATGATTAATATTATTTTTTAGAGGTAACGTTTACACAGGTGACAGACCACCCAAACATCAATCTTGTTTAGTTTATGCCAAATTTAATAAATAAATAAATAAATAAAGACCTGGATTTATAAAATGAGCAAAATGCCATTAACATCAATGCTTTCTCCACAAGAGTTGTAAAATGACAAAAACGACCTGGATCTACTCACATATCTTTGGTACCCTGTCTAGAGTTGTATTCTACAGAGTTCGGAAAGTTTTTGGCTAGATCTTAACATGAACAGGGGAAAAAATTGATACTTGGTTTTTAATATTTCGGTGGCATGAAGGTCACCTCATACATAATTAGGTAGCATATGCATAATTATCTTTTAACTGAATATAAGAAGAATCCAACAAAATCGCAACAAATGTTCTGTATGTATAAAAGTACACCACGAACAGAAAATAGCTTAGTTAATTTTCTAATGCAGGTTTACAAACACGTGCAAACATTTTGGAATACACATAAAGAGAAATGATCGAATCATACCATATCCGGGAGACGTGGTTGCAGTTTAGCAGCACAGTTCAAAAGAACTTTTTCCCCTAATTGCCGACAAACAGGTGAACCAATCTGCAATAGTATCGGATGTGATTAGGGATGAATGAGGAACCTTCGTTAGTGAAGATGAGAAATGTAATGATCATCTGATTAACCTTATCTAGAGTATTAATTATTAGAGCTTCAAGATCGTGCGCGAGCTCCTTACTTTCCTCTATGATCATGGTCATAATTTTCTCCATCTCGAGCACAGTAGCAGAGGTATTGGAGCTAAAAAGGTCAGAAGAAGAAAGAGCAAACTCAGTTGAGCTTATAATAAAAGGGCTTTTGTAACAGCAGTAGCAAACTAGCAATTAAAGAAAATAGAACAGGTCCTAGTGCTAGCATAGAAATAGAGTTCTTACTCAGCAGAACTTAGAAATTGCTTAAACAGGCGACCTACTAGTCCTTCCACATGTATGTCCAACATCATAACCGCAATCTGGCTTTCCTAAATATTTCGAGAACTTTAGTCATCCTACCATAGTATCCACTAGATGCAGAAGATTGTTTCTCAAAGGGCGTCACTACCACTTCAAAAAACTCCTGACCACCAACGACAATAGAAAGGCAGTTACGTAAGACTATTAGTACATTATACTATGAAGATTCTCCACTAGTCAAACCGAAAGCTAGAAGTTTCATACCTTCATTTGTTCTTGATTGTAAGGGGCATTAGGTGCCATGATTCTTATAATCTCACAGAT
This sequence comes from Chrysanthemum lavandulifolium, assembly GCA_022545495.1. Classification (NCBI taxonomy): domain Eukaryota; kingdom Viridiplantae; phylum Streptophyta; class Magnoliopsida; order Asterales; family Asteraceae; genus Chrysanthemum; species Chrysanthemum lavandulifolium. The sequence continues at coordinate 247,388,124 of CM040239.1, forward strand.
GCAACATACAACTGAAATGTTCACAATCACGTCAGGATGTCTCACGAGTTTGTTAGCAATCAGCGCCTGAGTGATTGGATGCAGTACTTTAACCATTGCTTTGGATGGCGGTCGTTGCACCCTAGATAGAGCTTTATCCATTGGCTATCACATGTACACAAAAGTTAGTTACAGGAAAATGTCATAGAATAGCAATTTGCTCTCGCTTTTGGTCTGTTTTGGTAATATTATATTTTGGAATGATCTAATTGGGTAATTACCAAAACGGGCAATCATAAAAATGCATGAAACATGATTATCCATTACTAATAAAGTAAAGGGTTAATGGCATGAAATAGCAACGTACTTTCCCATTTGTTCACATATCAGATAGGAGCATAAAAAATACCACAATACCCATCCGACTCTTTGCACCGTTAGTCCGTTAGGCATGTAATAGCAATGTACTTTCCCATTTGTTTCATTATCATATGTTTTAGTTGCACCGTTAGTCCGATTGACTAACGACCGTTCGTAATTAACTCAAAAATGTGTTTTCTTACGTTTTTATCCGTTTTCATGCGTTTTTATACATTTTCGCCCGTTTTCTTATATTTTCATACGTTTTTGTTCGCTTTTAAACGTTTTCGTCCGCTTTTATACATTTTCAAGCGTTTTTATACGTTTTCGTCCGTTTTATACGTTTTTCTTACGTTTTCATACGTTTTTATCCGTTTTTATACGTGTTCTTACGTTTGAGTCCGTTTTTATACGTTTTCGTCGGTTTTTATACGTTTTTATCCGTTATTATACGTTTTTGTTCGTTTTTAAACGTTTTCGTCCATCTTCATACGTTTTCAAGCATTTTTATACGTTTTCGTCCGTTTTTATACGTTTTTCTAACGTTTTCATATGTTTTTCTAACGTTTTCATACGTTTTTATCCGTTTTTATACGTATTATTACGAACAAAAACATATGGAAACGTATAAAAACGAGCAAAACGTATGAAAACGTAAAAACCGTATAAAGATGGATGAAAACGTATAAAAACAAACAAAAACATATAAAAACGGGCAAAAACGTATGAAAACGTAAAAACGTATAAAAACCGACGAAAACGTATAAAAACGAACAAAAACGTATGAAAACGTAAAAACCGTATAAAATCCAACGAAAACATATCAAAACGAACAAAAACGTAAGAAAACATATAGAAATGGGCAAAAACGTATGAAAACGTAAAAACCGTATAAAAACTAACGAAAACGTATAAAAACGAACAAAAACGTATGAAAACATATAGAAACGGGCAAAAACATATGAAAACGCATAAAAACGGATAAAAGCGTAGAAACATATAAAAACGGATGAAAACGTATTAAAACCGATGCAAACGTATAAAAACGTAAGAATACATATAAAAACTTAAGAAAAGCGTATAAAACGCTTGAAAACGTATAAAAATGGACGAAGACGTTTAAAAACGAACAAAAACGTAAGAAAATGGGCGAAAACGTATAAAATGTATGAAAACGTAAGAAAACATATAAAAAGGACTAACGGTGAAAAGAGATGACTAACGGTTTTTAGTCAAAAGGACTAACGGTGCAAAGAAATTACGCAAAAACATATGATAATGAAACAAAATTTGAAAGTTTGATGGGTATTGTGGCATTTTTTTGGGTTCGTATCTCATATTTGAACAAATAGAAAAGTACGTTGCTATTACATGCCATTAACCCTAAAGTAAATTAAATAAATCATAAATTTGGTTTGGCAAAAACTATGGAAATCTTGCCTCATCGATACTATTTGCATAAATGTCCCTCATTGAACTATATGCTTTCACTTTCGGTTTCTTAAAGGGTAAGGGACCACTTATAGCTCAAATATTGCAACGAGGGACCATTTATGGGTATAGTGTCGACAAATGAAGATTTTTGTAATTTCACCAAACCGTAGTAAGGACAGTATACTGGTGACTTTAAAATTGAACGAAACATGATTATACATCATCTATTTGGTTTGGTGATACTTATGGAAATCATCCCTCGTCGATACTTTTTTCATAAATGGTCTCTAACAAAAACCATCGTAAAGTAAACAGCGCAACAAGGGGACGATTTATGACATTAGTATCAACAATGACAATCTTTGTAATTTCACCAAACCAAGTGAACGCTTTATCTACTTTACTCTTAATTTAACCTAAAATGTTCAAGAAATATGTATTCAAAGTGCTTATTTGAGATGAAAGTGATTTTAATTTACTGTTAGTGAAATCCAAACTATCCGGCTTACCTACGTGTATTTGGGGGAAAAGAAGCAAACCTACTTATTTGACATAAAATTAAGAGGATATTTGGGATTATTCTTTTTTTTCTTTCTCCTTATGCTGAAAAATGAGCACTTAAAAACTGCTTAAAATAAAGCACTTTAAGAATAAGCGTTTAGATTAGCTACTTTTGTAAACAAATAATGTAACAATAGTTTCAATTGAATTCAATCATAAGCTTATTGTGAGCTTATCTGTTTTCGGCTTATACTTCACAAGCCAAAATTTCCGAGCTTATTTTTTAACAGTTGGGGATAAGCCCATAAGTTTCAAAATAAGTCTGGGAAATTTGGGCTTACGAAAATAAGCCAAAATCATATAAGCTCATAAACCCATAAATAAGCTTAAACGAGCACTTTAAAAGAAGCACATTTCCACTTGCTTATCAAAAACTACTTTTTTTTTGCTTAAAAATAAGCAATCCCAAACACAATCTAAATTTTGTACCCAGAAACTCCCTGTTTACTTTTTCAAAAGTGCTTATTCTAAAGAAGCAACTCTCCTTAAATATGAGTAAATAAGCAGAAAAAATAAGCAAATCCCAAAAACCCTAACCATGAGAACGTTGAGAATGTCAGCAGTCGAAGAAGAGAGATGAAACAGCTTATTCCCAGCATCCATCAGCTGACATTGGAGAATTCTCATCCCCTTGCGGCCACGGAGGTTCACCTGGGTAGTCGCTCCGGGATTAGTCGGCTCGCAATGTCCGGTTAAATAAGACATTTGGCTTCTCAAAAAGCTGACAGCAAATGTGTTGGAATTTTAAATCATATTAACACTTAATATTAAAACAAGTAATCATAAGTAAACGCAATGGAATACCTTTTACTTTTGGGTTTGTTTCTTACTGCCGATCGAAGTAATACAGGAGGATATTCTTTTCTTGGTAATCAAATATTAATTAATTGATATAATGATCCTAGGTTCATTATATAGTTCAAGTCTTCAAGTTACTCTCAAACATCTCCTCTAATTTACTAAAAACGACACTCGAACCCTCTTCTCTTCTCTTTGTTTGTTAGTTCAAGTCTTCAATTTTGGTACTAACAAGTCCTCAACTTGTTAATAAAAGTTTATTAATTAACGAGTGAGAAAAGCCTGTGATCAATGGGATTCTTTATATAGCGTGAATTTGGGCGATGAATGACAGGAAAATTTGTTTGGACGGCTTTGCAAATCTGATTAAAACCTTAGAGACTATTTTCATGGCTGAAAGGACTTACTTTGCAACGACACTTAAACCTCAAGGACTATTTTGCCAAGTTTAAAGTTATTAATGCTAAAGGACTTGCTTTGCAGCGACACTTGAACCTTAGAAATTTTTGCCAAGTTGCGAAAGTTATTAATGCTAAAGGACTTGTCTTGCAACGACGCTTGAACCTCGAAATTTTTTTAATTGGCAAACTTTGCATTAAATGCGTGTGTGTGTGTGAACGCATTTAATGCAAGGTAGAAAGTTTGTTTCTTCTGATGGCGTTGTCTGTATTTAGTATATAGAGATAATTACAATGTCCTAACATTATAATTGACGACCGTTTAAATATTTCGTGTGTTATTATATATCTATATTAATCTTTATTGTCGGTGGAACTTATATATGGTTTTTAAATATGGTGGTCGGTGTCACGTTTATTATTAGTTGGTCGGTTGGTTTACAAAGAGATAAACCCGGCCCAGTAAAGCTGGCCCATCCTAGCACTTGCACCGCCTTACTATGTCCAACAACTTCTGCTTCTCTCTAGAATACAATACACACCTCACCGCCTCTTCTCTCTCATTGTTACGGAAGACCAAAGTTTTTGCATGAAAAAAACGATTGCAAGATAAGGTTTCATACGCGGTAACTGGGTATTCGTAGAGGGCTAGAAGCTGATGATCTTGATGGTGTAAGGGTTGATGTATATGTTCTACCGACAGTAACGATTAATATGTATATATAATCAGTGAGCGTAGTGGGCTAGAGGCTGATGATCTTCCTGGTGTATTCAATTTTAAAACCAGGTTGTTTGAGTTGTAGGCTGTTTTTATTATTAGAAGTTCATATTTTTATAAAGAATGATTTTTTGTTCGATTATTTTGATTTAACTGCTTATTTCATTTTTTTATTATTATATATGAATGGCTAGAATAGCAAAATCAATCTTACCAACAAAAATAATAAGAGGAAAAAAAAAAAAAAAAAAGCTATATTGTGCCATTTTTGCTAAGCTCTTTGGTTTTATTCTTGACCCGATGGGGTATTCGTGATTCATAAGGATAATCGTAAAGATAGAATCTCGGGCGTCTCGGGAACTTTAACATGCACTTTTGTTTTTATGGTTTCGAGCTATCATTGGGACAATGATATAGCGACCAAAGATTGGTGAGAAAAACTAATCCTACTCTTGATGTATTGGGATTGCTTTTTTTTGGTTGAATACTGATCACCGTCGGCGGAAATCCTATTCTTGAATATGCGAAACGCTTTTGAACAGCCGCGGTTCAGTTGGAGGAAAATATTGTTTGTTTAATATTACTGCCGTTTTAAAACTTGAGAAAGCGCTTACCTTGGCAGGGCGTCCCGTAACGTAGCCGTAGACTTTTTTGCGGCTTTGTTTTGCTATACCTTTACGGTTTAGCGCTGGCTTATATTTCAAAGCTTTAAAAAATGTCTTTTCTTGGCAGGGCGTTTACTGACGCAGCCATGGTGGTTTTGTTGCCTTTCTTTTGGTAGCCTTCTAAGGTTTATTACTGAATCATAATTCAAACCTTTACGAAGGTCTTTTCTTGGCTGGGTGTTTGTTGTAACGCAACCATGGAGGCTTTTGTCGCTTTCTTTAGGTGCTTGCATATGTTGAGTGGTTTTTGATATGTACCTTTGGTGAAGGTCGGTTTTTGTTAAAGCGTTGTTGTGTATTCTGAAATGAATATATATGTGATTACGAGCGCAAGACAGCAGCATGACTGCCGTCATAAGTCTTGAAATAGTGTTGTTGTCACTGTTTGTTGCCTGATGACGCTATCGTGTACATGAAGTTTACCCTGCTCCTTTTCTGTGGGCGATGATGATAATATGGTGACCATTGCGTATGCATTTTCTGGGCCCGCATCGTGGCAGGGCGGTCATATCGAATGTATGACTACAGCCATGTCGGTTGCCTGGTGTCGCTATTGTATACATGTATCTGAGCCTCATTTGTTATCATTACTCATTCGTTTCCGAGAGTTGTGACGTGTTAGTCAGGGTATGGATTACGTGACAAAGAAATTTCCGTTCACGCAGTATTCGGTGTGTATATTTTGTTATATATATATTAATCCTTACTGTTCGTGTGGTTTTTTGATTGTTTCCTTATTTGAACCTTTCAGTAAGTCTTTATCTTGGCTAGCCGTTCAGTAACGTAGATATGGGAACCTATGCGTATTTGTTTTGCTACTTTAAAAACGGCTTTTCCTGGCAGGGCGTTTAATAACGCAGCCACGAACGTTTTGTTCCCTTTCTTCTGCTACCCTTTGATCGCTGATCATTGACCGATAATTCAAACCTTTAAGAAGGTCTTATCTTGGCGGGGCGTTTATTATAACGCAACCATGGAGCTTTCTTTGGCTTTGTTTTAGTGCCTGCACATGTTGAGTGGTTTTGTTCTGTTGCTTTCCTGAGGACCTGTTTTTGTAAAAAAAAAAAGTTTCCTACTACATGGTCGGTGACTTATAATACCGTTTCCAACTCGGTAGTCGGTTCGATAGAAATTAAACTGGGGTCGGTGTTACTCATGGGTTTACTATTACCTAAAGTGGGCTTATATGTTGTGGGCTTGGCTCTTTTATTGAGTTGGTATAGGTTAAACGGCTGAGTTCCTTTTGTGTTTAGCAATTCCACTGACGTTTCTTCACCTACTGGAAATTTGGTAGGTGAGTTGGATCTCGCAGGTGGTTTTGTAGTCAATGTGTTTGTTGTAGCTTTAGTGGGTTGCGTTCTGAGTTGTTGAGATGGTTGTGTGTAGATTGCATGTGTTTACTTGTGATTTTTCTATTTTGCATGTCGTTTGTTTTTGTGTGATTTTGTTTAGGTACCTAAAGTGACGGCTTAAAATTTGTTTTCATCCTGTTTATGTAATTGCATGCGTTGGTTAATATGTTTTCATGTTTAAGATGCATACTTGGACGTTTGTCTGGCAGTTTTGATAGTGTTATGGTGTTTGCTTAGTCTCATGTTATTTTGGTGTGATGGAAGTTATAGATGGTTCTTTCTTTGCTTACTGGAGGTGTTCCTCTGCAGTCGTTTTTCGTTTGTTTACGTTTCGGGGTTTTAGCGATGGTTTGGGCGCCCCCTTTTTTTTCCTTTTTCCCATGCATTTATGTTTATTAGGCTTACTCTTTTAATCAACTCTATTATGGTCGTTATTATGAGAACCAAAAATAGGGCGTGAAAAAAGGTTGTTGCTGGTAGTAGTCCTATTGAAAATGTGGCGATGGACGAGTGTGTTAGGAGTACATCATTGGCTGAAACGGGTCAGCCGGAACCTTATATTAACGCTGACAGTGGTTTCGGAGACGGTTTAGTGGGTGTTGAGAGACAGCCTCAGCCAGACGGTGTTGTTAAGAGGAAGGTTGGCGAAGGATAAGATGATAGTTTATCTCACTTAGCGGTAAGGAAGGACCAGAGGCTTCGTTTGGGAGCATATTGTTCCCCTTTGGTCAATGATGGTTTGAATGGTGATGACAGATGTTGTAATTTGGGCGCTGGCCAACCGGTTTGGGTGCATTTTGGTACCTCTGATATTCCATTAGTTCACCATATGCGTGAACAATATGAAGGTATGTTAGTCTATGCGTTTGTGCTTCACTGATAAGGTTTTAAAAGGTACCTTTTAAGGGTCATTTAAGCCCTTATTCGATCACTACTGTATCCGTTATTGCTTAATATCGTTCCTTTTCACTTTTAGGTCTCTTGAAGGCAAAATCTTTGGAATGATGCTTATTTGGACGAAAAGGCGCGAATATCTGAAGAAAATGGCCAAAGTCGAATCGAGACACTCAAAGTCTTTGAAACATAAGGCGACGGCGTCATCAGCATATCTGCGACGCCGCCGTCGGAAGGAATTTTGCGACGGTCGAAGCGAAATTGCATGTTTTCAAGGGACGACGTCGGGTTCTAAAGGTAGGCCGTCGTTACTCAGACGGCCTAGATGCGGCCAAGGCGGCGTCGAGTGAAGGGGCGGCGTCACGGTCATAAGGTGGCGCCGTCGCAAGGTTTACGCCAAGAGCGAAACCCTAATGGCGGCGACACGGCGCCACGAAACATAAGGTGACGCCGTCGCGGATGTAATCTTATATATAGAATCCGAATTTTTCGGTTTTGTGTGTAGTCTTTTGGGTAAAACCTAAAACCGAACCAAGGCTTTCTTGTGCGGTATTTAGGGTTCTAAACCCTATTATACATCAAGATAAGTATTTACTTCATTAATTTAATTATGTCTTTGATTATTTGTGTGTATGCTTGCATGTTCTCCATGTCCGGCTAATTTATTTGTGTGTTTGCTTAGGAATATGAAACTTAATTATTGAATATTGATTGGTTGATACTTATCTTAGTTGACTAATGATCTAGAGTGCGCTAGATTATTAGTTGTGTACTTAATGCTTGACTTTTCTTTGTGAACTTTAGAATATAATTATCTAGGTAATTGTAGGATAAAGTATTCAAGGACAACCGTAGAGTAGGCGTCTATAAATCACTAGAGGATTTGTAAACAAGACCCTTTGGTAATTTCAAAGAGTTAGGAAACAAGCACGCCTATAGCCTTAGAATCACAACGCAACTAGGAATAAGGGCGTGACAAATCAACCATCAATAGGAGATAATTAAGGGTAGTAAAACTAAGTAAACACATCTTTAAACTATCATACAAGTACACATCAATTAGACATAGACTATCACAACCTTAGCTTAGATAATTAGATAATAGTAGAGTAATCGGTAGCAATACCAACCCCCAAATCAATACCCGAGATTAGTACCTTTTCAATTTCTAAAAATATAAAAATACAAAATAATCTTCCTCGACCTCAACCTTAGCGTAGTAACTTCTCACTAGCATTCCTATTCCCAGAGAAGCGATATCAATACCGTAACACCCTAATTACTACACTACAGCGATTAGGTTCACCGCCTAGGGTGTTATAAAACTTGCTCGAAGAAAAGGAAGTTTCCTTGACCCCGAGCGACGCGTGTAGCGTTATCAAGTTTTTGGCGCATTTGCGGGAATAGAATAGCTAGTTAGTAGTCCACCTCGTTTAGGTTTCTTTGCTTGATTCCTATCAAGTAAATTTTCTCATTTTAGCTTTCTCTTAGTCTATCCCCTTCTTCGTGACCTTTGTTCGTAACACCCATCACTTTTCACCATGGAAGGTGACAACCAACCACCACTCATCAACCCACCACCAAACGACCCGCCAAGAGCCCGTACTCTTGGTGAGTACTCGAGACCAAACCACCTAGGTTATAGGAACACCATTGAGCTTCCCGACCAAGCCCAAACTACGACCTGCGATCCGACACCATCCGGTTGGTGCAAAGCGGATGTGCATTCCATGGACTTCGTTCGAAGATCCAAATCGACATCTCGAGGGATTTCCTCAAAATTGTCGATTCCATCGACCTTGATGCTACTACTCGGGAGACCACGCGCTGCGTCTCTTCCAATTCTCTACGGGACCAAGCTAGTAATTGGCTTGGCGACTTCATGGCTCCATCTCAAGTTGGGATGATCTTACTTCTCGCTTCCTTGCTCAATTTTTCCACCGGGAGAACCACTAAGCTTAGGAATGACATCTTGATGTTCCAACAACGTCAAGGTGAATCTCTACGAAGCATGGACCCGATTCAAGGACTTACTTCATAAAGTCCCTCATCACGGCATTGATCTTTGGCTCCAAGTCCAAATCTTTTATGATCATGTCAACTTTCCCACTAAGCGATCCATTGACCAAGCGGCCGGTGGAAAACTTAGTGATCTCACCGCGGAAGAATCATGGGAAATAATAGAGGACCTTGCCTCTATGACAACGAAAGTTGGGATGACCCCGTGAACTTCCCAAACCGTCAAGGCAATCTCCTTGCCTCCTCCCGGCCGTGGGATGATTGAACTTGAAGATCAAGTTAAATTCCTCATGAGTTCTACAAAAATCCTAAGTCTTCACGACAAGTGAATCAAATCACTCTACCTTGTGAGTTATGCGGTGGTCCCCATGACACTCGTGATTGCTCAAGGCTCTCGAACAAGCTTTTGCGGACTACGCCTCCATACGTGCCGGCGGAGGCGGAGATAAGTGGTACACTTTCAAACCGAACAAAACAACTTGGAAACTCATACAACCCTCATGGAGAAATCACCCTAATCTTAAGTGGAACCAAAACTCAGCACACCCCAAAGCTCATCTGGTTAGCTATGATTCAATTCTTCTAATAAGGGAACCCCAATATTGAAGCAATTGCATCTAGATTTTGTCATCCCAAGAAACTCGATTGAATAAGCTTGAAGCCGAGTTTAAGCAAAAGCAGGCGAGATGACAACCAAGCTTGATGCCTCTTAAAAGCCTTCAATGAGCGGGAAATTGGAGCACTCCCAGTGATACCATAAAGAACCCAAAAGTGAATTGATTGCATCGACTTCATGTTCTAGTTCATCATGGGAGAACACACATTCATGCCCCTCTCACCCAACGGTTCACTCGGTAAATGCTATCAAAAGGGTTCCAAGTCATCCAAGAAATACCAAGGCCGGCACCTTTGGTAAAGTCTACTCCCGAGAAACCCGTTAGCCAAGAATCCAAACCTAGTTTAGAGGAGGTACAAGGAACTCTATCAAGAGAAACCAATTCTTGAAGTCTTAGCTCATGCACCTTATTATAATGCTTTAAAAGAAAATATGAGTTAGAACTTAGGCTTGGGAAACATGGGTCCGCCTTTGTGCGAAACAACTTACCTAAGTTAGATGATCCCGGCTATTCACTCTTCCGTGTAGACTTGGAACTTCAAGCCACTCGATGCTTTAGCCGATTTAGGATCATGCATCAATCTCGTTCGTTGTCCCTTCATAGAAGCCTCAACTTAGGTAAAATTGAACCAGCGGAAACTATCTTAGGATTAGCGGACGGTAGTATAGCACGTCCGGTTGGAATAATAAAGGACATGGTAGTACATGTGGGGAGTTGACTCTTTTGGCCGACTTTCATGTGCTAGACATGAATAAGGACCCGACATGCCCATTACTAGTTGGAAGAGGATTTTTAGCTACCGCTAGTGCCATCATCGATTGTAAGATGTCCAAAATAGTGGTAGGAGAGGGAGTGCTAGATCGGTTTACGATGTCAAAAGGCATTCGTACTACAAGGATGAGGAAATCCACAAGAGATTAGGTTGGATAGAGAGCCTTCTCGATATGGACCTTGGATTGAGAAGAACATCATAGGCCCCAAAGACCTTTTACCTAGATAAGGCCTTTGCTAGTGTAGCAACTTTCAAGAACAAGAATTGGCTAGGGATATAGAAGTGAACCCGTTCGAGGACGCCTTAGTATTTAGGAAGATGACCGAGTTCCTAGGATGCTTGCCGATTAATCTTGTCATGAATAAATGGATAGTTGAAATCCGAACACATGTGGAATTGGAATAGAACGCCTAGCGATGGTAATGGAAGGTGGCACATTAGGATACAAATCTATGATCCCGATGGTGAGATGTTTGAAAAGGCATATTTAACCAAGGCATTACTACTAGGAACTTGAATGATAAGTTTGATCCCTACGACATTGTTGAGGATAGACTTACTTATATCGATGCGTAGGAGTAGGACTACGAGTCTAGCTACAAGACTCTTAAATAAAGAAAAAGCGCCGTGGGAGGCAACCCGTGCTTAATTGTTTGCTTGTTAGTGTCATATATCTTTTATTAATTGTTTGTCCTCATGTTTGAATTTGTAAAAATGCTTTATTTTGTTTTAACCTCGTCTTAATTACATATAAAGGTATTTTACATAAAGGATAAGTGTAGGGAGGATTACACACGTTTTCATAAGAAGCGTAAACATGAAATAACAATTAATTAAAAGATATATATGTTTGTTTGTTCGAGTCAAATGCTTGTATCGAGTCATAATGGATATTTTGAAGAAGTTTTCAGATTCTAAAGATGCAAATTTTCGAATTTTTTCCGAAAATCGCAGACGAGTTTTGTCGGGATAACTGTGGCGTCAGATTGCAACTTTGGCGTCGGGAAGGAATAAAAACATCGACTTACTTTTTCTCGTTTTACGAGCTACTTGTAAAATTTTGGAATTTTCGGATCTTAACTTTCAAAACAAATTACGTAAACATCCATTCCACAAGCATTATATCCTAGTTTAAATCGAGTCTTATGTATATTATTACCGCCGATTTTCTGCGAAGGTTTCGTTTGTTTTCTTCTAGTGTGCGAGGTTTAGTTTGTCAAGAAGAAGTTACACAAGTTTGGAAGGAGCCTTTCACACAAAAACTCTTCTTGGAAAGATTTAACCACCATTTTACTGGATCCTACCGAGCTAATCGGGGAGTATTAGTTTCTTTCGTTTTTAATTACCTTCTATTATCATAAATTTGATACTTCGGGAACATTGGGGACAATGTTGGTTTAAATGTAGGGAGGGAAAATAAGCGGAACTTTGAAACTATGCTTATCCTTGACTATTTGCTTTGTCCAAGTGTATTTGTGTAATAAACCATGAGAAAATGTAGGTTAGGGTAATTTTAGCCAAATTTAAAAATTTTTCATGGCGTATAAGAGTGGGCCATTAGTCTTAACAAAAGCGTCTCATGGATAGGAAGTTGCATGACTAGCACAAAACCCTTTACCACCTAAATTCCACCCAAAATGTGAGGATCGCCCTTAGATTAGTAGGAATTAAAGCATTCATCTTTAATGCTTAGAGTGTGAACCGGTAGTATATTAGATTCTAGAACTTGTTTTGTGATGCATTAGAGATCGCTGGTGAGACTACACTTGTGTAGTTAGGAATAACTAAATGATAAGAGGCATTAGGATAAACCCTTGTTTGATACTGTAATATAATTACTTCTTCCACCTCGGTTGAGTAATTCCCCACCTGCTATTTGTACTCATCTTTAGTACGATACCCCTAGTTAACCCCGAGCCTATCCTTTTCGCGGTTCTCGTGATGTTTGGTTTTCGGGATATCAATGAAGAGCATTGTTTACACCACCCCGAATATACACCCAAATCGCCTTAGCCTACCTTTATTGCACTCACTTTTAGTGCAAATTTATGTTATCACCCAAAACCCTTAGTTCAATTATCGGTTGCTTGCATGAGTTGCTAAGTCGAGTCATATCCTTTGTATCTGAGTTTGGGATGATTGGGATTCATGGGAAAAGTTAAAGTTTATGAAATATAGGAAGAGAACGTTAAACTCAAATTCCCTTTGTTTGCATAATAATGTACTCCAAGTGTTTTGATCTTTTCAATTCGGGTCAAATTAGTGTTAGAGTAATAAAACTCAAGTGTAGGGATGTGTCTATAAATCCCTATCATTTTGATGTGTAGTAGAGGATGGTAGAGTAAAGTGTATGCAAAAAAAAAAAAAAAAAAAAAAAAAAAAAAAAAAACCATACGGCTACCATCCTACATCTATCTTTTAAATTATGTTTGTTTATTTTCGTTGCCTAGGTTTTAGAGTGTCGAGTCTTGGCTTAGCAACGCCATTCTTAATATACTTGCAACATAGAGATTTTGACTATCCACCACTAAATAGCCTATCCCACCAAACCCTTCATTTCCTACCAGTAAGCCTAACATTACAACCCTTTAAAGACCTCTTTGATAGTCTTTCCTAGGTGCTTACGTAAGCGGCGGAGGTTTGATCTATTCTCAAGCCTATGGTAATCTATGTACTAGGACGGTTAATGAGTGTTTATCTTCCATTTCGATTTGTTATATTTCATATATACACCCGAGAGAGATGTTAGTATCCAAACACCCCATGTGAGGTGCTAGTATGTAATTCCGTGCTTGTTATGACTTTATGGGGCTTATATGTGTTGTGGGCGTTTTGAATGAATGCTTCATGACCCCAACTTATAAATTAATTGGCTAAAAGCACATTTGCTTGAGGACAAGCAAATACCAAGTGTAGGGATATTTGATAAGGTTTTAAAGGTACCTTTTAAGGGTCATTTAAGCCCTTATTCGATCATACATATCGGTTATTGCTTAATATCGTTCCTTTTCACTTTTAGGTCTCTTGAAGGCAAAATCTTTGGAATGATGCTTATTTGGACGAAAAAGCGCGAATATCTGAAGAAAATGGCCAAAGTCGAATCGAGACACTCAAAATTCTTTGAAACATAAAGGCGGCGTCCTTTGCATATCTGCGGCCGTCGGGAAGGAGGCCCTGCGACGGGTCGGGCGAAGTGCATGTTTTCAAGGGCGACGTCGGGTTCTAAAGGGTAGGCCGTCGTTACTCGGCGGCCTAGATCACGGCCAAGGCGGCGTCGGTGAAGGGACGGCGTCACGATCATAAGGTGGCCGCCGTCGCCAAGGTTTACGTGGCCAAGGCGAAACCCTAATGGCGGCGACACGGCGCGTCCACGAAACATAAGGTGACGCCCGCAGATGTAATCTTATATATAGAATCCGAATTTTTCGGTTTTGTGTGTAGTCTTTTGGAGTAAAGCGTAAAACCGAACCAAGGCTTTCTTGTGCGGTATTTTAGGGTTCTAAACCCTATTATACATCAAGATAAGTATTTACTTCATTAATTTAATTATGTCTTTGATTATTTGTGTGTATGCTTGCATGTTCTCCATGTCAAGCTAATTTATTTGTGTGTTTGCTTAGGAATATGAAACTTAATTATTGAATATTGATTGGTTGATACTTATCTTAGTTGACTAATGATCTAGAGTGCGCTAGATTATTAGTTTGTGTATAATACTTGACTTTTCTTTGTGAACTTTAGAATATAATTATCTAGGTAATTGTAGGATAAAGTATTCAAGGACAACCGTAGAGTAGGCGTCTATAAATCACTAGAGGATTTGTAAACAAGACCCTTTGGTAATTTCAAAGAGTTAGGGAAACAAGCCGCCCTATAGCCTTAGAATCACAACGCAACTAGGAATAAGGGCGTGACAAATCAACCATCAATAGGAGATAATTAAGGAGTAGTAAAACTAAGTAAACACATCTTTAAACTATCATACAAGTACACATCAATTAGACATAGACTATCACAACCTTAGCTTAGATAATTAGATAATAGTAGAGTAATCGGTAGCAATACCAACCCCCAAATCCAATACCGAGATTCGTACCTTTTCAATTTCTAAAAATATAAAAATACAAAATAATCTTCCTCGACCTCAACCTTAGCGTAGTAACTTCTCACTAGCATTCCTATTCCCCAGAAAACGATATCAATACCCGTGGCTTACCCTAATTACTACACTACAACGATTAGGTTCCTTTGCCTAGGGTGTTATAAAACTTGCTCGAGAAAAGGAAGTTTCCTTGACCCCGAACAGCGCGTGGCGTTATCATTCACCATGTGTATTATTGTGCTCAAATGTTTTTATGATATTGTTTCTCCCTCGCCAATCCCTTTATCAACATCTTTGTTAATTACGAGCTGACTAAGCGCTTCCACATTCACTTAGATTTTCGGTTGGGAGTTGCCTTTTGTGAAGTAGTTGGTGGTTCTTCTTCAATGGTTTTGTTATTGGCATGCCTATAAGCGAGACACGTGTTCGGTGGTGATCTAAAGGATTTGGAAGCTTAATTGTTGTTCTTGTGTTTTATCATTTGGGGGTGGCGGTGTTGTTCCGAATCGTGGCAAGGAAGTCATGTCAAATGCTTGGGCTGCTGACCATGTTGGTCATTTCTATCGCTACTTTATGCATGTGTCTGGAGACACTATCGTGCATATGAATTTTGGTCTTCTCCGTTCCTATAGCGATGTGATAATATCTTGACCATAAGCGCATACATCTTCTTTCTTGGCGCATCGTGGCGGCGGTCATATCAAATGTATGGGCTTGTGACCATGTTTGTAGCGTGGTATCACTATTGCGTGCATGCTCGAGCTCGATTTCTTTGTCAACATCCACGTGTTTACGTGCCTTATGGCGTGTTAGCGAAAGTGTGGATTACATGCTAAACAAAGTGCGTTCGCATATTATTCGGTGTGTGTGTTTACGGTATGTATTCTTTGTTACTTTATGCTACATCGAGAAGCATGAATAATGAACATAAAGGGTTTGACACCACATAATGTTAGTTCACAACTCATCATGTGTCGCTATATCGGCGGGTTACGATTACGATACAACAACAAGACTACTTGGAATGCCAATATTTTCATAATCGTATAAACATATGACCTTTCGGGGCTCATAGGTTCTTGCATTACCGTAAGTAGGGAGCGATTGGAATCGTCCATACGTTTGCGATCGGTTGGAGTAGAACCTTATCCAACTAAATTGTCGTGTCATCGATTAGAATCTTTCCACTCGATAGAATATTGCAAGCTTCATTTGCTAATATTGATATGAGATGTTTAAGGTGCCGATGCAATTACGATCTTCCGCTCGAATTCCTTTCGTTGTCACTGCGGTCTATGTCGTTTGGTGCGTACGTTTGCACAAAGATGGTTGAAATAGCAAAGGGATTCGAGGCGATCGGCGGTCTCATTATCACGAACATCGCGTCTCAACATTAGCGAATGACATTGAAAATGTACTCCCGGTGGAAAGAGGCCACTTCGATGACGCAATAATATTCGGTGCGAAGAAACAAACCTTTGGGCGGTACAACTGTGTGGGTACATGTTTCAATAACTAGGTCATCTTTTTGACGAATGTAGGCATGCCTCCTTTAATATTCCTGTAATTTGGATTTGTATAATATTGCATACAAATGGTTATTGTTACATGTAACGCATTGCATCGTCGGTTATTATGTTTTCGTGTTTAAGAT
Source organism: Chrysanthemum lavandulifolium (assembly GCA_022545495.1). Classification (NCBI taxonomy): domain Eukaryota; kingdom Viridiplantae; phylum Streptophyta; class Magnoliopsida; order Asterales; family Asteraceae; genus Chrysanthemum; species Chrysanthemum lavandulifolium. Next base: position 247,404,447 of record CM040239.1, read on the forward strand.
GCATGGCGGGATGCTTTTGGCCCTTGTCGTGCCGAGCGATTATGTCAAATGCATATTTGACCATGTTGGTCGGTTGCTATCGCTATTGTATACATGTGTCGAGGATTAGAAATTGTCTTACAGCCATGTTTCACAGGTGGAGGCGGTATCGTGACTCAATTTTAGTCTTCTCCCTTTCTATAGGCGATGATGATAATATGTTGACCATAGCGCATACATTTTCTTTGCAAGCTTCGTGGCGGGCGGTCATATCAGTGTATGCATTTGCTGACCATGTTGGTATTATCTCATATCTCGAGCCTCATTTGGTGTCAACATCCACGTGTTTACGTAACTTATCGCGTTAGCGAAACCGTGGATTACGTCCTAACCAAGCGTACATTCGCACAATATTCGGTGTGTGTATTTAACGGTATGTATTCTTTGTTACTTTATGCTACATCGGGAAGCATGAAAGCGATTGTCGTGTCAGCGATTGGGATCTTTCCACCGGTAGAATATTGCAAGCTTCATTGGCTAATATTGATATGAGATGTTTAAGATATTGCCTTGTTCTAATTCGCCCCTCGAAACCCTTTCGTTCACAATGGCTGTGCAATACGTCTGGACCTTTGCACAACAACCATTGGAATAGCAAAGGAATTCAATGGGGCGACTAGGCGACTCTCAATATCACGAACATCATGTCTCAACATTAGCGGTCGACGCTGAAATGTACTCCAGTGGAAAGAGTCCACTCAATGCCATAACAATATTCAGTCTGAAACCTAAGAAACCTTAGGGTAGTACAACATGCGGTACATGTTTCAAGAACGGGTCATGTTTTTGACATACGTGGGCATGTCTCCTTTTATATTTCTCTCATTTGATTTGTATAACATTGCATACAAATGGTTATCGTTACATATAGCATTGGTATTCTTGTCTCTTTCGGATTAAATAAAAGCATCTGTGACAACGCATATTTGTACGCGAGGAAGCGTGAGAAAAGTAGAGGTTCATAGTGCGGATGTGAAAGAAACTTCAAGATTCCGGCAAAAAAGTAATTAGGGCGATATAGAAATTAAGTGTGCATAAGTTGTATAGTATTACCATGAGCGGTTTTGTATTTGTAATTAATCAACAATAGCGTAGAGCGCCATTACATTATACTTAACACCTAAATGATTGCTTAGTGACTACCGGCGTTAGTATTCTCTTGTTATTTAAAGTACACTTCTTACTTTCTAAACACTACTATTGATGTTCAAACAACCCAGAAATTACAGTCTCGCCAAACTTAGCTGGCGTATCCAAAGCAGAGAAAAAAAATTTAAGGGCGTCACGCTTAGCGGCGAGCTTTTATACCTCGTTATTTAATATAATTAACACATCTTATATATATTAATTACATTAAATAAAGTGTTTTCTAAATGTATACATGTATGCCACTAATAGGCTCGCATATTTTATCTCAGTATATTTATTTATGATATGGACATATCCCAACAAAATGATGTAGACTCATGCCTTTGTGGTTTTCAAAGCGGTGTTTGTATTGGTATATATTTCACTTGACACAAAACCCATAAAACACATCTCAGATGTAACACCCCGGTTTCATGATCTGTGAATTCAAGCTGGTGTTACTTCATAGCACAACAATTATAACAACGAAACGAACTCTAATTGAGTTGTTTTAAAGATTTATCATTGAATTATATAAATATCGGACTTTACAAAATGAGATCGATGGTTTCACGGTTTATTAAATAAGATTTCTAATGATAGTAAAATTTATAGCCTTCTTGAGTATGTCGTGCTCCTCGTGCGACCTCGTTCATTATGGACCTAAGATAAACATGCTAAAAGTATCTACACAAAGGTTGGTGAGTTCATAGAGTGTATAAGTAAAGCAGTTGATTTCAATAGTTTCAAGATTGGGTGATAATTGTAATAAATGCAATATCGATAAAATGAGTAATGTGTTACGTTGTTATACACCCATGGTTCGCTTGTTTGCCTAGCAGGGTCAACACAAAGGTAGTTCGTTTGTTTGCCCTAACCGAGTCAATCACAAAGATAGTTTCTTTGTTTAACCCTAACCGGGTCAAAGGTTGAGTGAATCCATAGGGTTTATATGCAAAATCGGTTGAACACAAGTTTCAAATTTAAGAAACAATGGGCTACGTTGGTATCGCCCATACTTGAAACAATGGGCCATGTTTTTAGCACCCATAAGTTCGATGGTTGTAGCAAGTATCATTCTGATCAGTATTATTGCTCTAAGCTCATGACACGCAAACCTTAACAGTTGGACATCATAAAATGATGTTGTACGAGACATCATAAAATGATGTATATAATGATGCCCTAAATACGGGGAGCTTGCCATTCTCCGTTTGTTCTCAAATACAATGCATTTGGTCACTATCCAAGCTAACACAAATGGGCGTCAATTGCCAATAGATCTATTCAATATATTCGCGTTCACCGCAAGTGCCCTCGGGTAGGATCTTGCCATTCTCCGTTTGTTCTCAAATACTGCGCATTTGGTCACCTATCCGCTAACACAAATGGGCGATCAGCGCGATAGATTTATTCACTATATTCGTGTTCACCGCAAGTGATTAATGGTGCATGATGTGAGGAATTTTAATGGCAAAAGTGGGTACTTAGGCAATAACAATCAAGATAGCATCTGAGAAAAACACTTGTGTTCATATTTGTAGCATGTATCTCCCATGAGATAGAAAAATGTACAAAGTGGATTTATGAGCATACGATAATTTATAAAAGTTTAGAGTACTTGTGTAAGTAAAAGCAAGTATTATGTTTTAATAAATGAATAGAGTGTGTCATCAAGCGAGTAAAATGTTTAATGTATCTGAGTAAAATATGTAAGTAGAGCGAGCATGTATCTCCCCAAAGAGTTCTAAATAGGTAAAGAAGGGCTATGACTCACCTTATCGTGTGGTGAATAAAGTATCTGGCGATGTCAAGAATTAAAACTGTGATGAGAATCGGCACAACCTAATAAATATGTAATGTGTCTCGAGAATATGACCGCGAAAAGTAATCGATCGTATGAGTTTTCAAAAGATAATCGTTTTAGTTTTAGTGGAAGTTTCATATCAATGTTTGTTAAAAGTTTTGTATCATAATTCGTGTGGTGGTATAAAATCATAGAATCAAGACAAAATGCTGCAAAGTATAATATATATATATATATATATATATATATATATATATATATATATATATATATATATATATAAAAACGTATTTATTATACTTAATAGTTAAAATGCTTGATCCAATGGGAAGTCGCCCGATATATTAAGTCATCATAAGTCTAATATGTCCAAATCACGGTCCGTATAATAAGTTAAGTCAAGTATATGTATTGCCCAAAATAATACGTTCATTATGTATCCGTTATGTCCGGTATTTCCAAGCCCGTTATGTCAGATAGTCCAATATAAGTCAAATTGTCCATGTCCATTAAGTTAACTAGTGCGATGGTTTGACTACTCTTAATCTATATCATCCAAATTAGATTTAAGTATTAATATAGTCCAATTCAAGTATTAATCCCAAAATATTCACACTATAATACATAAGTGGGCATGAGCCCAAAACACACTTCTTAGTTGATTCTTTGGGCTTAGTGGCCCAAATTAATAAACTAAACATAATAAATACCCTTGTGGTGTTTCACCTTGAGCAGACTACAAACCAACACCCTTTGGGTGGTCTTGGTTATCGAGCACTAACAAACCAAACCACCTATCTCGGGTTTCTTACGCCACGAAACTAAAATAACACCCTTTCGGGTTTTGTCTTTACCGAACCAACAAACACCCTCAAATAACTTAAACATGCTTATTTTACAACCAAGTAAGTCTCATATAATTAAATAAGCCAAAATTTATAAGTTTAAAACAAACCCCTTGGGTGTGGGTGCGACAATGAGACAATAAACACCATTGGGTGGTTTTCTCTTATACCGAGACAACCAAATACCCATGTGAAATTTGTGTAGACCAAAACAAAAACTACACACACCCTTTTGTGGGTCGTATTTGGGCGAGATCAACCAACACCACACCCTTGTGGGTCATTTTTGATGAGTCGAGGCCCGACAACCTAAGTGGGTTGTTCCTGTGACAGAATGATAAGGATTTAAAACATACATTTTAGAGGTTCATAAGCCCTAAATCGTTACATTTATATCCGTTCTTGATTAAAATCGCTCATTTTCACATTTAGGTCATTTGGAAGTAAAATCTTTGGAATGAAGCATTTTTAGACGAAAATAGTAAAATATGAAAAACAACTAAATCAAGAAAACAAAGGTGAAACAATGGTCATGGCGTCCCGAATCCAAAAGGCGGCGTCGTGCCTTCTACTTGGACCAAACTCTCTCAGAGGCGACTCGGTTCAATTTGAGACCCTAACAAGTGGCGGCGTCACGTGTATCTCAACATGCGTCATGCAATCTTTCTACACGACGACCGAACCAAGGCGGCGTCCACTATCTATCCGGACGGCGTCACGATCTTACCAGCGCCATCCCGGTAATGACTTGGCAAAGCGAAACCCTAATGGATCGGGCGGCGTCACCGGCAAAACTACTCCGTCGCAATTGTAAAAATATATATAGACCTCGAATTTTACGCATTTAGTGTGGTATTTTGGAGAGCAAACCCTAAAGCGTTTGTAGTCCGACTTGGGCAGTTCCTTGGGTTCTAAACCCTCATTATTTGTTAGGTCACTAGCTTTACAACACAAGCTTATAGAGAAGAGATAAAGGCGGATGAACAAGTATCAAACACAAACACGCAATATGAGTAGTATGGTTAGGCGTGGTGAGGTGAATGAAAGAATAACAGAACAACCAACCTCGAATGAGGGTTTACAATAGTTTATATAGGCAAGGAGCTAGGCAACACTCCCTCTCCTTCCTTATTCCTTATTGGGCTTGGACCTCGACTTATGGGCCTTCTACATAAGTTGGACCTTAAACAAACATAAAGGCCATAATAAAGCTACCTATTACATATGAAATATAAATACTTGAAATCTTGTTTAGGAGTGATTCAACAATCTCCCCTCAGTATATATGAATGTAAAGCGGTGAAAGCGTTGATGTAATAATAGCGGTGGCGTCATCGACATTCTTCTTTCTTGTGAGAGGAATAGTCTTGATTGAACAATCTCCCGGTGTAGAGATTGTTAACTTTGAACGATTCTGCTTTGGCGTCATCATTGACTTTGTTCTTTGATCATTGTTCTTTGTGGTGAAAGTGATAGTATGTTGTTATGCGCATCGATGCGCCTCGAGTGCCTTGTTGCTCGGTGTCTCCGTCATTCTTCAACATGCTCGCGCTCTATGGCGTTGGAATTCAATCTTGATGAAGTTCTCTAAGTCTTTAACTTTGTAGATTCTTTGGTTTGTGAAGAATCATTCAGCCGTTGTGTTGCTTTTGAATAGAACTTCCATTAGTGATGATGTTGGTGTGAACATGAGAAGAATCAGACGATCATCCCGCTCCGGAGCTTCCATAAGAAGAAAACATTGCAAGCGGTTAGTAATAAGCGGTTTCCGGCGCTTACAAGTTTGAACTTGAGAGTGTTAACGACATAGTGTGAAAACACAACTCTAATTCTTACAAGGCCGTTCTGACTGGAGTCCCACAAGTGAGATAAGCGATGTGCAAATACATCTCTGATTCGGATGAGTCGTTGGTACACCGAAGCATCACTCTGACGTAGACCGTTTGAGACACACTCGCGTAATCCGGGGAGTTACGAAGCGACTTCTTTGTCGAGTGTTTGATGTTGACCTGGCGGGAGTTTCCATTCAATCGGAGGATCGCGGATGTGAACCTCTCATAAATATTCTCGACAGTTGCTAAGATCGTGAAGGACTCAATATGAACCTTTGAATCTTTGAAGATCTTATTTGTTGATCAACAAGTGATTAAATGTCAAGTGTTCCTAAGAGATCTTTTGATGAATCTCGTGGCTCTAGACTCAGCAGTGCGTTTTGGTTTTCTGGCGGAGACTAGGGAGAGGTCTCCTTCTTGATACCGGCGATCTCTAAGAGAAAGCCAATAGATTATGTAGGGTTCCTGTGAGAATGAAACAAGTTTGTTGAGAGAAACTTGAGTGGCTAAGAAGGTTTAGTGCATCGTCCTTTGGGTCCATAGCGACTTTTAATCTTCAATACTGGGTGTCACTAAGTGACAACCCGGTAGCATGTGAATTGAACCCGGTTATGCGCCCTAAGTTGAATAATACGGAGGCTATTTCTTTTCACCCTTTACTTTACATTTCTTTTGATTCTTCAACTCCTTCTTTCTCAGATTCTCATTTCTCCTTTTTATAATCTTTCCTAAGGACTTCTAACACTAACTAATGGTAGTGTCCTTGGGTGAATCCCTCCAAACTCTGGCGGATCATAGGGCAGTTATTCCTAACCTTAGTCACCTTATAACTCCATGACTAACCTATGTTTGCCATTATAACCCTTGTAAGTGAAAATATCTCGAAGGGTTTGTGAATGAAAACATGTTTGAACCATTTGAGAGATAAGTTTTTGCATAAATACTCCCCCTCACATGTGCTAAAGAGTTTTAATGGTTTAAATGCAGTGAGGAAAAATGACGCCTTTTTTTTGAATTGATCCACTAAGGATAGACAATCTCCATGAGACACGATTCGTTGAATAGTTAAAGAGATACATTGTCGACTTTTAGGTGACAACTAGCTCTAATAACTACCTTGAAGGTGTAGACAAACCTTGGAAGGTTGTCAAACCCGTCGAGTTCATGTCTATCAAAAGTTTCTCGAATGGTACTTTCTACTCAGACAAGTCCTTTGCGAGACACGTTTACATCACTAGCGAACTAGCTTGAAATTATTACCCGTCCGGGACAAGTCTTTTCGAGTTACTAACAGTTTAGTACCGTCGATTCGTAGGTTAAGTCCGAGGTACACTGATTCATTTGCATTTTGTACTACATATTTCTTATCACAATAATTTTCTCCCCTCAAAATGGCATATAAGATGTTATTTTGAAACATTTGAAATAAATATGACCATTTTGAGTGTTGCGGGAAGAGTGACCACCGTGAACAATTTGTGAACAAAGTTTTCATCAAATACTCCCCTCGACTAGTGATATAAGCGGTTGAGTTTTGAAATCATATGGGAAGTACTTGTCTTTTTGAGCAAAACCTTGAAAAATGAAAGGTTTGATAGGTTTCTCAAAAATAAAGCTTCGCTCCTTTTATAAGGATTGTGGCCGAGGCGTACGGGGTCCTTTCTTGACAATTGCGGGTTGTACACTGTTGTGTGTACACAAGCCATTCACATATAAAATCATTCATCCAAAATCATATGAAGGAAACAATTCAAGGGGTACCGGGAAGTGCATTGATGTTCCAGGGAGGAGTGGCAGGCGTTGGCCGGTGATGTTTATCTGGGTCTACCACCAACATAGCTCTCAGCGTCAGGCGATCCACCCGAACAACCGTTCATCAATCATGGTGATGATCCTTCTCACATCCATACGTCGAGAGTTCGGTAGCAGGATTCCCGACCTTCAAGCGTATATCCTTGATCATCGCCAATCCATCACAACCATCTTCAAGGTATGATCCCGAATTTATGGAGCTCACTGCGCCATTAAGCGGTTCTGCGAAGTTCAACTGCGGTAAACAATGCGAAAGGTTTCTTTGATGGCGTAAGTTGTTTGGTGGTTGATGTCGAGAAGATCAAGGCGTGGTGGAGTGAAGTTTACGTTTACGATATGATTCAGCGACGTACGGATATCTTGACACGTTCTTTGATCACTGTCGTCTAATAAAGATGAGAACCGACTTGATGAATTCACGTTGAATTCGGTCGAGAATTGTCTCATCGACCACATACTTTGGCAAGATACATGTCTTGATGTCGTTGGTGACAAGTTCTCAAAGTCGACCTCACGAGAATTCATAGTCTGTTCATCTTGTCGTTTGACTATGATATTCTTTAAGAATATGTAGTCCCACTTAGACTTGAGATCAATGTGTTTGATGGCCACGATGTTCTTTGACAATACACTTCATGTTGAGACTTGAACCGGCGACTTACGTAGTAGATTCTTGACGTTCGGGCCAATGATGAATCCCATACAATGCATCTTGGTGGTATGCTTGCACTTTGTCAAAAACAAGTGATTTGCACGTTCCTCGATAGCTATCACGGTTTGAGTAGGTAGCACTGGGAATGGAAGAGTTAATGATGTAGCGTATTTTCTTGAACCGTCGCCACCATGGAGAAGAAAATCCAGTGCGTGTTGAAGAAATATCGAAGGGATCCTTGGTTCATCTGGTTGGCGATTGTTGGTAGAGGTTTGTCGAGTCGATGTAATATGGAGGGTTGTTCCGTTTAGTGAATTCGATGTTTATACAGGTTGAGCCAATCCATGTTGTTAGACATGGCTCGAGCAATGTTTTCAAGGTGATATTCAACCTCGATTGCACTTTCCGCTGTTTTCAAGAGAAGAATCGTCATTCTTGATCGCTTCAACTCGGTTCGTCATTTTCTTCACACGGAATCTTTCTTGCAAGATTTTGCATGCTCAAGGTACTACCGTCTACCAATTCTTGACCTTCTTGGGGTAGAGTGTCATTAACAAGAGTAGCAAACCAATCAAATCAACGATATTATCGTCATCAAGCCATGATCGGACGTCATTTAAGTCGTTTTCTTCTTACATTTTGAAGGCCTTGATGATGATGTTGGTTTCATACTTGTTTTGGTGAGGTGGGTTGTTGTCGGGCTGGGGACCTCTTCATCGTCACCACCCGTATATTCAAAGTGATCACCGGTTTATGAGTCAGGGGTGGTAACTCGGAATCGTCACGAGGTTTATCGATGAAGACCCAGGGTGATGGAGACTTATGTTGAGAAGAAGCCGATGTGGAGGAGGTGGCATAGATGTAGATTGACGGGCCCTTACGGCGTTTAGGTGCGAGTCCTTATCCTTATCATCGTCATCTCTTGGCGTTTGGGTTGATCGGTGACTCCTTGCATGATGGCGAGTTGAAAAGCAAGTAGACCTTGAAAAATTTAGCTTCATAAAGTAAGCGTTCGGATCGCTTTGACATTTGCATCACTAGTTTAGCGATTAACTTTCAGTTCGAGAGATCGACTTCTTTGGCCATTGTATGTTTAACCAATTCGGCGATGTTAGGGTGAGTTATCGGAAAATATTTCTCTAGTCACACTGGGGCGATGTCGAGAAGAAACTTGTGGGTTTGTTCTCTTGCGACTTCTCCAGTTCCTTTTGGACTTTAGGAGCGACATCCACGAAGGTACTTTTGAGTGTAACCTTCAATCATTTCATTCAATTCCCACGGCGATGACTTCTCATGAATTCTGAATAGCTTTCCTATCTTTCCGCATCTCGTCATTCTCATCATGTAAGTCTTGCATTTGTTCGACATACCAATTAAGTTTTCTTTGAAGCATGTCCTTCTTTCTAACTTGTTTGTGACTTTCACAATTCTTGCATGTGTTTGAGAAATCCAAGATTTAGGTGGTTTCTTCACGGTTTGGATGATGATCGGTTGACTTAGTTGATGGTGGTGGTGATGAATGAGATGAAGAGTCCGATGATGAGGAGACATGAGGAGACTTCATGTCCTTAGGAGTTTAAGGTTTTCTCCTTTGAGTGAGTTGGGTGTCTAGAAGAAACTTTGTATAATCATCCTCGTCATCCTTAGACTTTTCTTTCTAGGTTACGATTTCTCAAAATCATACTCAATAGTGTCTTCAAGGCGGTTGTTGTTGCGGAAGAGTGGTGGCACGGATCCCTTATCGGGATGATTAACGCATCGGGATCCGGAGAGGTGGGCGACACCACTTGATCCTCGGGACCACCCATTTGATCTTTAGCAAATTCGTGACCTTTTGAGTGTGTCGGACGTTGTGAAACTTTTTCTGTATGATTTATCAATTGCTCTTCTTCTTCTTGAGCTCTCATCATAAGGTACAATAGTCGAGTCTTCCCTTTCTCTTGGGCAGTTGGAGGACTTGGAGGTTTTGTCATTGAGGCGGGTGTTTCGGTTGCGGTTGCGAGTAATGAACCTCTTCATGCATCTCGGTATCTTGAGCTCTCATCCTAAGTTGTCTTTGAGGTTCAAGTGTGGGAATAGGTTCGGCTTCCTTTACGGGAACAATCCTTATAGAAGGAGCTTTCCTTTTAGGAACCTTCCTTTGACTCACGAACTTGTTGTGCTTCTGCACTTCTCTTACGGTTCTCTGACGGTGTTCGAAGATTTTAATCAAGATGACCAACTTTGCCTTGTCTAGCGCTTCCGAGATATCTCTTATGCGTTTGAGCTTTACGACATCTTGATTAGAAAATCGCAGCGTGACACCTTGTTTCTTTGTGGGCGTTTCCTTGATTACGACGGAGAGAATAGGTTCCGTCAACATGTCGTGATTATCGGGTCATTGAGCCTCTTGGGAATATCAGGATGAAGTCCAAGTGCTCTCTGTATCAACAGTTTAGTATATCGATGTAGGGAATCTTTGAGCCAAGTTTGTTGAGAAATGACATCATGTCATCCCAAATCGAGCTTGATAGCGATGTGTTTCATGTTGATGAAGGCCCAAAATATTTGCGATTCTATGAGCTTAGGATGCTCATAGCCGCTATCACGACCGAAGCAGACTTGGTGATGATCATGTAGAGTGTTCTCCATGGTTGAGGAATACTCTTAAGCTACACACGAGAGTGCTTGGTGATTACTCTGTAGCCTCATCATAACCGATATTGATTAAGAATTGGAGGTTAACTCTTGTTGGGTGTGGCATAAAGTTTGGTTGGATTGACTTGAGAATAAGGAGAGCGACCTTAAGTCTGGGTGTAATAGTGACTTGTTTGTGGTTGAGTCACTCATCGCGTGATCTTTCCTTTGACCACTTTCCATAGTGTTCCGTAACTGCTGGATGTAGATCTCGGGAATGGTTGCGAGTGAGTAAGCATGTTACGATACGGATGAGTCTTGAGAATATCGATAGCAATAAGACATGAAGATTGAGCAAGTGAGGGTGTCAAAGTCAACACGGAGGTTATTCTTTTCAATCTTCATTGGATAGCCATGAGGATAGATATCGACAATGGAGAGAACTTGGTGCATCCACATTCATTTGTTCGACCATGTCGTGATCACGAAATAACATTAGCCAAAAGAACCAACATATCGAAAGACATAATGTTAGTCAACGAAGGTCTTATTGTCTAATTATTGAATGTCACGATGTCAATGATTATTACGAGTCCTAAGTCACTTGTATGTTCAATAATTCAATGATGTCGTGAAATGTTTAGTGAGTTAGTTAACTTTAAGTTTTAAGTTTATTTTATCACTTATTGTTCACAACATATCAAAGCGATTTAAGTTTATTAGTGACATTTTGGATTCGATTGATGATATGATTAGTTTACTTACAAGTTTGTACAAGTAACAATTCATCATGAAGGTCGATCGAGGGTTAGCGTAGTTTTGGCAAAGTTATGCGTGAGCGGTATGATATATGCTTGGCGAGACTTACGCGTAGAATCTATCTTACGCGTAAGAAATGTTACGCGTGGAAAAGAGACATTATGCGTGGAGCTTATCGTGAGGCATATATTATCCTTACGTGGGTTACTCGTGAAGTTGTCCTAAGCGTGGGGTTCATCGTTCACGCATATCCTTCACGGGATACGCGTGGTCCATTGTAGAACCTTAAGCGTAGAAGCTACGCGTAAGACAAGTCTTCACGATAACAAGCTCAGCGAAGGTGATCCTTATGCGTAGATTAGTAACCACCTTGATTACAATGTTACGTGTAGCAAAGGCACGAAATAAATCCATCAAATCATCAACATTAACACATACATTCATTTTATCAATAGATCATGGCATTAACATATGTTACAGTTATCGTAGAATTGCATCGCGTAGACTAAACCCTAGATCTACTGTATGGATTCTAGCCATAGATTAAACACCAAACTTTTACGGTATATCATAGGCGTTGTGAGAACATGTAGACCAAGTTTTAACACTTATATGTCGATGAATCAAAAACACCCAAAGTTTATGAACTTTAAACCCTAGTTTCAATTGATGTCCAATTCGTGTTTACAGGGTGGTTATAGACTATGGAAATCATCAATTCAACAACGTAAGAGTATAATACAACAATCTTTTGATCAAATCACTTATCATTGAAAATACCCAAATCGACTTATAAACCTAGTTTTCAAAAATCTTCAATTAGTGGTTACGGGTGGAATTTGATGGTTAAGCGGTATCGATGATGTAATAAAACGTTTTGACACAAATCATTTCACCCAAACACACAGTAGTTGATTGTGTGTTCTTACGCATAAGCGTAGAACACAAAATCACTAAATAGAACATGTTTTAGCCGTAGGATTTACTTGAGATTCAAAACCATTGTTTAGAAACATGATCCAAAACACGAAACACTTACAGATTGATAATCGAAAGCACGGATTTGTAAAGCGAATATGGACCGTAGATGATATTAGGTGAAATAATTAATGTGATGGAAATAAATGAGGTGGGTGGAGTATTTTGTATAAATTAACTTTAGGTTTTGTGCTTATAGTCCCTCCACTTTTCCTTTTTCACACAAAGCCTTTTAACTTCCATTTGGTTACCAAACGAAGATTTTGGAAAAGAAACTTGACGACACCCCGACTTGAGAATAATGAAAGGTTATTAATTAAAGTCCAGGGTGTCAATGAACCGTAAATTTACCACCATTTGTAGAAAAAATCAACCGAGATGTGATAACATGCAAGTACACAGTTGTTTTGAAGCAGTTAATGGATTATTTTCTCCCCCTCAACACTTGATCGGAAAAATACTGAATTTTGAAAGATAAAAGTGTTGACGGAAGAAATGTACTTGCCATGTTGAAAGAAATATAGATTAGAAGAATATTTTTGTTGTTTTATCGGATTTTTTATATTTTTGTATTTTGTTTTTGAAAATTTTATGTACAAAAGATGTTTTGGTGTTTGACAGGTTTTAAGGCTGCTTTTAGAGGTCATCAATTCCTCTTGAGTCAAACACCGCATACCAATTCGGTGGACCAACTCATTAAACCTTGCGGGAGGCAAGGCTTTGGTGAGCAGATCTACCAATTGGTATTGATTACCATAAGTATAATTCAGCGGTACCACTGTTCCACGTGGTCCTTGATGAAATGATAAGCGTAGATCGATGTGCTTTGATTTGAGTCTTTGGCGGGTTGCACGAGATTGCAATGGCACTCCGTTGTCATGATACATCGAGGATTCATCAAATACATAACCATAGTCTTTGAGTTGTGTTCTCATCCAAATGACTTGAGCGACAACGCGGACATGGCTACATATTCGCCCGGTTGATGGCAACCGATGTATAATCCTCTTCTTTGATTGCCAAGACACGGTTTATCACCAGAAATTGTAGAGCTCTCAAGTACTTTTCCTCGAGTCTAAGCATCCTGCGTGATCGGCGTCTGAAAAAGCTATTAGTTCAAAACTGAATCCTTCGGATACCGATCCCAAATTAATGGTTCCTTGATGTATCGTAGGATTCTTTTAGCCTCGAGAGGTGGGTTTGATGGAGTCGCGATCGATAACGGGAGCATAGATAAGCGGCAAAGACAATATCGTGTCCGCTAGTCGTTAGATACATGAGGACGATAATACTTCGGTGTTGGTGGGGTCAACTAATTTCCATGTAAATCGACATCTAGCTTCTTGGTATGAGTCATTGGTGTGGCATAAGTATCACGAGTTTTCATTCCAAATTTGTTTAACAATTCAAGGGCATATTTGGGTGACTCGAGGAAAAATACCACGGGTGATTGATGAACTTGCGAGTCCTAGAAAGAACGTAAGTTCACCCATCATGGACATTTCAAAATTTTTCTTCATGAGTTTTGCAAAAGCGATTGAAAACTTTTATGTGTTGACCCAAAATGATGTCATCCACGTAAATTTGAACAATTAAGATGTGTGCCCGTGATATTGTATAAAAAGAGTTGGGTCAACCGAGCCTTTGGTGAAATTATTGGCAATGAGGAAAGATGATAGCTTATCGTACCATGCAGGGGCTTGTTTGAGACCATAAAGAGCTTTGTTCGGTTTGTAGACATGGTTGGGAACTCGGGATCAACGAATCCATCGGTTGGTGACATAGACCGTTTCTTTAAGTTGTCCATTGAGAAACGCCGTTTTGACATCCATCGATAGACCGTCATATTCATATGAGCCGCGAATGCGAGAAATATCGAGCGACCTCAAGGCGAACAGCCGAGCAAAAGATTCTTCAAAGTCTATCCTTCTTCCACGCGATAACCCTTAGCAACTAGGCGTGACTTGTTTGGGATGGCGTTCCTTCAAACATCAATTTGTTTTCCAAATCCATTTTAGACCAATGGCGTAGACCCCGTTGGTCTTTCAACGATTCCCATACTTCAAGGCGTTTGAATTGGTTGAGTTCTTCTGCATGGATTCAATCGGTTGTCTTTTGTCATTGCGTCTTTAATGTTTTTAGGCTCAGTTGGCGGGCGGTGAGTGCATAAATGCAATGTTCACCGTCGAGTGAAGACGTTGTCTCATGAACGTTGGTTGATTCGGGTTGCCAATAATGTTAGCCGGAGGATGGTCTTTGTCCATCTATGTGTAGAGGTTGATGTTGGTATACATTGTGCGATTCGAGGATTGAATGGTTTGTTGAAGATTCCGCAACATCCGTGCAGCGATCTCATTTGCAAACGGGTTGAAGAACGCATTTGGATCAAAATCTGCGGTGGGGTACTTCATTCGTAATATCATCATTTGGTTCATCATTGTTGGGCGGTGTGTTCAAGCTGCTGTGTTGGAGTCAATTGGTGTAGGTGCATCTTCATGATGGTTGTTGTAGCGGTGTATCGGTATAGGAATATTATCGGGTTGTGCGGTGAAAGCAGACGGATACACCGAGAAGCACGTTCATCAATATCGTCCACGAGCGTAGGAGCAAATAACCTTTCCATTTGTTGTGAGTTAGTGAGGGCTTTCTTCGGTGATGATGGGGATTGAGGAAGTTTAAGCGGTTGTGTCGGGTTCTAAGTTATACTCGAAGCCATTTCAGTGAGTTCATCGAAATGAGCATGAATCGTTTCCATTACCTCCTTAGTTCGACGATTCAAGATTCGGAAACCTTTAAATTGTCACATTATCGATAAATACTCCAATATCGACTTTTGCTTTGAGCTTTCCAAAGTCATCACGATCATTATTCGGATAGCAAAGGGATCGAAATACATGAAAGTGTTTGAGGTTCGGTTTATAGTTGTGACAAGCTCAAAGGTGTTTTGTTGTGGCGTTTTGTGATCATAGAGCGGTTTGAGTATAGCATCACGAGATACGACACGCCCATAAGTGTCGAAGTTTAGCATTGATTAACATTGTTCTTGCAGCTTCCTAACGTTCGGTTTGTCTTTCAACAACTCCGTTTTGTTCGGTGTCCGTGCAATAGATGTTTGATGTGAATTCCACTTTCTCATAAAATTCACGAAGGTTTTGTTAACAAATTCGGTTTCTTTATACATTACGATGATTACGGCGGTTTTGGGGTCCGAACACATATCTTTGTGAGAAAGGTGATGATCATTTGTGGAGCTTGGTCTTTGCTACGAAGAAAGTAGACCCAAGTCCATCGTGAGTAGTCATCAACAATTACTAAGATGTAGCGTTTGCCATTGATCGCTTGCACGCCGCATCGGGCCACACAATCCATGTGAAGAAGATGAAGCACATCTTCGAGAGGCGTGTTCCACCTTTGAAGGAAAATGAGCACGAGTGCTTTTCCCTTGTTCACGGTGAGCAAAGGTGATCTTTTGAATACCAGAAATCGTGGAGTCCTTCAACTACTTTGTGTCGAGCAAGGTTGGTGATGGTTTGAAAGTTTAAATGTGAGAGACAGCGGTGCCATAGCCATGATTTTGTAGATGTTGCCTTTGAAAGTAAGCAAATGGGAGAGGAAGCAACCATGTCTTGCATAGAGATAGTGTAGAGACTAGAATTACGAGCCGGACATAAGGTCGCTTCCTTGTAGATCACGAATGAAACAAGTTTTCTCCCCGAAAGCAACCTCCAAATCTCCATCACAAAATTGACCCATGAAAGCAGTTGTGACCGGGCCTTCCACATAGTAAAACCTGGCGATTTCGATGTTCCCATTAACATAATCTCGTAGCCCATGATGGTGCTGTAGTGAT